>JANAVB010006584.1:30000-42598 GCA_029216955.1 Iris pallida | reverse complement strand
TCATGCAACAATAATTGTCGTAGCGGGAGTTGTATCCTTGATATTCCAGGCATGAAGAAATTCACCTTAGTCAGGTCAGAGGCAACTCAGCAAGTGCAGGGAGTAGTAACAGCAATGAAGGTTCAAGTTCCGAAGGTAGTTGAAGAATTTCTGGACGTATTTCCGAAGAACTTCCAGGTCTCCACCGGTTAGAGATATTGTTCAGCATAGAATTGGCACCAGGAACTAAACCGATATCAGATCGGGTTACAGAATGGCAAATTCGGAGCAGGCCAAGGTATCAGCATATAGAGGAATTGAAGGAGAAAAAGTTTATCCAAGCTAGCATATCGCCATGGGCAGCACCAGTGGTACTTGTGGGGAAGAAGGATGGATCATCCAGATTGTGTATCGACTACAGAAAGCTTAATGCGGCAACAGTAAAGAACAAGTACCCCCTACCAAGGATCGACGACTTATTTGATCAGTTGAGCAGGGCTAGAGTTTTCTCCAAGATAGATCTTCGTTCAGGGTACCATCAAGTGAGGGTTCGAAAGGAAGACATTCCCAAGACAGCATTCAGGTCAAAGTATGGACATTATGAATTCTTAGTAATGTCGTTTGGTTTGACCAATGCTCCAGCTATATTCATGGATTTGATGAACCGCATCTTTATGCCATATTTAGATCAGTTTGTCGTGGTGTTTCTCGACGATATTCTTGTGTACTCTGCTAGTGAAGAGGAGCATGAAGACCACCTCAGGAAAGTGTTACAGGTTCTAAGAGAGAACCAGTTGTATGCCAAGCTCAGCAAGTGTGAGTTCTGGACGGATCACATTTTATTTTTGGGTCATATTGTATCAGGAGCTGGAGTAGCAGTGGATCCCAAGAAGGTAGAAGCAGTAGAGAGTTGGCCAGTACCCAATACCGTAGCTGATGTACGGAGTTTCTTGGGATTGGCAGGATATTACCAAAGGTTTGTGTCAGATTTTGCAAGACTTTCAGCACCCATGACCCGTTTGACACGGAAGGATGTACCATTCGTCTGGTCGGCAGAATGCCAGGCATCATTTGAGAATCTGAAGCAGAAGTTGATATCAGCGCCTATTCTTACATTGCCAGTTAGACCCGGAAGTTTTACTGTATATTGTGATGCGTCGGGTAAAGGACTTGGATGTGTCCTCATGCAGCGCGGGAAGGTGATAGCGTATGCATCTAGGCAGCTTCGGGACCACGAGAAGAATTACCCAACTCATGATTTGGAGTTGGCGGCAGTAGTATTTGCTTTAAAGCTATGGAGATATTATTTATATGGTGACCGAGTGGACATGTACACAGACCATAAAAGTCTGAAGTACATCTTTACTCAGAAGAAGCTGAACATGAGGCAGAGAAGATGGTTAGAGCTGATCAAGGATTATGACGTGGAGCTTCAGTATCATCCAGGCAAGGCTAATGTGGTAGCAGACGCTCTTAGTAAAAGAGGCGGCGCATTTATGTTGACAACGCAGAAGCACATCTTAGAAGACCTTCAGGAGATGGGATTAAAATTATACTTCCTAGTGATGTAGGAATTCTGGCGAGTCTACAAGTTCAATCCGACTTGGTAGGCAGGATCAAGGCAGCCCAGGCACAGGACCCAAGGATTCAGAAGCTTAGGGCAGAATGTGAGTCAGGACTCAGAAAAGAGATGCAAATTCACGAAGATGGTACGCTTAGGTTTGGATCACGTCTATGTGTACCTAGTGGAGATATCAAACAAGAAGTTATGACAGAAGCTTACAGTTCTCAATATTCTATACACCCTGGAGGGACCAAGATGTACCAAGATATCAAGCAGCACTTCTGGTAGAATAGGATAAAGAGGGAGATAGCTAGGTTTGTTCCCGTTGCTTGATATGTCAGCAAGTAAAGGCAGAACAGCAGAGGCCAGCTGGGTTATTGCAACCGCTTCCCATCCCGAAATGGAAATGGGAGCATATTACAATGGACTTTGTGACCGGTTTACCGAGATCACCAAGTGGTAAGGACGCTATTTGGGTGATAGTAGATCGGCTTACAAAGGTAGCACACTTTCTTCCTTTCAGAGTGGGTCAATCTACAGAAAAGTTGGCAGAGTTATATATGCAACAGATAGTCAGGCAGCATGGAGTCCCTGTCAGTATTGTGTTAGACCGAGATACCCGCTTTATATCACATTTCTGGAGGAGCTTGCATCATAGTCTGGGCACCAAGTAAAGATTTAGCACGGCTTACCATCCACAGACGGACGGGCAATCAGAAAGGACAATTCAGACTTTGGAAGATATGTTACGAGCTTGCACCCTAGATTTTGGGGGATCTTGGGAGAGCCACCTGCACTTAGTTAAGTTTTCTTACAACAACAGTTATCAAGCCAGTATCCAGATGGCGCCATTTGAAGCACTATATGGTAAGAAGTGTAGATCGCCACTAGCATGGGATGATATCGGGGAGAGGAAGATGCTAGGCCCAGAAATGATTGTTCAGACAGTTGAAGTGATTAAGAGAATTAGAGAGCGACTTCGAGTTGCGCAGGATCGACATCGTCATTGGGCGGACCAGCATCGTAGGCCGCTAGAGTTTTCTGTTGGAGACCACGTGTTCTTGCGGATCTCACCTACCCGTGGGGTCATTAGATTTGGCGTTCGCGGGAAGTTGAGCCCACGATACGTAGGCCCATTTGTTATTCTTGATAGGATAGGCGATGTTGCTTATCGTTTGTCCCTTCCACCTTCGTTACGAGAGGTGCATGACGTATTTCATGTATCTCAATTGCGAAGGTATGTATCGGACCCCAGCCATATCCTCGATCATTCAGAACTGGTTGTTGGTACCAACCTGTCTTACGAGGAACAACCTGTGTCCATCTTGGACCGAAGAGAGAAGATACTCAAGAACCGAACAATTAACCTTGTCCGGGTTGCTTGGGGTCATCACTCTTGGGGAGAGTCAACGTGGGAACGTGAGGATGATATCCGATCACGGTATCCACACCTGTTTGACTCACAAGGTATATCTTTTTCTGTGCACCTTGATTGTCTTGATTCCTCATGCTTATCACCTTATGGGTAGGATTGCTTAATATCGTAGATTTTTAAGTATAGATATGTTACTTGCTAAGGACATTGTAAAATGATTGCTTGATTGAATTGCTTGTACTTAGATTAGTTTAGCCCCGATGTTTCTATCCTGCTTGGATTTGAAATTTCGAGGACAGAATTTTTCTAAGGAGGGTAGAGATGTCACTTCCTGTTCCCAGAATACGTATTTTATTCATGTACTACTCGAATGTATTTATTTAATATTTATCATGTATTATCCTGTATTTAAATTTCCTTTAATTCATGTTAATTAATTTCCTGCAATTTTTTTTCTGCATTTTTATTTCTGCTGTTATTTTATTCTCTGCTTTAGTTAGCCTATTGTGGTTCGGCCTAGGTTGGGTTCTCGGGTTGGCTTTGTTGGATCCCCCTACAACCCGGCCCATTAGCTCCCACCTACCACCCTTTCCATATTTAAAGCCATCCTCTCCATTCTCTCTCCTCATTACTCATTCTCACCATTACTCCTCTTCTTCTTCTTCTTACTCTCTCTCTCCACCTACCAAACCGTAGGCAAGTACAACTTGCTCCCCATAAGAACCCATGTTTTTGTAGTTCATTTATGTTCCTCGCGAGATCCTAAGAGAGTTTAGAACTTGGCATTTTTCATTTCGAAGTCTTAATTTTTGTAGATCTAAAAATGAGTTATTTTTGGAGTTTGGTGGTTTTGATCTATCAAACTTTTTTATTTTCAAGTTTTGATGGTTCCATGTTGTAGAGAAGTTTATTCTACCCAATTTTGACCTTTGGAAAGTTGGATTTGGACTTGTTTTGACCAAGTTATGGACTTTTGAAACTTTGGGGTGCAACCATGGAGTTCTTGCTGTTTGGAGAAGACAGTGAGCAGTGTATGCTAGCTTTTTAGCTTGCGTCACTGAGCTGTGCGCGCTCTTTAGCGCAGCGCAGTATGGAGTCCATATGCTGCCTTTTTAGGTAGCGTGTGTCTTGCATACGCTACCTTTTGGGAGCGTATGACTTGCATACGCTGACTTGGATAGTAAGGAGTTCATACGCTGCCTTTTGGAAGCGTATGACTTGCATACGCTGGCTTGGATAGTAAGGAGTCGTATGGAGTTCATACGCTGCCTTTTGGAAGCGTATGACTTGCGTACGCTGACTTGGATGGTCATGAGTCGTATGGAGTTCATACGCTGCCTTTTGGAAGCGTATGACTTGTGTACGCTGGCTTGGATAGTGAGGAGTCGTATGGAGTCCATACGCTAGCATGACCTGAGCGTACGCTGGCCTGAGCGTAGCATGACCTGAGCGTACACTGGCCTGAGCGTAGCTTGACATGAGCGTAGGCTGACATGAGAGTAGCCTGCTTACCCTGGATCTTCTATAGCCCTGTATATTGATATCTTATTAGATATTTAACGTCCATTTTATATCCTTACGCCTTTTTGCATAAACTTGATATAATCATGATATGTTGATATTTCTGTTAAATACAGATTGTTACGTGGGATGTACCATGTGTCGTGAATTGAGTTGTAGATACCCCGATTGACTGGAATTAAACCCTGAGAGTTGTAGACTCCACCCCACTGAATACTAGTTGACTTTCATGCCTTGTCACCATTGATAATGATTGTGACCTTGACTAATAATTGATCATGCGTTCCTAGTTGGAACTAAGAGACTGGCTAGTCGCCTTATTGAATTGAATGAATGAGACACGTTCATATGAACTATGAACTATTGAAATCGACTGGCTAATCCTGAATATTGGCATACAGGCATATGCAGGCTTCAATTCATTTATTATTTATTTATCTTACCAAAGAAGAATGTGTACTTTATGGTCAAGGCATGATTACTCCGTGGTTAGTTTTGATTGTTGCATTACGCTATGTAAGACCTACAACCTGACCGCACAGGTATCATTGTAGAGTTGTGCATATCGTACCCCGTACGAAAGTACTCATTTGAATGACCATGATCCACGGCATGGGATTTCACTCAACGTAGGGACTATTAAGTTAAATAAAATAATGATTGCATGGAGAGAATGGATTTCCGAGTTCTTACATGGCAGCCCCCTTGGGACAAGTAGTACCCGACGGGCCGGCTGGTTCCCACAGATACTGTAAACCTGCCACACGGGCAGGGAATAGTATCTGCTTATATTATTATTGTATATGGTATATTGACGGACGTCCTGCTAGGACTCGTCTAATTCATGCATGGCGCATATGATTAACTGGATCGACTAGCCTTGCTCGCACATAGTAAGAACTGAGGAATCCCTATTGCATAATTCCAGGATAACTTGGGACTCAAAATAGCAAGTCGTAGGATTTGATTGGCCGTTCAAGATGATTTGTTTGTGCACTGTACCTACTCTGTTACCTAACTGGGATGATCAGAATGTCAGGACATGATGGGCCAACTTCTATCCTTGTTTGGTTGGGAGGTTGGTTCGAAGTGTCGTGATGTAATGTGAATCCTAGTGGAAAGCAGAGATCTATTATTATATTTCTCATTACTGGTTTTAGTTCTCATGTCGTGCTTCCTTGTGGTACTTGCTATTAGAGGTCTAACCTCTCTAGTTTTGCATGGCCAGATTTAGAGCCGGTCCTCGAGGATCCAGCTTACTTCTACCTCCAAGATGGTCAATACTAGAGGGATGATCGCAGGAGGACTCGAGTGGGTTTCTTACTTCCCCGCTCGTTTTGTTATCTACTTTATACCTTGCCGTTTGGCACCGACATGTTAGTCGGATCGTCTTGTACTTACTTTTACATAATTGTAACTAAGTCAGGCTGCAGCTGATAACAATTGTGTATGCCTTGCCACATTATCTGGCTATATTTTGTAAAGCCAGATATCAAGAACATTTTGACTGAGCGTTTGGGACGCCTTACTGCTTTATCTTACATGTTCTCTATTTCTGTTTCTTGTTTGAATGATTGAGACAATAGATGTGAAGTGACCATAGTAAGACTTTCATGTAGTATGCGCCCCCTTGTCTTGTAGACAGCATTGATCGTATTATACGGTATTCATCTACCCGTAATACGTAGCTGGCTGAGTCATTCCCCCGCTCTCCAGTATTCTGGTTCTGGGGCGTGACAATACCAGACCCCTTCCACTAAGGCTCACTAGCACCTCAGTAGGGTATTGTCCCCAGTACCTGTGTCGTGGTACCAAGGACAATCAATTCTCGACAGTGAGAGAGGGAGATGGTTAGGATTTGATAGAGTAGTGGGTGGTTATGAGAGAGGGAGATGGTTAGGATTTGATAGGTATATATATATATTATATATATATATTATATATATATATATATATATATTATATATATATATATATAATATATATATATATATATATAGTGCATGGGCTTTGGTTTGATCTAATTTGGATAGGATTTGATTCTCCAAATCATACTATTATTAATAGGTTTCCTATTTTGGTTAGATGTTTGACCAAGCCAAATATATAAAGGAATATTGCATATGGCTGCAATTAAACCTCTAAAATTCTCTTAAATATATATACTTGGTTTTAGTACTCCTAATTAGGCTCTAACTGGTAGGGTTGACTAGGTTAGGGTCCGAGTAGCTTTACTAGTCAAATTGGACCCGAAAAATTAATTTAATGAGTCTCATGTGCCATTTGCAAATAAGTAGCACATGGAAACTCGATTGGATGGTGCACCCTAGGCATATGAATTGTAGACTCAAGTCAAAACCATATATTGGGTCATACGGTTTCGATCTATGTCAAGTCCCAAAAGCAAATTGGAAGTTGGCTTAAAATTATGTCAATGGCTCAAATTGGCCTAAGTTGGCCCGATATTGCGCAAAGTCAAAGGAATGTTGAAAAACAAAATTGGATAGGACATGATATATCAAACTCAAGGTGGACGAGTCTAGAATTCAAATATGGAACTGGATTTGAGAAAACAATATTTGTTGTGCTTCCAAAATCAAAGTTACAACAAACTACTAATATAGTCATTATTGACTTTAATAAATTAAAATATCTATATAAATAAATAAATAAGATCAAAAAAATGAGGGGGCTTACATTTAGACCGTGTAGATCGTGATTATTATTGCATTTAAAATTGTTTAGTTCGTGATTATTATTTGTAGACAGTATTTCTTTATTGCAATATTAACTGTAGACCGTGTAACTGTAGACCGTGTAACTTTAGACCGTGTCGACCGTGTCGCATAATTATTCCGAGACTGATCACATATCAAAGGTACTTCAGTCGGTCAGTCAGTGAGTATTTTATTGTATTTTATTTTTGTTCTTATTATTCAGTTTTATTGTCTTTCTTTTTTTTATTTATGAATCATATGTCTAAAGGCTAACCTCTGTAGTGTAGTCATTTTCATATATTGAAACTGCATTCAGTGAATTACTCGTTCCATTCCTGACTGGAAGCCAATATTTTTCAGGTTAGCCGTGGATTCACTTAGCATGGGAGATACGGGGGTACTTGCAGACAAAAGCCTAGAGACTAGCTAGATAGTGGAGTTGTAGTCATTCAAATATTTGTACAAGTTTTATTTTTCTGTAAATGTAAAACTTGTGAATAATTTAAGTTAAATTAATTTTGTGAATGAGCATTATTTGTAATTTTGATCTTCATGGCCGTGACAGCATTCTACCGCCAACACTGCGGCGTAGGCTGGCTTGGACACGTCTCGTATCCGTTTTTTTAAAAAAAGGGTACGGGTCGTGACAGAATCAAAGCCATTCAACTCAAGCTTGGATTCCCCCAGACCATCGCAGGATGCAACGACATCTGGATCTTTTTCGCACCGCAATTCAAATTTGGCATCATAAAAGATTTGCCTTAGGCCCTATCTTGTTGGGTCGAACATCCGACCCTAAAGCACCGCTCCATCCTCTCTGCTGTTCATGGAAGCTGTGACATCCCCGAGAGAAGATTGCTTTGGGATGACCTGTTGGATACTGCCTTGTACTACCAAGGTCTTCCGTGGCTCTGTATCGAAGATTACAACACGATGTCCTACAGAGAGGAGAAATCCGGGAGTCGCACGCCCCCCCAACCTGCGATGGACGATTTCAACAACTTCATCTTCCACGAAAACTTAACCTCCATCCCCTTTCCCGACAGTACATTCACCTGGTACAACAAGCAGGAAGGTCATCGGCGGCAATACTCTCGTTTGGATCGGACAATGGTTAACGACAGTTGGTCTGACATGGTCCTGATCACTAACCTCTCTCATCTGAACTCCACCGAATCGGATCATTCCCCCTTCTCATCAGGATCAACAAAAACCACACCAGCACTAAAAAGCTTTCCGTTTCCTCGATTTCTGGCGTCGTCATCCTCAATTCCAGAACGTCGTGAATGCCGCTTGGAACTCTGTCTCGATTCTTGACCCACTGGCCAGGATAGCGGCTAAACTGAAAGCCACCCTTAAGGCATTATATCAGGAGCAAGCAGGCTTTTGGAGACATCTTCCAGGCTATTAAGATGGCGGAGGATGACGTCACTCGCGCCGAGACCTCGTTCGCCAATGATGGAGGCAAAAAGCCAGATTGACCTGGGACACTGATGGGGACCGGAATACCAGTTTCTTTCATGCTTGTGTCAAAGGCCACAGAAATAAATTAAAATTACACCGGTTATACGACGATAATGGCGCCCTAGTGGACGACCATGAGGGCATTCAGGCTGCAGCAGAGCACTTCTACACTAACCTCTTTACCAAAGAACCTGTCGTTAAAGACACTGTGCTCCTGTTCGAGATCCCATCTCTCATCAGGGATAGCGAGAATGAGACCCTTTTGGCTACTTTTCGGAGGAGGAGGTCAAGGCGGAGGTCTGGTCCATTAAAGAACATAGTGCTCCGGGGCCAGATGGCTTCAATGGCGTATTTTTCAGAAATTGTTGGGACATCTTAAAATCCGACTTACTTGAGGCCACTATTGCCTTTTTTCAAGGGGCGAGATATCCCAATTCCATTTCTTGCACCAACATCATCCTTATCCCCAAGAAAGACAACCCGAAAACCATTAAAGACTTTCGTCCTATCAGTTTATGCACCTTCACCAATAAGATCATATCGAAGATCGTTGCCAACCGGATGTCCTTTCTCCTCCACAAGATCATCTCTGAAGAACAAAGCGGGTTTGTTAAAGGCCGGAACATCACTGACAACATACTCCTCGCACAAGAGATGATCACTTGTGTGAAGTTCCTATCCAGAGGAGAGAACGTTGCCATCAAACTGACATGAAGAAGGCTTACGACCGTCTAGACTGGCAATTTATGATCTGGGTCTTCAAAGCTTTCGGCTTCTCCGAACCCTGCATTGACATCATTTTCAGATCCATCAACAATGCATGGTTTTCTACCGTTATAAATGGCCAGGCAGCGGGGTCTTCCGATCCACCCGCCGGGTTAGACAGGGGGACCCCCTCTCTTCCACCATTTTCATCATTGCGACAGAAGCTCTAAGCAGAAGCCTCAATAGCATGTCCAGAATGCCCGATTTCTACCACTTCCACACCACCACTGGCTGTCGGCTTATCACTCACCTGGCATACGCGAACGACATCCTTATCTTCTTCTCTGGAGATTTTGGATCGATCGAGGTGGTTCTTAGTACGCTCGCTCGCTACACCCAGATGCTCCGGACAGCACGTCAATAACAACAAGAGCGACATATATACTCATCACAAAGCTGACAGAACCTGCTCAGCTGTCCTCTCCAACATGACCGCCTTCGTCATGGCCTACCCGCCTTTCCTTTACTTGGGTTGCCCGCTGGTGTACGGTAAGACTAACTCGGGAATATACAAGCACCTTGTTGACAAGATTCGCAAACAGATTGCGGGATGGCACAATGCAACACTATCATATGGAGGCAAGATGGTCCTTATCAAACACATTCTTTCCTCCATCCCGTTGTACACCCTGGCCGTATGCTCCCCCCAAGAAGGTCCTCCACTCTCTCGAATCCCTATTCGCTAAGTTCTTCTGGGATCATAGCGACGGTAAGGACAAACGCCACTGGGCCAGTTGGGACCATAGCCAAATCCACTGAAAAAGGAGGTCTGGGATTCAACAAACTTTTTCACATCGTGGACGCATGCTCCATGAAGCTGTGGTGGAAGTTGCGATTGGAGAGCTCGTTGTGGACGAGGTTCATAAGAGCTAGATACTCCAGGTTCTCCTATATGTTGGAGGCGATCACTAACAACGGATCTTCGATGTCGTGGTGTCATATTACTCAGGGCGCAACCTCGCAGAACCTTTAATCTGTCTTCAGTTGGGCGACGGGCACTCATCGGCCTGTCTGGAATGGTGGATTGGAGAAGACACCATCCAGCCCAACGTTCGAATACCACAGGGATGCGAGATTAGGGACCTATGGGAAGAAAGTAACGGATGGAATTGGGAGAGGGTCAGAGAATGGCTTGGACAGCCGACGACCGACGGCCTACTTGCTGCTAACTTGCGGGTCACTCAAATACCCGACTCGTGGAGATGGTCCCCTAACCCGGGTGGGACTTTTATGCTGGCTTCCGCCAGAATTGTCGCAAGAGGTAGTGGGGGTGCCGAATACCACGTATGCTAAGTTTTGGCAATCCTGCATACCCATCAAATGGTTTATCCTCATCTGACGCGCATTACGCCGGAAGTTACCAACGGACGACTCCATCAGATATTTCGGATTCAGCCTCGCGTCCATATGCCATTGCTGCGTGGAGCACACTGCAGAAACGGTAGAGCACGTCCTTCTTTCTGGAGAGTTGGCGACTCAGATTTGGTTCAATCTACACAACAGACTATCTCTTATCCCTCCCGATTGGGGGCTTCCACGATCTTCTGGCCAGCTGGAGCGGCTCCTATGGACACCAGATCGTCGTTGTCGCTGGTATTTGGGTCTTATAAAAAAAAGGAACAAATTCAGATATGAAGGCCGCCAACTCCTCCCTCAACAATTGTACATAGAGGTTATCAGACAAATTCTCAAAGCTAGGAGGCGCTGCCCTCAAACTCCCAACACTTTTTGGGAGGCCCTTGCTTAGGTCTTTTTTGGGCTTCTCGCGCTTCTCCTGTCGGTTGTCGTCGAGATCTGGTTCCTTTTTGTGTGCGTTCCGCGCTGTTTTTTTTCTTTTACTCTTGCCGCGTTGTACGCGTTTACTTGTATAGGCTTCGGCATTTTACGCCTATTCCTTCAATAAAGTTTTGGTTCCCAAAATAAAATAAAATAATATATATATATTTTCATTTAATATATATATAATATTTTCATTTAATATAATATATATATATATTAAATGAAAAAATATTATATATATATATCTGTGTGTGTGTGTGTGTGTGTGTGTGTGTGTGTGATAGCTTCGAGGAAGAATAAGGATGAGTGTCGACGACTAGTCGAGTGGCTCGAACCCTGAGTGGTGTATGGACGTTATAGAAATTGTTCGAGCGAGACTAAAGGATATACTGATAGAACGAGTATGTCGGCGAAGCGATGCGATCACGCAAAGCCTTAGAACGCGTCACGCTTAGTTGGTCGTGACCTCGAATGTCCCGAACGAGATGTCGTTCGGACAACTTGTCAATGGACAACGCAAGTTAGAAAATGACTCGCAACGATGAATAAAAAATGTATGACTTGATCGAGGAAGCTAGAGGATAGCACTTGTGATTTCGGATTGGGTCAAAGTAAAATGTGACTTGAGTTTTGGAGAACGATATTGAAACTAGCTTGAGGAATAGCGATCGAACTTGATCTTGGATTGAATCGAATAGAATTGTGGTATATCCAGTTCGGACAATAGCATCAGTCGCACGACTCAAAATTGGTTGCAAAGGAAGATCGTTAGGTTACGCATATCGTCGATGGTATTGAGGCGTATCAAAGATCGATATGCGATAACTCGGGGTACTCTGACTCGGCGAATGACGATCGTGCAAATATCATTGTTCCGATGGATGCTATACTTGGGATATTGAAACATGTCGAGGAAAATATAGACATGGCTCGAGGATTTTCTAGTTGAACGAATGACGGTCAGACTATCGAACCGAGATCTTGGCTTGGATAAAAAATAAAAATGTTTGGATATGCTTCATTGACAACCACAATGTTGACGTTCTTGTCTTATGCGAGCGCAACTCCAGCCTCGCACATGCGTCACGCCGATTAGGACGATCACTCCGCGTGAGCGCTGGTATGGTGATTCATACAGCGGGGGTGATCGAACTTGCATGGCATGCAAATTAGATACATCGACTTGTGGTTTGACGCAAATGTGGACTCGAGAATGACTTAGCGTGCGTGACGATTGAATTTGAGGATTGCGTAGGTCCAATCCGCGTATCAAGAATGAATTAGTATAGACGCAAGCATGAGTTACGCCCCGATGAGAATGATTATTCCGCGGGAGCGTTGCATGGTGATTCATGAACCACCATGGATAATCGGACTCGCGTGAGATTGGGGTGCAATATTTTGTCAAAGCTAAATGAACTCGTGATCGAATAC
>JANAVB010006584.1:20000-25000 GCA_029216955.1 Iris pallida | reverse complement strand
ACTCGGGCTATCTTCCGGTTCCAACGTCTCTTGTTTTCTCATTCAATGAAGGCTTCAGCCATTGTTAAAAAAATTATATATATATATATATATATATATATATATATATATATATATATATATATATATATATATATATATATATATATGATGGAAAACCTTCAATCTTTATTCAAAATACACTAGTAGTAATACACTCTGAAAGCTTACAAAAAAGAAAGAGGAAGTTACAAACTTAAAAATTGCACACCAAACAAAGGGGACATAAACCCCTTATATATACAAGCTCAGCGAATCTTCTGAGTCATCCACTAATTGTCGGTAGCCGACCTCATTCATCGGTGGGAACAAAAGCAAACACAATAACCAAAAGTATATGCACACTAACCTCCCAAAGTAGTCGACTTTACTTTATGGAAAGTAAAGGAATCTTCCTTTAAGTTTTCAGTCGACTTTACTTTATCTAAAGTAAAGGCATCAACAGCTGGATTGTCGGCCATTGTCTTATCCTTCTTTTCTCTTTGCTTTTTATCTTCAGCAAAACATGACAAAACAGACTGTACCCAGTAGAGTCGGGGCTTTGTTGTAGATAGTCTCAAAATCTTCATCATTAGTAGGATCTTGAGCATCGTTCATTTGAGTTTCTTAAATAGGAGACGATTCTTCAATATTGAAGTCAACCATAAACTGAGCTTGAAAATACTGAAAACATCTTTTCTTTATCTCATCTTCAGGCATAGAAGGATTCTTTCTAATTAAAGAAGCCTTAAGGCTTTTTATAGGACTATTTTCCTCTCTGTCCTTTTTCAATTGTTTTTTTCCATTAAAATCTCATTCATTTTAGTGTTAGCCTGAATCTCGGCTAGTTTCTCTTTCTCATCAAGACGTTCCCACCATTTAATATGAAACTTTCTCGTCAACACAGGCATATTCAAAGAATTGATCTCACATTGGAGAGACCATTTCAGTATATATGGAATGTCATTCTGAATAAAGAAGAGAAGGGTACTCTCCCCCTCAAAAAGATGTTCTTTTTGATAAGGAGTGGAAGTATTTACCTAGAGTGGAAACTGTTCTTTGATTGGAACAGGAAGAATATCAATGGTGGCACCAAGTAATAACCACCATTCATAAAACCATGTGGGTATATCCAGGGAGAGAATTTCTGGACAAATCTTGAGGAACCACGTATATTTTCGATTTGTGTTTTGATAATAAAACACCTTATAGAAGGCATCAACATACTCCCAGTAAGTATAAACCAATGTTGGCTTATCACGAATAGTGCTGGACATTGTAGTATTAGGGTTTAAACCACAAGATTGTTGTAAGCCCCCTCAAATTTTAGAAATTTTCACTAAATTGTTTTATAATTTTACAGTTTTTTTATTTTAAATAAGCTTGTTATTCTTAAAAGACTTGGAAGGTAGCAAGTATTGTTACATTATAAGTGTATCTAGGTAAGTGTACAAAAATTTTGTACTAAAATCCTCTAGAGGATATTTTTGGTATTTAGAAGTTTTTAGGAATTTTATTTATATCTTTATTGCTATATTTTTGAGAATATATATACATATATTTTAAATAAATTGTAATTTGTTATTGAATTTGTATTAGTGGCATAAGTAGCAGGAAATTGCCATAAAAAGTAAAAAATATTGTGCCTAAAAACCTATTTAGTTACTTAGAAAGTTTTATATTATTTTACTGTAATTTTTGGAATTTTTAGAGATGTATAAGTGTATATATAGATATAGATATATATCTTTGGTAAAAAAAGAAAAAAGAAGAAGAGAATTTCATTTCTTCAAAATCTTGTGAGTATTCAAAAACTCGCGAGATGAATGTTTCTAAAGGAACCCGACCCCCTGTCGCTGAAATAGAGCCGAAACCTCATGGGATTCAAAATCAAATCTCCCAAGATTTTGAACCAAATAGTTCCAAATCTTTCCCTATATAATCCATGTGGGATTCTCCTCCATCCTGAACCCAATCCTAGTCAATAATTAGATCCAAATTCGAATTTAATTCGGACGAAGAAAATTGGGTATATATAAACCCATCGACAGAAGTCCCCCCTAGCCAAAACCCTAGGAGAAACCATATGCGAACTTGTGCGACGACCCTCGAGCCTTCTTGACATACCTGCACGCGTCCCTAGCTGCATGAACATCACCGCCAGTTGCCGTACCGTCAGGGAGACACTCAAACCCGACGGCAAACAAAGCAGTGCCCTGCTTCAACCAACAACAAAGTACTCACCTTCCCGTCCAAATTCCTCTTCAAATACTCAATCAATTAGCTATTCGTAAAATCCTACGTAGATACTACATGACCCTCTCGACTCTCTATTAACTAATTCGGGAAGTAGTTGAGTGATCGGTTTAGAAAATCGGCCGAAACATCGAGAATAAAACTGTCACCTAAACAGTTTACGAACAATCCAAATAGCTCTGTTTGAAGGCCCGTCCTCGTCAACCTGTTATCAGTTTTGAAATTCTACTTGAACAAAGTTTTAGACCACATGTAGATCTTCAAATCACTTCTTGTGGTTTAATTTTTCATTTACTGTATGCAACTATTTTCAAACTAGCCCGTAACTTTGTGTACATTCGTCATATCGAGACGAAACTTGCGCCATTAGGACCGTGCCATTTTTTGGATCCTGTGTGCCAAGTTTGATCCGATTCTGAGAAGGTCGACCGGAACACTATTTTGGTAGGCCCCCGACCCGACCCAACGAGCAAATTTGCGCACGGCCAACTAGAATCCATCTTTGGACATACGGTTGGATTCGTATCGTCAAACTAGACCTGTAGACATATAGTTTGATGACTTTGGAGATCGTAGATACTGGCACGCTTTATGGTGCAAAGCGGGTCCAACGACGGACATCGTTTTGACCCAAAATTATAATTTTGCCCCTGTGTCCAGAAGGGTAGGAACTTTTGGACATATCTTTTATACAAAAAATGTTCGTGATGTTTATTTCAGCATCCGGGGACGTTTGCAGGATTTGACTTTTCATTGCTACCAATTCTGACGATCTGAGTACTGGACTTTACTATTTCTGTGCACCACCCTCAGGCAAAATACCTTGCCATTATATTCTGTCTTTACTGCTATTTTATTTATGCTATTTCCATTCAGTTCTTCTTATATACTACATGTCTCTGTCTCATTGCGTGTCCAAGTCATACTTGGGTGCAAGCAACTGTATTAGTCATTTTACTGTTTTTGCTTATTATTCTGCATTGACTTAATATTACCAGACCACCCACTGAAATGAGGTATTGGTATATCTCATATGGCCTTGACACTTGCTTTATCACGAGTTGTGAGTCACATGTAGGACACAGACTCACGTAGTCGGCTAGCCACCGATACGTATGAGACGTGCGACGGTTTGGAATAACTGCTAATAGATTCGCATGATTAGTAGACTTGACAGTTTTTAGAGGTTCATATGAGTCATGGAGATGACATTACTAGGCATGGGGTGGGGAGAACAATTACTTAACGTATGGGCCTGTAAGCCCCCTGAATTTTAGGGATTTATTTTTTTGATTTTTCTAAAAGAATTATTTTTGATAATAATTCTTATTTGATTATTTTTTATCATTAAATGCTCTTTTTCGTGCCTTTGATTTTTGGAGTGTCAGAGATGTCCATCTCTGGAAACCTTCTGCATGAGTTTGTAGTAGACAAGATTATCGTCATTTTGATATATTATGTCTCACTCAAACTTGTTCCCTTGTACTCTGTTTGCATCGCGCAACTTTCGGGTCAATTTTGGCCAATTTATTGTCTGCCGTAATTTATGACTTAACTTCGAATTTAATTTCGGGACCCGATATCGGTCAAATCTGATCGACCCAATATATGGTTCTGACCTGTTTTGAGTCTAATATGCACGTGCCACTTGCGTGCCATCCAATTGGTCTCCTGTGTGCTCCTATTTCATCCATGATTATAAATGATTTAAATTTATAATTATAATCATTCCAAGCCTAAACCTAGCCCGAACTTAACCCAACACCCAATACAATTTTATGTGACCCCCATCATGACTACCCAAACATCCCACATACAAATTTCTCTCTCATCTCTACTCAAAAATATCTTTCTTTCTCTCTCTACTTTATCAAATATCTCATTTTATCTCTCTTATATATATATATATATAATATATAATTCTCTCTCTCTACCTACACTCCACCCTCTTACCCATCACCATCATCACACACCCTCTTCCCCTATTTTCATTCGACCACCAACCCTCTCTCATTTTCTATCTCTTTCTCTCTCTCTCTTTCTCATTAATATCACACTCTCTCTCCCCCAACTTTTCTAAACCAATCACTCACCTCTCTTCTCTCTCCTCCCTCACAACAACAACAACAACACATACACACCCCCCTATCTCAGCCGATACCCCCACTCCTCCTCTCCTTCTTCTTCTTCATTTCTTTTTTATGGTCCCACCATTACAACCATCATCATCGTCACCATCACCATTAACATCACTACCTCTACCTTCCTCTCCTTATCCTCTTCCTCCCTTGCCGCAGCCGTCGGCCACCGTCAGGCAGCCACCGCCGCCGTCGCGTGCACCTCCCAGCATGCGGCTAGGCAGCAGCTCGATGTAAACCCCCTAAAATTTTACTACGATTTTTTAAAATAAATTTGGTATCGATTTTTTTCGTTTTTGTTTTTCGTATTGTACGTCGCGTACAAGTTCACATTTTTCGTATTTGTACGTAGCGTGCGAAATTGCGAGATGGTATATATTTTTTATATACAAATATTTTATTAAAAGAATACTTCGTATAGAAAATTTGTATTTTATTTTTATTTATTGTGTCGCGTCGAGATCGCCAAACATTTATTTTTATTTATTTATAAAGAAGGCAATTTTATTTTATGATACAAATATAAGTGATAATTTAGAAAAACTATTGCTTTATGTCAAAATAGACTATTTGTGTGCGAGTGACATG
>JANAVB010006584.1:0-17500 GCA_029216955.1 Iris pallida | reverse complement strand
AAGTAGTATACAAAATATTTACTAAGTAAATTAAGTTTTTGACCTAAAATAATTTTACCATATTTTGGGATAATAGAATATAGCATTCAAGCATTATAAATAATTTTCTAAAAATCATATATTATTTATCCAAATTCTTCGATTATCATCCCATCCATGACAAATTCCCCTATTCCTATTCCATCGCCAACTCTGTACTTCCTTCTATCTGCCCTAGCTAAACTGAGTATTCTGGACCCGATGGACCAGTCCGTGCTACCATCGGAGGCCCTTTGCGTAGTTGTAACACCAAAGTCGATCTTGTGCTACCTTTATTGTACCACACCAGGCAGCTCACCAGGCGTCACAACAGGCAAGTATACATTGCTAATTTACTGTCATATTATTTATTTTTTGTATTATTTACTTTGTTTCATATTGTTAGTTTCCTTTGTTATAAATTATGCGTCCAAGCCACACATGGGTGCAATACGACTCTATTAGTCGTTTTACATTACTATATGCATGTTAACTTAGTGTTAGCGGACTATCTTCTTGTTGGGGGATATTCTTATATCTTCTTGGGCCATGACACTCACACTACACGGTTTGAGACATTTTGCTAGGGGCACGACTTATGGACTTGCCATCTCTAAAGTCGTGTGACGGTAGATCTTCGTAACTGCTATGACTAGGATTTTAGAGACTCAAGCAGTTACAAAACTGGACGAGTCATGGACATGACTTGGTCAGTGTGGGGAAATATTGAGGGAGGACAGTCGCTAGTGCGTATGAAAATCCAAACAGGTAAACCACAGTCTCCGGATGGAACTGTGGCGATTTATATTTGCAGATGCCCTCTGACATTTTGGATGTTACGGACGGATACAGATGACTGGATGCCAGTTACGTACATGTAGCCTAAAATCCCACCCATGCACATGAAAGTTGTCCTCTAAATTGCACAATAGATGGTTAGCATTCCCTTTTTGCATAGGAGAGTCTTGCATATTATTATTATTTTGACAGTTCATATTAGCTTGTTCTTCTTGTATCTTGCTACGTCCCTCTGAGGACCTGGTTATTCCCCAGGTGTGTGTTTATGTCTTCCGCATGTATCCTTGTCGGGATCGTGGTCTTCTCCATTTATTCGAAGATGACGTAACTTGGTTCCTCCTTGCTACTTCCACTTAGCCTTTTATATATCATGTACTTTTTCCTTTTTATTTTGGTTGGTAGTAGATGTGTCTCCACCCAACATATTGTACCAAGACAATTCATTATATGATATCTTTTATTCCTTTATTTGTGGATGAGATTAGTTATCTGTGGTTCACTGTATTTTACAGCTTATGTATACATACAAGGCCCATGTACTTCGTATGTATACAGCTGGCATGTCTACATACTTAGTCCTACGTATATTGGGACTAGGGAGTTACACTCGAGCAGCTGCAACAGCAACATGAACAATAGCAGTACAAGGCAGCAGCAGCAGCCGTGCCACCATGCGCCGTCGTGTAGGTGGCCCCATGGCTGGCAACCCCCGGGCGAGCTCCCCCTCGCCGTCCTCCTCCTCCTCGATGTGATACGTAGGCGATTAGTGCATTTTGGACGAGATCCCGTCGACGCGTGCGAGTTTTTGAACTCAATTCGTATTTCGTCGTAGCAACTTCGTGCACATTTTTCGAGAAATCCGACCGTTAGATCGTTGATCCGTTTCATCCATCACAATCTCAGTATATCCCTCTTTACTTTTCTGAAGTTTAACCGTTAATTTTATCGTTTGATACACCAAAATCGGCCGCCAAGTTGACACTTTAAATTGTGTTATTTTTGGACAGTTTCGTGGAGCCAACTTCGTCGACTCGTATCTTCATCGTCGCAGCTCCGTTTGGCCTGCCACTAGTTCCTGTGCACAGCTGGTATAACCCTCTTCCTGCCCTTAAGTTTTATTTTATTGTGAGGTTGTTTGATTGGTTGAATTTGACGCCAAAGTTGGCCGTCCGAATTCGTAATTTCCAACTTGTAAAATTCTAATTTTGGACCCAGGACTCCGAATTCTAATTCTGACACTACCAGTAGACTCGTGGCATCGTTCTGGCACAAATTCATATAAAGTTTGTTAGATTTCGAGGACGTGGGCCCCGACACGTATTTCGATGCAAGGCGGGCCCCATAATCCGGGTCAACGGGCCATTTTGAGATCAGCTCATCGGAATCTAATTTTGGATATACCATTGAGTTTGTATCGTCATTCTGTACTCATTGACTTATAATTTGCTGAGTTTTGTGGGCATTGGCTCCGACACGCTTTTTCGTGCAAATCAGATTCCAATATCCGGGTCAACGAACCAATTTGAGATCGGGCCATCGGAATCCAATTTCGGATATACCGTTGAGTTCGTATCGTCATTCTGGATTCATTGACACATATTTTGCTAGGTTTTGATGTAACATCCAGTTTTCCAAATGAGGGTAATTTTGAACTTTTGAAATTATAGTTATTATTTATTGATATTTATATCACATTATTATTTTTGGTGATTTTTAATCAATTTAAAATTGTTCTAAGTCATGACTTGTGATTTTGATGTACTGCTAGTGAAACCCGAGAGACTGTCTGACCTAGAGCCTAATCATATGATTGTGATATTATTTATCATTTTTAGCCTAAGGCTAATTTGGTCATTTTGACTTATTAGAATTATTTGATTAATTATTTGATTGATGGTTGTTAATTTTGACTTTTACTAGTTGTGACTTAAGAGACCAACCTAGATGTTGAATCTAGCTATGGTGACTTGGTTAGCATGGTGTGACCCCTAGTCTAACATAAGTCAACCCACTTTTAGTCATTTAGAATCTAGTTTGAATAGAAGGAATAATGAATAGGTTCATGACTTATGACTTATGATTTTATTTTCATGGCTAATAAAACTTGGCCCATAGCCCATTAGTGAAACCCTAATCCTAATTCTTTCCTTTATGACCAGCCATATAGGGATCCCCACCCTATATAAACTCTCATTCCTTTGTTCTTGCCTCTTTTGTGTCATTCCAACTTTTAGAAAGAAAAGATAAATTCCTATCTTCCCTAATCCCTATTAAATCCATTTTAATTTTTTTTTTTCATCCAAATCTTTTGCAATAGATTCTAATCACCCTCTATTTGATATTCATGGAGAGTAATTTCAGCTTGTGAGCAATTTGGAGGAATTGGCTAGCAACGGGAATCAATCGATTTGGAACTTTTCTTGATCATTTGCACCTATAGGTAAAACCCTCCAAATTGTTATTATATTTTGATTTTTTTGCATATTAGGCTAGATCTAGGTGTCCCCTAGATGTCCCTCAAGTTTGGTAGGAAATCGTGTCCGTTTGGTGTCCGTATCGGACACGTGTCTATGTGTATGTGCAAGTGTTTGTTGAAATGCCACTGTGGACTGTTTGTTCTCGTTTTTCAAAACAAATTTCAGATTTAGGTAGCCCTATATATGGGGATTAATTATATATGTGACTGAGCATGTTTCTGGACACCTTTAGTGTCCAAAATGGGACACACACGCACGCACGAGACACATCACGGTTATTGTGCAGCCCCCTGCTGTTCGGGCTTGACACAAGACACGACATGACCTCTCGTGACACAATTTTTGGTGGACACGAGGGGGCAACCTTTGTCACCATCATCCTAAAATTTGGGGTGGGTTGGTGGAGTATTCGAGGAGTTATCCCCCTCGCACTGACCCGCACTGACATTGCACACACGTGAAAATGTGTCTTGACACGCACGTATAACTCGGACACGACACGACCCCCGACTCGATACAGGCACCCTAAGACCTAGACCTAGACATACCCTATCCACGTGCATGGGCACGAGACTCGTCGTGCCACGTGTCAAGCTCTATCCTCCTCGACATGGCTGCATGAGGTAGCCTCAACTGCCAGTTCTGGCAGAGTGGGCATTTCAATTCTTGGACACCGCGTATCCATTTGCATGGACACGAATACCCCCCATGACACGTACTTATAGGAGGAACACTTTGACCACACTGAATTTGGGTTTTAATTGGGATTTAGTTTTTGATTTGGCATTCTTCCTATCATTTTACTGTTTTACACTGAAACTTGATATTTCAATTTTGGGTTATCGAGTTTAGGTTTCCTTTGTATTTAAAGTTCAGATTTGATTTCATAGTTGATGTTTAGGCTTTGAATGGTTGAGAAGTGTCCTGAGATCAATAGGATACATGTTTGTGTTGTAAATTGGGTTTTCGAATTCATGGCAATGACATTCGAATACATTAGTTGGATAACAGAGTTAATTGGTTCTTAGATGTTTAATTAGATGATTTTTAATGATAAATTCAACTGTAATTGTTAACTAGAATGCCATGTTTACATCTGGATTTATATTTAGGTTTCAGTATTTGGTTTTCGAATGAATTGGGGTTTTGATTTAGTCTTTACCTGAAAATGATATGAGCTAGGTAAATATATAATGTGTGCAATGCATGTATGTATCCTAATATGTATGTATGTACCAATATCTGAGAGTATATTCATATATATGTTAGTTTCAGTTCTAGGATTGTGACTTTGTATATATATTTTGAGTATACATATATAGTAGGGTTGATAGTTGGGAATTCGAGTTTGGTTAAAGGTTGGGATGCCATTTATATAAAATCATTATCTGAACAAGAGGTTCAGTTATCTTTCAATGATCCATTTCACTGACTGAAACCTATTGCCCTGCACATTATGATCTGTCCCTTGGGCCTGAATTTTCCTAAGTAGTTCACTGCCCTGTCCATGCCCATATGTATGGTTCAAACTTGCATCTAATTGTCCTAACATTCACTTAGGCTAGCCATTCCATATTCCATTGATGCATCCTTTGGTACATATACATATAATATATGTAGGAGTATGTCAGTAGATGGTTTTGGCTAATATATTATATAAGTGGTACTGTAGTATATGCACATAGGCATATGCAAGCTAATGTTATAAATATGCAATGTATATGCATGATATCTAATTATATGCATTGTAAATATGTATGCATGTAGGTAATTAAATGCATTGGCACATAGGTATGTATGCATATAGGTATGCATGTAGGTAATGCAAGTATGCATGATGTGAATGTATACATGTAATGTGGATGTGTGAGAATGCATCCATGTATATGTAAATGTAATGTAGGAATACAAGTTGGTAATGTAGAGTATTGACATGTATATATAATGTATCTATTTGATTTTAACCCATGTCTATGTATATATATATATATATATATATATATATATATATATATATATATATATATATATATATATATATATATATATATATATATATAATGTGTGTTGATTTGTAACTTGTGATGGTGCTTGGTTGTTAGCCTAGGCTTGGTTAGGTCTAGTGAGACTTGACTAGACTAGGATTGACCTAGTTGACTAGAGTATTGACCATGGTTGACCCAAGTTTGACTTTGACCAAGATTAGCCTAAAAATTATGTAGATTGCATTGTATGTTCTTATTTACCATTCTGGACATGTCATAACCTATATTCCTCTGTTTAGGACATTGTGACTCTGTTGTAGACATCTGATATTATACTACTCTTTTCAGAGTATCAGGCGAGTACATTCTCTGATAGTTATCTCATTTATTTGTCAATTACTGTATTTCAGTTTTAGTTAGTTATATTTGATTCTCTGTTACAAACACGATTGATATTACTGGATCCATTTCATGCGACACCCATTTATTCATGTCTGGCCTCCATTTCTGGAATCACCCTGGAATCATTTACTGATATCATTCATGTTCTGGATGGACTTGTACTTATTTCGTGTCGGGTTATGGATTCACTTGTACTTGTTGGGCGAGGAAATATTGGAGTAGACATGTGAACATTCTCAAATACTGGAACCACTCCCTTGGAATTATACTGGAATGATAGCCATCCTACACTTGGCCGAGTGTGCGGTGTGTCGTATTACCTACAGCCGTTTACATGTCGATCTCGATATTTTAAAACATACTGTTAGAGTATAGTCTGGACTCACCCTGGAATCTTTAATCACTGACTGGACTCACCTTATACTGGACTCATCTTGTACTGGAATTATCTGGTATTAGATTTACATTGTCTGGACTCACATTGGGATTACACTTGACTCTTATTATACTGTCTGGACTTATATTATGTTACTCTAGTTCAGCTAGATTCTATTTACAGTCTTTATTGCCATGATTCTTCTCTTGTTTTACTTACCTTAGTTTCCTTGTATCTTAACTGTTTTTCTATACCATCACCTGAATATAAACTACCATGTTCATCAATAAACTATCTATAACTGCTTTATAGTTCTCTGTCATTTACTTGGGTTTTCTAGATGAGTTGTATTCGTTCCTGTCCTGACTGGACCTGTTAAAAATATTACAGATGCTTGCCCCGAGGACATTTGCCCTACTTACTATGGACCAGGAGATGGCTTAGCTACCTTTGGCCTCGACACTCAGAGTGATCGGGAGACTAGCTAGTTGACTTGGTTTAGTTTTCATGTTTTAGAACTTGAGTTGTAAATAAGTTGAGATATGTTTCGTTTTGAGATTGTTTTAAGATTATTATTATTTAGTAGTTGGTTTCGTTGTTGTTATTTAGTCTTCGTCATAAATTTCTGTGTTATCATATCGTGCTTAGACTGTGATTGAGATTTCATTATATCTATACTTGTCCTTCGTTCGGAGTTGAGATTGACAAGTATATTATATAATTGCGTGAGTGGTTGATTAGATAGTTACCTAGGACAGTGTTCTACCGCCGACACTGCGACGTAGACTGGACGTACCCACTTCTCTTACCCCTACACTGGGTGCGGGTTGTGACATTTGAGGACGTTTATCCTGGCACATTTTTCGTTACAAAATGGGTCCGAAACGGATACAGTTTTGACTCGAAATTACATTTTTGCCCCTGTGTCCAAATTGGACTTATGGGTAGACTATTCTAGCTATTTTGACCATTCTGGACATGTTGGTGATATTTGTTTTATCATCCGACAACATCTGTAGACTTTTCCCCTCTCTATCACCATTTGTTATAATCTTTCCCTTTTTGGTTCGTATTTTGAGATCCGTGCATCGAAATTGAGATCTGTCGATTCCAGAGATTTTATATCCCTAAAATTGACCAGTTGTCTATGTGGATGATTATAGAGACTAGTTTTGACCTAATTTAACCTATAGCGGCCTAGGAGTTGACAAGTTGACCAAAGTCAACTGTAGGTCAACCTTTGACCCATTTGACTGAGTTTGACCTATAATAGGCCTAGAAGCAAATAATTAATGTATTTATATATAATGTTTACTCTAGAACACTAAGTAACCCTGTAAATTCATGTTAGGTCTCTGTGACGTCGGTTCAGGCATAGACCCTCACCTATTGCTCAGGACAACAGGCGAGTACATTCTCTGATAGTTTTCATTGTCTTGATATCAGCTATATCAGATTTAGTTGTAGTGTTTTACTTGATTCTCGATACGATGGTACACGGACTAGTATACGTCGAATCCTGTCATGAGATGTCATTCCTGGGTTACCATCACTACCAAATACACTCATTTAGCGACGGATTTTTAGCGACGGAATTTTTCCGTCGGTATTAGCGACGGTTTCGTGGCCGCTCAGCGACGGATTACCGACTACACGCCTTTGCCATTTTATTTTAATTTTAGGGGGAGGAAAGGTCGCACATCCGTTGCTAGAGTGTCGGTGTTATAGCGACGGATTTACCGTAGTCGCTACGTAGTCGATTATTTGGCGGGAAATGTGTAGAGAATTGGCGGGACATATCTTCGACTACGTAGCGACGGATATTCAGTCGGCACTTATCAAAAAAGGCGACTGCTGGGGGACAGTTTTTACCAGTCGCTAGTCCGTCGCTATATATACGTACCAGACTTTAAATAAAACAGCGGGGGGAACTTTTTGCCTTTCCCCCAAATTCACTCTCTCTCCTCATTCTCTCTCTCTCGCCGGTGTCGGCTTCGGTGATCGGCGTCGGTGTCGTCGTCGTCGTCGGCGTCGGTGTCCTCTTCTCTCTCTCTCCCGAAGGTAAACCCCTCTCTCTCTTTCGATCTCTCTCTCTCTCTCGCGGTATCGTATAGGGGCTGGGCGGTGCGCTTGGGGCTGGGCCGTCCGGGGCTGGGCGGCTGGCTTGGGTCGGGGGCTGGGCGGTGGGCTTGGGGCGGGGGCTGGGCGGCGGGCTTGGGGCTGGGGCGTCGGGGGCTGGGCGGCTGGCTTCGGTCGGGGTCTCGGTGGTGGGCTTGGGACGGGGGCGTCGGGGTCTGGGAGGCGGGCTTGGGGTTGGGGCGTCGGGGACTGGGCGGGGGGCGTCGGGGTCTGGGAGGCGGGCTTGGGGTTGGGGCGTCGGGGTCTGGGCGGTGGGCTTGGGGCGGGGGCGTCGGGGTCTGGGCGGTGGGCTTGGGGCGGGGGCGTCGGGGTCTAGGAGGCGGGCTTGGGGTTGGGACGTCGGGGGCTGGGCGGCTGGCTTGGGTCGGGGTCTGGGCGGTGGGCTTGGGGCGGGGGCGTCGGGGTCTGGAAGACGGGCTTGGGGTTGGGGCGTCGGGGGCTGGGCGGCTGGCTTGGGTCGGGGCTGGACGGTGGGCTTGGGGCGGCGGCGTCGGGGGCTGGGCGGCTGGCTTGGAGCGGGGGCGTTTGGGGCTGGGCGGCTGGCTTGGGGCGGGGGCGTCGGGGGCTGGACGGTTGGGTTGGGTCGGGGGCTGGGCGGTGGGCTTGGGGCTGCGACGTCGGGGGCTGGGCGGCTGGCTTGGGGCGGGAGCGTTGGGGGCTGGGCGGCTGGCTTGGGGCGGGGGCGTCGGGGGGCTGGACGGCTGGCTGGGTCGGGGGCTGGGCGGTGGGCTTGGGGCGGCGGCGTCGGAGGCTGGACGGCTGGCTTGGGGCGGGTGCGTCGGGGCTATTTGCAACCGACGCACACCCATAAGCACTCTTCATATATATATATGCAACCGAACTACTGGGCGGCGGGCTTGGGGCGGCGGGCTTTGGTCGGGGGCGGCGGGTGGCTTTGCTTCTCAAATTCATCTGAGTTTATATATTGGCTAAATAATGTGTTATCCATATTGGGTGTTCCATTAGTTTGATGGTGTTTGGATTAGTAAATGTGAATATATATGGGGTTCGGATTCATGGTGTATATGTTCACTGTCTCAAGGACAGTGCGAGTTCTATCAGTTGTGTGCTTCTGTATAGATGTATATATCTATACATCTAGCTGTGATATACATGTGTATGTGACAATCTCAGTTAGCGACGGACTAGTTACCGGTTAGCGACGAATATTTCCAGCTCCATTAATTGCATTAATCTACGGTACGACATGGTGATCAGGACATAGTTCCTGCAGCCATTCGACTGGCGAGGCAGAAACTATGTTGCCGTAGATAAAGTTGCCTGTCCTCCGACCCTCATCCCTCGGCAATATGATACGACAACCGATCAGTATATCTTATATAGTAGTAGATGATGTCTTAGTATTACATTAGTGAGTTCATCTTGATTCTGTTACGTACGTCATTCAGATACTAGATACGATAAGGTTAACATATACTACACGATGTTTAAAAATATAGATGATTCACACTAATGTATGCTAGAATGAATCTTGGATTGTGTTCTGAGCCATCCGTTCTCACACTTAAAACACATAAGAATTAGTAGTGCGAGAGCGCCGGAGAGAGTGAGAGCGCCGGAGGGGGGGGAGAGAGAGAGTAAAATGGTACGACATGGTGAAGTAGTATTGTATTTTGGCTCCAGTTCCAGCTCCATTTGATCTACGGTACGACATGGTGATCATGACATAGTACCTGCAGCCATTCGACTGGCGAGGCAGAAACTATGTAGCCGTAGATAAAGTTGACTGTCTTCCGACCCTCATCCCTCGACAATGATGATACGACAACCTATCACTATATCTTACATAGTAGTAGATGATGTCTTAGTATTACATTATATGAGTTATCTTGATTCTGTTACATTCTTCAGATACTAGATACGATAAGAACATATACTACACCATATGTACAGAACATAGATGATTCACACTAATGTATGCTTGAATGAATCTTGGGTTGTCTTCTGAGCCATCCGTTCTCACACTGGCAAAAAATCGAATTTTTTATACTTTATCGGCTTTCAAAAATGTACTCAAATTACATGATGGTTCCTTTAGTTAGCTTGCTTATGTTACAATATTATTTGTGACTATCGATCTTACCAGATGGCACCCATGACCCGAGGAGCGGCACGTCGTTTGAGAAAAACAGTGAATGCTGAGGTGGCTCCTCCTACAGTTAAGAAGGAAGTGGCACCGGTTGCTAGTGAGACCGGGAGTTCTATTCATCCAGCACCGGTAGCTAGTGAGACCGAGAGGACTCTTCATGCAGTCCTTGCAAGGGACGACAGCTCGCCTCGCGCCAAAAATCTCGCTTTTTCGAGGTGGTTGCGTGAACGTATCACTGAGCGTTTGCGTGAGCAGCGTGGTTCTCATTAGCTATTAGTACTTATTTGTATTGGACTATTTGTATTGGGTTGTTTTTGTATTAGACTATTTGTATTGGACTACATATTGAGTTGTTTTTGTATTAGACTATTTGTACTGTCTTCCGACCCTCATCCCTCGGCAATGATGATACGACAACTAACAAGAGAGAATACTCTGAGAGATCCAACTGAGTATGACGTATACTCTGAGAGATCACATTTACAAGAATGATATCAGTAGTGGGATTGAGTGCTGGAGGAGATATTATCAGAGTATACGTCCTACTCAGATGGGTCTCTCACCGTTATTAATTTTTTCTGACGGCATGGTAGATGTGCTCCCTCAACAGATTCTTGCTCCGAGCCAAAACTTTGCCCCGGAGCTCAAATGGACATCCTTGGTGTAGAGCTCGAGTGAGAGGTTCCTGACAGCATGGTGGTCTCCTTTGTCAAAGTATCCGTGCTCATCCCATATTGGTTGTGGGACGTGCACGGATACTTTGACAAAGGAGACCACCATGCTGTCAGGAACCTCTCACTCGAGCTCTACCCCAAGGATGTCGACTTGAGCTCCGGGACAAAGTTTTGGTTCGGAGCAAGAATCTGTTGACGGAGCACATCCAACATGCTGTCAGAAAAAAATAGTAACGGTGAGAGACCCATCTGAGTAGGACGTATACTCTGATAATATCCCCTCCAGCACTCAATCCCACTACTGATATCATTCTTGTAAATGTGATCTCTCAGAGTATACGTCATACTCAGATGGATCTCTCAGAGTATCCTCTCCGGTTGGTTGTGTTCTGAGCCATCCGTCCCAGGGATTTGATTCTGTATTTTGGTTTCTGTATTTTGGCTCCAGCTCCATTTGCATTAATCTACGGTACGACATGGTGATCAGGACATAGTCCCTGCAGCCATTCGACTGGCGAGGCAGAAACTATGTAGCCGTAGATAAAGTTGACTGTCTTTCGACCCTCATCCTCGGCAATGATGATACGACAACCTATCACTATATCTTATATAGTAGTAGATGATGTCTTAGTATTACATTAGTGAGTTCATCTTGATTCTGTTACGTTCTTCAGATACTAGATACGATAAGAACATATACTACACCATATGTACAGAACATAGATGATTCACACTAATGTATGCTAGAATGAATCTTGGCTTGTGTTCTGAGCCATCCGTTCTCACACTTGAAGATAAATCGAATTATAACGACGGATATTAGGTTACTCTTCAGGATAATTGATGTCTATTTTATATTAATTTGGTTTGGTCTATATGATTCTTGGATAATTGGCGTGCATTAAATTCGTATGTGCATATTTGGTCTATGTAATTCTTGGATAATTGGTGTACATTATATATGGTTTGGTTTATGCATATTTTTGTGAACAGGGAAAGTGCTGCAATTTTTTTTTCAAAAAAATTCTCAGTTATCGACGGACTAGTGACCGATTAGCGACGGATATTTTCAGCTCCATTTGCATTAGTCTACGGTACGACATGGTGATCAGGACATAGTCCCTGCAGCCATTCGACTGGCGAGGCAGAAACTATGTAGCCGTAGATAAAGTTGCCTGTCCTCTGACCCTCATCCCTCGGCAATGATGATACGACAACCTATCACTATATCTTATATAGTAGTAGATGATGTCTTAGTATTACATTAGTGAGTTCATCTTGATTCTATTACGTTCTTCAGATACTAGATACGATAAGAACATATACTACACCATATGTACAGAACATAGATAATTCACACTAATGTATGCTAGAATGAATCTTGGCTTGTGTTCTGAGCCATCCGTTCTGATCAAGCATCTTCCTTCTCCTCTCCTCCACCATGACTCTGAACCAATCTGCTCCTCCCTACTTTCTTCTTTTTATTTGACTCTCTCAGCCACATATGACATCCAGCTCAAGTGTAGAGTCGGGGGATAAGAAGTGGGCAGGAAGAGGAGGGAAAAGCAGCACAGCCGGCGGCATGACCCAGAGAAAGTACATAGGTTTTCTTAACAGCCGTAGGAGAACTATAAGGATATATCTTTTCACAACATGTCATCTTGTCAAAGACCCTTCATGTAAATATCATATTACCGCGGTGTCGGAAGACTAACATGTCATAAGTTTTCTAAGCCCTGTGTTTTGACATAATCTTCCCAACTCTTTCCTCCTATGTAGTAATATTGTATTATTACATAGCAGAAAAGAGTTTAGAGGATTATGTCAAAACACACGGCTTAAAAAATTATGACATGTTAGTCTTTCGACACCGCGGTAACATGGTTGTCACATTATGGGTCGTTGACAAGGTGATATGTTGTGAAAAGATATATCCTTATAGTTCTCCTACGACTGTTGAAGAAAACCTATGTACTTCCTCCGGATCATGCCGCCAGCTGTGCTGCTTCCCCCTCCTCTTCCTGCCCACTTCTTCTCCCCCGACTCTACACTTGAGCTGGATATCATATATGGCTGAGAGAGTCAAATAAAAAGAAGGGAAGTAGGGAGGAGCAGATTGGTTCAGAGCCATGGTAGAGGAGAGGAGAAGGAAGATGCTTGATCAGAACGGATGGCTCAGACACAAGCCAAGATTCATTCTAGCATACATTAGTGTGAATCATCTATGTTCTTATCGTATATAGTATCTGAAGGACGTAACAGAATCAAGATGAACTCACTAATGTATGCTAGAATGAATCTTGGGTTGTGTTCTGAGCCATTCGTTCTAATACTTGGCAATTAAGTCATTCGACTGGTGAGGCAGAAACTATAAGGCTACTTGCATGTTCTTCCAACTTTAAATTACAAGATTACTACATTAGGTTACATAAATTACAAGATTACTACTTGCATGTTCTTCCAACTTTAAATTACAAGATTACTACTTTAAATTACAAGATTACTACTTGGCAATCAAGATGAAATTGACGCTAGGATGCGTTGACATGCTCTACGAAAGCGTCCAGAATCTTGACACTAAGTATCTGGAGACCGAAGCTTAAGAAGATGCTGTTCGACCCTAGAAGTGAAGCAGAAAGGCTACGTGAGGGTTTAAAACTCAATGTCGATGATTTAAAACCTCGACGAATTTACGGGTGCCCCACATTTGAGTGCTACCCCAAGACTCACCGTGATGAGGTTAGTGATTTATTTAACCTAAGACATGGGATCATAGAATCGAAGACAGTTGAGACCAAGACTGTAAACATTATGTGAGTTCATCTTGATTCTGTTACATCCTTCAGATACTAGATACGATAAGAACATATACTGCACTATATGTACAGAACGTAGATGATTCACACTAATGTATGCTAGAATGAATTTTGGGTTGTGTTCTGAGCCATTCGTTCCCATACTTGGCAATTAAGCATGTGAAATAGAACTGATTATGTTTAGTTTGTCTTACGATACAGATTTTCACATCCAAATTGAAATGGATCGTTACTTCGTTGTTCGTACATGGATGTACTAGCGGATCAACCTCCTGGACCGTAGGTACTTATAAGTATTGACCGTATCGGATTAGTATCGATCTATCGTTTTGGTATGGGCCGTATCGGTTGGTATTGGTCTTAGCGAATTGGTATCGTCCTATTCGATATGTATCGGCCGCATAGCTAGGATTCATATTGGCCTTATGGATTTGGTACCGGTCATATCCGATAGGTATCGGCCGTGTTGGATTATTATATACCATTTCGGATTAGTATCGTGGAAGGTTTAGTAACAACTGTACTTGGATTTCTTTCTTCTAGAGCTAGATTACCATTGCAAGAGAGTCACGAGAGCGTAGATGGCCAGTTACAGAACATACATACTTCCTTTTCAATCTCGCTTTTTCTGATGGAAAAGGAAGTATGTATGTTACTGTAACTGGCCAATCACGATCTGGTGATTCTCTTGCAATGGTATTCTAGCTCGAGAAAGAGAAATCCAAGTACAGTTGTTACTAAACCTTCCACGATACTAATCCGAAATAGTCTATACTAATCCAACACGGCCGATACCTATCGGATATGACCGATACCAAATCGATAAGACCAATATGAATCCTAGCTATTCGGCCGATACATGTACATATCGGATATAGGACGATACCAATTTGTTAAGGCCAATACCAATATGATACGTCCTATACCAAACCGATAGACCGATACTAATCTGATACACTAGATACTAAGTACATCTGGCCTATACCAGCGAATCCACAAATTACTGCACGATAGGCCCAACGACTCCAGTTACATCTGGTTATTGGTGAGCACATGATTACATAGTAATTATGTTAGTCTTGTGATACAGATTTTTACTCTCTCATGCTACCAACGTCACAACTTTTCCAGTGCTGCTCCCTCTAATGATGATGAACGCAAAAAACCAACGTCACAACTTTTATAACTTGAGTAAATTTCTTTACCCTATATGAAAATTTCTGTTGTCAGAAAGATGGCTCCTAGGACTCGTCGAGGTGGTACTGCTAGTCGAGGAAGGGGTCGAGGCAAGAAACCCTTGGAGGTCGACACGGAGGAAGTCTCCATCGTCAAACAAGAGCCGGTGACTGTTAAGGAGAAGGTGTTACCAAAGGTCGAGGTCAAGGAAGAACCGATGACCATCAGGGAAGAGATTGCTCCCAAGCTTGAAGCTAAGGAGGAGCCACCGTCAGAGAGTAGTAGCATCGGGACCGACCCTCCTGTCCCTACAGAAGACCTCAACCAGATTGAGCCTTCGTATGCAAAGTGGCTGATAGAATGGTACATGCCTCAACGCAACTATCATCCCTGGCTGTGAGGATTCATCGTCTGACTTGTGGTCTTTGTTGAGGCCAAAGTCGATTTTCCTATGTGTTTTGGAATATTTATGAAAATTTTGGAATATTTGTGCTATGATCGGTCGCCAGCGATGGATATTAGGTTACTGTAACTGGCCAACTCTTTCCTATGTATTTTGGAATATTTGTGAAAAATTTGGAATATTTGTGCAATGATCGGATTATAACGATGGATATTAGGTTACTCTTCCGGATAATTGATGTCTATTTTATATTAATTTGGTTTGGTCTATATGATTCTTGGATAATTGGTGTGCATTAAATTCGTATGTGCATATTTGGTCTATGTGATTCTTGGATAATTGGTGTGCATAATATATTTGGTCTACGTGATTGTTGGATAATTGTGTGCATTATATATTGGTTTGGTTTATGCAAATTTTTTGCGAACAGGAAAAGCGCTGTAATTTTTTTTTCAAAATATTCTCAGTTAGCGACGGACTTGTGACCGTTTTGCGACGGTCACCACCAGTTTCCGACTACTTTTCGACGGTTATTCCGTCGCTAACTGGATATTTAAAATGTTCCCAGGTAGCGACGGATGGTCGACGGATTATCCGTCGGCATGGTATATTGTTCGACGAATAGCGACGACCTATCCGTCGCCCTTGTTCTGGAAATAACAAGAATTTCCAGAACAAGATCGACGGTTTAGCCTTCGCTATTCCGTCGATATATACGACGAAATAGCGACTACTCTTCCGTCGCCATGGTGCTGGAAATGCCAAGCATTTCCAGAACCTGATCGACGGATAGTCCGTCAGAACGCCGTCGCAAATCCGTCGTTAGTTACCGACGAATACCGACGGATTAGCGACGGAACGATACAATCTGATACGCTGTTACGACGGGTTACCGACGGAATGTTACGTCGCTATTGTCTACACAGTTCAGTACTTAATAGTTGAAATGGACGACAGTCCGTCGGAAATGCGTCGTTAATGCTTCATATTGTGATGTCGACAATCCGTCGCTATTCCGTCATGTGACGACAACTTAGCGACGGAACGTTATTAGCGACGAGCTAATTGCCGACGGATTTTTTTGGCCAAAATCCGTCGGTTATCGGTCGCTAATAGTAATTACCGTCGGTTTAGCGACGGATGTGGTCGTCGCTATAACGATAAATTTTGGTAGTGCATGATATATCACTACAAGAAAAATGATCATTTACGGCGCATAATTTACGGCACGCATTGCCTGTGCGCCGTAAATGACACTCTTTTACAGCGTGCAATTTTGCATGCCATAAAAGAGTCAATTTTTGTGTTTTTTACGGCGTGTTTTACCCGCACGCCGTCATTGCAAATGCATTTACGGCACGTATTTTCCTGCGTCGTGAATGATAACTTAATTACGGCATTCGTTTTTGCATGCCATGAATGTTAACTTATTTACGGCATGCGTTCTCTTGCGCCGTGAATGAGAACTCAATTACGGCGTTCTTTCGCACGCCGTGAATGAGAACTCAATTACGGCGTTCTTTCTCACGCCGTGAATGTTGTTTTATTTACGGCATGCGTTATGCGCGCCGTAATTGATAACTTATTTACGGCATCCATTTTAGCACGATACTATGATTAAAATTAAGAATAACTTATTTTGGCACGATGTTAATATTAGGAATAACTTATTTAATCTATATATTTATGTTAATTTTTAATATTAATGTTAAGATTAAAACTAAAATTAAAATTAAGATTAAAACTAAAGTAAAATTTATCAATCCGTATTTTAAAAAAAAACAAATGATTTGATATGTATTTTTAATATATCAATAAGTTTTTTTTTGAATTAATGTGAGATTTAAATTTTGAAACAAAATAAAAAATAAAATTGTAATTAAGCGAAACAAAAAATAGAATTGTCCATAAATCTAAAAATTTCCCTATCCTAAACTTATTCTAGACCAAAGTGTTAGAAATGAAAATTTTCCACATTGCCGCTCTCATTTGTCATGTTCCCTCTCGAGCATCCCCTCTCTCTCGCTCGAGCTCCCCCTCCCCCTCCTCTTCTCTCTCTCTCTCGATCTTCCCTAATAATCCTTTCGTTATACCGAAATATTCACCCGGATGCGACCCGACAAAGG
>JANAVB010006583.1:0-40172 GCA_029216955.1 Iris pallida | reverse complement strand
CAGCGCCATCCGACCCAGCGCAAGTCAATCCGTGCGCGCTTGACTTCAGCGCAATCCATTCCCTGCACGATCTGATCCCGTACAGTCTAACCTTGCGCAGTCTGACCCTGCGCAACCTGACCCTGCGTGATCTGATCCTGCGCAACCTGACCCTGCGCAATTGACCCTGCGCAGCCTGACCCTGCGCAGTCGAACCCTGCGCAACCTGACCCTGCGCGATCTGATCCTGCGCGATCTGATCCTGCGTATTCTGATGCGCACTCTGACCTGGACTCCCCTATATTTTATATTATTTTTATATTGCTTATATATATGTAAATGTTTGTGTGTGCTATATATCCTTACGCCTTTTGTCCTGAGCATGATATGAGCACTAATGTGACCTCGGTGAACAAAGTGTTCCCACCTGATACATGTACCTGAATGTCCCAGTTCTTGTTCATGCTCGACAAATGACTCGTAACTCCACGTGGCGTATTTGCAATGATGTATTACACTAAGGAGGGTAGAACATGTTGACATACTGATTGACATGGATCCTCTTTGGGGTACTCGTACTTGAGTACGACTTTTAGGAGGATAATCATGGAGGCCACAGCATATGAGTCTAAGATTTCACCTAGGGTTAAATTAGGCAACTAAATATACTAGATGCATGGGGAGGGCAAATCCCGAGATCGTGTTACACCAGCCGCCTTGAGATATTATCTCGGCGCGTCGGCTGGTCTCCACGGATACTGTGTCATCTACAACGAGTGGATGACTGTATCCGATTAATTCTGCTATTTATTATATGTTTTGGCAAGGTGGCCTTACGAGGGACCTGTGCTCAATCATACCTGTCTACGCGAACCCCTGGGTTGGCTAGCCTTGCTGGAAAGATACGATCTGAGGATTTCTAAATAACATGATGCGAGGATAACCTCGTCCCACTAGAAACTCGTAGACTTGATTGGCCGTGAAAACGACTTGCTTGTATCCTATTACCTTCCGTGAATAACTGAGGGAAGCGGACTGTCATGGTACGTGATCCAACCCATGTTCTTGTTTGATTGTTGGGTTGGTTATCGTACTATGACAGGCTGTGGACCGAAGTTATGAACGGAAGACTTATTCTGGTTGTGAAGTGCTACTTCTATGAATGACTGAGGAACATGGTCTATCATGGTACATGATCCAACCCATGTTCTTGTTTGATTGTTGGGTTGGTTATTGTGCTGCGATAGGCTATCGACCGAAGTCACGATCAGGAGATTTTATTGTTTATACCTTTTAACTTATGTGAAAGTTATAGAGTACGACACGTCCCGACTCCATACGGCACCTTTTGTCCTTGTTTGGTTGTAAGGGTGCCATATGGGTTCGAGGATGTTGCGCTACCTATAATAATAGCATAAGTATTACTATTATCAATCATTCTATTAACTGGGTTTTTAATCTTAACTTTTGCCCCTTTGGCGGTACTTGCTATTCGGGGCTGACCCCGCTGGTTTTGTTTGGCCAGAATCTCGTAGCAGAGCCGGAGGACACGATCTTCCTTCTTGACATCCATGGTGCATACTAGGAGCATGGTGGTTCGGGGACTCGATTGGGTTTCTTCTCCACCACTCCTGCTTTACTTTGTGCGGCGTTTAGCCACCGGCACCTGTTAGCCGGATTACTTGATATTTTGTGTCAGTACAGAATTATAAATAAACAGTCTGCAGCTGTGTATAATTTTGTACTCCTGACTCTCTGAGATAGCTAAATTATAAAGCTAGTCTCTCATGATCATTTTGATGAAGCGTCGGGGACGCCTTACTGCTTTATCTTTAATGTTCATTTAATTGCTGATGTGATTTGATTGATTGAGACATAGAACTCTGTGGGACCATAGGAGACTTGATTGTAGCATGTACCCCTAGTCTCTCGACAGCCACGATCGCCGTATGACGTTACGTACTCATATGGAGTAGCTGGCCAAGTCCGTCTCCGTATTTCGGTACTGGGGCGTGACAAGGTTTTAGTGGTGGCCCATGCAGGTCTGTTTTTCAGACTTGTGGGGTATTGCGAATTATTAGGAGTCTCAATCAAAACTTGTTTCCCTTGAAATTTTGTTTCGAATTCTCTGTCCTTGTCTTGATCTCTAACCTGACTTGCATCCTCGAAATCTTCCTCGTTCGGACTTGATAATCTTATATCTTTCTCTATAGGGGTGCTATTCTCAGTAGCGGTGAGGCCCATGAGGAAGAGCAGCGAGAGCATGGCTCGACTGGGCAAACAGGGGGAGAGAACCTTCCCCAGGGCGGACACGAGCAGAAATGGAACCAGAGGCAGTGCAGCCGCAGGTTATTAAAACTCCTGCAGCACCAGCAGCGACGGCAGTACCAGATGCCGTAGCCCTCCTGGAGATCATCCGAGGGATTCTTGTCACTCACCAACAACAACAGACTCAGCAGCAGGAGTAGAACGTGTTGCTGAACCAAGGGATTCAGTTAGCTTTGAGAGGAGTGCCGGGGTTGACTCGGGAGCATCAGGAAGGTTCCGTCGCTTGAACCCGAGGTATTTTGATGGCACGGAGGATGCCATCACTGCGGATGCATGGATTCAAGACATCGAAGCCATTCTTGTGGCAGCCAAGGTTCCAGATGATGAGAAGGTTGATCAGGTCAAATTAGTACTTCAGGATCTCGCCCGCGACTGGTGGGCATCAGAAGAAGTTGGTATAGATGCCCTGTTCGTTGGACCACCTTCAGTGAAGATTCAAGGCCAAGTATTTGGCGTAGTAGCTCGATATGAGCTCCAGCAGAAGTTTATAGTCTCAAGCAAGCAGGCAAGACCGTAGATGGGTATGCAGTAGAGTTCTGCAGATTGTGCCGTTTCGCACCAGCAATGGTGGCAACGGAGCTAGAGAAAGCTATGAGGTTCCAGCAAGGACTTCATTTGGAACTATTACACTTGTGGAAGGACCGAACTACCAGACGTTTGACGCTATTTTGACGGCAGCCGGAGGTACGAGCTTACCCAGCAGAGGTTGGCATCGAGGACAGGAGGTCAGAAGAGATCTCATTCCCAGGTTGGAGGAGGAGGAATGCGCGAACATCGGTACCAGCACCTGGTGTACGTATTCAAGATGCAGGAGCACCACGGAGGACGGCCGTGTCACTAATACAGCGCCAGTTCGGCATCAGCAGCCGAGGAACCAACAGCAGCGTCAGGAAGCACCCCAGGGCTGTACATTCTGGGAAGGTAGGGCACACGGGGAGGTATGCCGGTCAGCGAATGGCTTATGCTTGAGATGTGGTAGTTCAGACCACCGTATCTCTACTTGTCCTGTAATACAGAGGCCAGGAGGGCCAGCTCAGCAGTTTCCAGCATTGCCAGCTCCGGTGGCCACCCCGAGTGGAGGGCCAGTGTTAGCAGTAAGGCCCCTAGCCCAGCGTCTACCAACGCAGGCTCAGATGTTCCGCCAGGCACAAGAAGCCGAAGGCCCTCAGAGGCAGCAACAACATGGTCGAGGAAGGCCGCAACAAGGGGGTCCGTGGGGCCAGGCTCTCATATTGTCCTTGGGAGAGGCTCTAGCGTCTAGTGACGTGGTGGCAGGTAAAATTCTCGTCACCTCATTTCCCGCTATAGCATTATTTGATTCAGGCGCTACTCATTCATCTCTGCACAATATGCTACACGGATTGGATTAGAGTTTGGGGCATTGCCGGAGAGGATGGATATACTCACCGGCAATGGGCTCGTAGAAGTTAGCAGAGTGCGTTTTCATGTCCGGTAGAGGTGTGTGGGCATTTACTGCCCGCATCATTGATTGAATTCCCTATGGGGAATTTTGATGTTGTTCTTGGCATGGACTGGTTGAGAGATAGTCATGCGACAATTGATTGTAGAGAAGGTAGGGTCATATTCAGCGTTCCTGGGATGGAACAGTTCATCTTTACTCGAACCTTGAAGAATCAGGCCGGAGGCGTCATCTCAGCAGCAGTGTCAGAGCCAGGACAGATTCCGAGAGTGGTCAAAGATTTTTTCGACGTCTTCCCTGATGAGCTCCCAGGGATACCCCAGTCAGAGAGGTAGAATTTAGCATTGAGTTGAACCCTGGAACGAGGCCTATTGCAGACAGAGTTTACAGAATGTCGCCGTCAGAAATGATAAGTTGTATCAGCATGAAGAAGAGTTGAAGTCTAAGGGATTCATCCGAGACAGTAAATCGCCCTGGGCCGCGCCAGTGATTCTAGTTCCCAAGAAGGATGGGTCGACGAGGATGTGCATCGACTACCGCAAGCTGAATACAGTAACAGTGAAGAATAAGTACCCACTACCAAGGATTGATGACCTGTTTGACCAGTTGAGCAAGGCCAGCATCTTTTCCAAGATCGATCTTCGGTCGGGATACTATCAGGTAAGAGTCCGGGAGCAAGACATACCGAAGACTGCATTCAGATCTAGATATGGGCATTATGAGTTTTTAGTAATGCCCTTTGGACTAACCAATGCCTCCGCAGTATTCATGGATTTAATGAACCGTATCTTTTTGCCGTATATGGATAAATTTGTGGTGGTGTTCATAGATGACATTCTTGTCTATTCCAGCAGTAAAGAGGAGCATGAGAAACATCTTAGGACTGTCTTGCAGACATTGAGGGAGCATCAACTTTATGCGAAGCTTGACAAGTGTGAATTCTGGTTAGACCACATTTCATTCCTGGGACATGTAATTTCTGGAGGAGGAGTGTCAGTGGATCCGAAGAAGATTGAGGCCGTAGAACATTGGCCGGTCCCGAGAACGGTTGCAGAAGTACGAAGTTTCTTAGGATTAGCTGGTTACTACAGAAGGTTCGTGGCGGACTTTGACAGGATCTCTGCGCCCTTAACGCGTTTGACGCACAAGGACGTAGAGTTTGTTTGGTCAGCTAGCTGTCAGACATCATTTGAAGAATTGAAGAAGAGATTGATCTCAGCCCCGATCTTGACGCTTCCAGTAGGAGCGGGAGGCTTTACAGTATATTGTGACGCATCTGGGAAGGGTTGGATGTGTATTGATGCAGCACGGAAAGGTGATAGCATATGCGTCTCGGCAGCTTCGAGACCATGAGAAGAATTACCCGACTCACGATTTGGAGTTAGCAGCTGTGGTATTTTCACTCAAGTTGTGGAGGCATTATTTATACGGGGATCGGGTAGAGATCTATACTGATCATAAGAGTTTGAAATACGTGTTCACGCAGCGAGATTTGAACATGAGGCAAAGAAGATGGTTAGAACTGCTTAAGGATTTTGATTTAGACCTTCAGTATCATCCAGGCAAGGCGAATATAGTTGCAGATGTACTGAGTAGGAGAGGCAGTGCCTTTATCTTGACCTCGCAGAAGCATATTTTAGAAGACCTTCAGAGTATGGGAATCGAAGTAGTTTTGCCAAGGGATATAGGAAGAATGACCAGTATGCAGATTCAGTCAACCATAGTAGAGAGGATAAGGGCAGTACAAGCAGGAGATCCATAGATTCAGAAATTGCGGTCGGAGTGTGAATCAGGCCGTAGGAAGGAGTTAGTGATTCATGAAGATGGTACGCTCAGGTTTGGAAACAGACTCTGTGTACCGAGTGGAGACCTTCGGCAAGAAGTTATGTCCGAAGCTCATAGTTCTATTTACTCCATTCATCCTGGAGGAACGAAGATGTATCGAGATATCAGGCAGTAGTACTTTTGGTGGAATGGCATGAAAAGAGAGATAGCGAGATTTGTATCCAAGTGTCTGGTATGTCAGCAGGTGAAAGCCGAGCAGCAGAGACCAACAGGATTGCTACAGCCGCTTCCTATCCCAGAATGGAAATGGGAGCACATCACGATGGATTTTGTGACCGATTTACCTAGATCCCCGATTGGTAAGAATGCCGTCTGGGTAATAGTAGATCGACTCACGAAGGTCGCTCATTTCCTTCCCTTTCGGGTTGGACAGACTACTGAGCAGTTAGCAGAAATGTACATGAAGCAGATAGTAAGGCAGCACGGTGTTCCAGTTAGTATAGTATCAGATCGGGATACGCGATTTACTTCCTATTTTTGGCGGAGCTTGCACCAAAGTTTGGAAACCAAGTTAAGATTCAGTACTGCTTATCATCCACAAACTGACGGACAATCAGAAAGAACCATTCAGACGTTAGAAGATATGCTACGGGCGTGCACCTTAGACTTTGGCGTATCTTGGGAGGATCACCTTCATCTAGTGGAGTTCTCCTATAACAACAGCTATCAGGCTAGCATTCAGATGGCCCCGTTCGAAGCATTGTACGGAAGGAAGTGTAGGTCCCCTTTGGCATAGGACGACGTCGGAGAACGGAAGTTGTTGGGGCCAGAGATGATCACGCAGACTGTGGAGATAGTTAAGTTGGTCAGAGAGCACCTTCGAGTTGCACAGGACCGACATCGTCATTGGGCAGATCAGCATCATAGGCCTCTAGAGTTCAGAGTTGGCGACCAAGTGTTTCTGCGGATTTCGCCTACTCGGGGGTATCATCAGATTTGGAACCCGAGGAAAGCTTAGTCCAAGATACGTTGGTCCTTTTAAGATTCTCGCTCGGGTAGGCGATGTGGCTTATCGACTTGCCCTTCCGCCTTCGTTAACTGGCATACATGATGTATTTCATGTGTCCCAATTACGTGGGTATATCCCGGATCCGAGTCATGTCCTCGACCATTCTGAGTTAGTCGTTGGTACCGACCTAACTTACGAGGAACAACCCGTGTCTATTTTGGACCGGCGAGAGAAGGTACTCAAGAATCGGACGATAAGCCTTGTCCGTGTTTCTTGGAACCATCACTCTTAGGGAGAGTCAACTTGGAGCACGAGGACGAGATCAGATCTCAATATCCACATTTGTTTGACTAATGAGGTATATTTTTACGCCTTATTGACACGATTCCATGCTTATCTGCACCTACTTGTTTTGCACTTTGTGATGTATGATAATAACTGCTATGATAGTTAACTTGTATATGATTGTGCCTTGCTTGCCATGATTTTACTATCCTGTCTTGGCTGGAATTCTGAGGACGAAATTTTTCTAAGAAGGGTAGAGATGTCACTCCCCGATCCTGGAATACGTATTTCAAAACGTAAACCGATAAATTGTATTACCTTGTATTTATACGATATTTATTATGCTGTATTTTTTTCCTGCATTTCTCAAAAATATTCGACAAAATATTATTTCCTAAATTATTTTCTGCATTTGGGCCTACAGTTTTGGCTCATTGGGGTAACCTATTTTTGGTTCACCAATGGTTCATCATGAACCCTTTGGTTCATCATGAACCCTTGGGTTCAAGATCTTTATATATAACTCATCTCATTCTCTCTCCTCTCATTATTTCCTCTCATTATTTCCTCCACCAACCAAGGCAAGTACCAACTTGCTCAAGAGATGGATCCATAAATTTTTGTCAATGTTTCTTACAAAATTACTTCTCAAAATATGTTCTTCTTCTCAACCTATACTAGTTTAGAACTTGGAAATTTTTATTTTGAAGCTTTGATTTTTGTAGATCTAAGTTTTAATCATTTTTGGATTTCCTTGGTTTTGATCTATTTTTGTTAGGGTTTTGTGGGTTTTGATGCTTCCATGTGGAAGAGAATTCAATTTTACTCAAGTTAGAACTTTGAAAACCTAGATTTGGTTTTGATTTGGTCAAGTTATGAGAATTGGAAGTTTTTGGTGTTCTTGAGGATGCCCTCGGCCTGGAGGAGAAGACCCTTCAGCCTGCGCTCTTTAGCGCAAGGTTGAACTTCGCAGCTCGTCTCTTGACGAATTGCGCAACCCTTCGGCCAGCGCATTGCGCTGAGCTGAACTGCCCTGGCGCTCCTTAGCTCCAGCGCCATCCGATCTAGCGCAAGTCAATCCGTGCGCGCTTGACTTCAGCGCAATCCATTCCCTGCGCGATCTGATCCCGCGCAGTCTAACCCTGCGCAGTCTGACCCTGCACAACCTGACCCTGCGCGATCTGATCCTGCGCAACCTGACCCTGTGCAATCTGATCCTGTGCAGCCTGACCCTGCGCAGTCGAACCCTGCGTAACCTGATCCTGCGTGATCTGATCCTGCGCGATCTGATCCTGCGTATTCTGATCCTGCGCACTCTGACCTGGACTCCCCTATATTTTATATTATTTTTATTATATATTGCTTATATATATGTAAATGTTTGTGTGTGCTATATATCCTTACGCCTTTTGTCCTGAGCATGATATGAGCACTAATGTGACCTCGGTGAACAAAGTGTTCCCACCTGATACATGTACCTGAATGTCCCAGTTCTTGTTCATGCTCGACAAATGACTCGTAACTCCATGTGGCGTATTTGCAATGATGTATTACACTAAGGAGGGTAGAACATATTGACATACTGATTGACATGGATCCTCTTTGGGGTACTCGTACTTGAGTACGACTTTTAGGAGGATAATCATGGAGGCCACAGCATGTGAGTCCAAGATTTTACCTAGGGTTAAATTAGGCAACTAAATATACTAGATGCATGGGGAGGGCAAAATCCCGAGATCGTGTTACACTAGCCGTCTTGAGATATTGTCTCGGCACGTCGGCTGGTCTCCACGGATACTGTGTCATCTACAACGAGTGGATGACTGTATCCGATTAATTCCTGCTATATATTATATGTTTTGGCAAGGTGGCCTTACGAGGGACCTGTCCTCAATCATACCTGTCTACGCGAACCCCTGGGTTGGCTAGCCTTGCTGGAAAGATACGATCTAAGGATTTCTAAATAACATGATGCTAGGATAACCTCGTCCCACTAGAAACTCGTAGACTTGATTGGCCGTGAAAACGACTTACTTGTATCCTATTTACCTTCCGTGAATAACTGAGGGAAGCGGACTGTCATGGTACGTGATCCAACCCATGTTCTTGTTTGATTGTTGGGTTGGTTATCGTACTATGACAGGCTGTGGACCGAAGTTATGAACGGAAGACTTATTCTGGTTGTGAAGTGCTACTTCTGTGAATGACTGAGGAACATGGTCTATCATGGTACATGATCCAACCCATGTTCTTGTTTGATTGATGGGTTGGTTATTGTGCTGCGATAGGCTATCGAACGAAGTCACGATCAGGAGATTTTATTGTTTATACCTTTTAACTTATGTGAAAGTTATAGAGTACGACACGTCCCGACTCCATACGGCACCTTTTGTCCTTGTTTGGTTGTAAGGGTGCCATATGGGTTCGAGGATGTTGCGCTACCCTATAATAATAGCATAAGTATTACTATTATCAATCATTCTATTAACTAGGTTTTTAATCTTAACTCTTGTGCCCCTTTGGCGGTACTTGCTATTCGGGGCTGACCCCGCTGGTTTTGTTTGGCCAGATCTCGTAGCAGAGCCGGAGGACACGATCTTCCTTCCTGACATCCATGGTGCATACTAGGAGCATGGCGGTTCGGGGACTCGAGTGGGTTTCTTCTCCACCACTCCTGCCTTTACTTTCTGCGGCGTTTAGCCACCGGCACCTGTTAGCCGGATTACTTGATATTTTGTGTCAGTACAGAATTATAAATAAACAGTCTGCAGCTGTGTATAATTTTGTACTCCTGACTCTCTGAGATAGCTAAATTATAAATCTAGTCTCTCATGATCATTTTGATAAAGCGTCGGGGACGTCTTACTGCTTTATCTTTAATGTTCATTTAATTGCTGATGTGATTTGATTGATTGAGACATAGAACTCTGTGGGACCATAGGAGACTTGATTGTAGCATGTACCCCCTAGTCTCTCGACAGCCACGATCGCCGTATGACGTTACGTACCTCATATAGAGTAGCTGGCCTAGTCCGTCTCCGTATTTCGGTACTGGGGCGTGACAGTATGTATTTTCTACAGCCCTCGCAGGAGTTGTAGTGCCCCATCCCTACATTGTGCCACGTTCTTTATCCACGGGACACGCGAGAAAGGAACACTGTCGCCATCGATTCAGTCGGAACCGATAGGTCGAGATCGATCGAATCGGTCGAACGGGAATGGTTGAATTAAGATCCATTCCCCGTTGTGGAATGGTTTCTTCGGAACTAAGTCCCATATTCAGCTGGTTGCGCCTCAAGGATAGACTCTGCAGCTGAGTCGGGAGAGACCTCCCGTTGCTCTATTTTTCATGCCGCACTTGCGTTGGTTTTGGCTTTGGTTTTCTGAATGCATTTTTGTGAATGTTTTCGATGGTTTTCATGGCTTGCATTTCAAACTCGTATTTCATATCGAACTCCTTGAATAATACAGTATTCTAATCGGTTACTTGTGCGATTTTAGGTAATAGCGTAGGCGACGTCTAGCGCGACCAAACAAGTCTCTCGCCTCAAGCAAACTCAAGGTGAGTGGCTAACCCTTCTCTTCTTGACCTCCCCCTTCTTAGTTCAATCGATAGCCTTATCGCGAATGAAATAATAGATGCAAAGCCACGGACACACTGTAAATTTGTAGAACTATGTTAACAAAAGATTGACTCAAATAAGGTGATGCCATGACAAGGCGGGACACGATGTAATGGTCAAGTTCTCAAAAGAAATGTAGACTATGCCTTAATAACTAAATTGTTCTAAGCACGGTCATGGACAACTTGTCGACAAGGCAAAAGTTTTTTCGAACGGCAACCCGGGGCCACGGGACCGTTTCGGTCCAGAAAGGAAACGCGGAAATAGCTGTGCTGGATGATAGCACGGGTTAGGCGGGGACTTGCAACGGGGCTTGCTACTTGCGTTGAAAGGTCCCTGACTAACAAAAGCTATAGTCCAGGATGGCTTGTGGTGCCAGTGGCCAATCACACGTAATTTTGCACTCGCTATACTAGCGATAACAAATTGACAGGGAAGAACATGGTAAGTCTCACATTGCACGGCACGCTCTGTCGTGGGTAAGTTCTAACGTAATTTATATTATGCTTGTCATATGCTTGTCTGAAATTCATTCGGATTGTTAGAAAGATTAACAAACTAAGTCATATAAACTCTTCAACCAAATGAGAGCATGGAACTTAATTTGCTACACACCAGTATAAAGTGTAATGTACTGATCCTCGTTCTCCACACAGGTATCCCGAACCAAGAAGGACGTGCCACTTAAGCTCAAAGCGACGCAAGTACATTGAAGCGTCATCCGTGTTGAAGGCTTATTTTTGAATCCTTTTGAAGACTCCATATTCAGTCCAAAAGAAATGGCGTCTCGACTCCCCACGATTCCAGGTCATTGGGAATGTTTTGTTTGTAAAGGAAGATGTAATATATGGAATGACTATCTCATCAGTGTTCATTTTGTAATCGAGTCATGTTGTAGCCCGTGCGACAATAATTGTAATAGAGTCTTGTAAATGAAGTTTTATTATGAATAAAAACAAAAGTTTCTCTCATTTCAATGTATTCAATTTCTCTGCGTACTCTATTTGATGTTGTATTTCGGATAACCTTATGACTATGCCTTATGCGATCGCAACTTTTGTTCTTACGGCATCACACCCGGGGGACGATTATCAATTTTTTCGGAATCGGTGCATGACATAATGGTATCAGAGCACGGCTTTACATCCTTTGGCCTTCCGTCTAAAGTCTTAAACCTTTGACCTCGCATCGATGAGATAAGTTGTTTCATACAACGAGTCCGAAATATCTTGAGACTAATGTGTATGTCTACGTATTGCAGAAGTGACGAAACCCTTGGCAGAAATCACGGACGAGCAAGAACAAAGTGCTTCGAGCGGTTCGAGTAGCTCGCGGGCCGGACCTTCTAAATATGCCATCGAGAGGATGTTGCGCATGATAGAGGCACAGCAAAAACAATCCGAGAATCGACATTAGCATACGGAGGCACGACAGGCCCAATCGAAGCTCGCTTCGATGCTTAAACCAAGATGTAGCAAAAGCAGCTTGATACTCTACAACAGATCGTCCAGACGATTGTGGCCAATAGAAACTCTGCAACTGTGCCTACTGTCACCGAGCCGACGGGTCAACCCACCGAAGTCGATCGAAAGGAGCCCGAGCGTCAACCTGCGACACCGAAAAGATACAACTTTGAAGTATCAGAATTCAAGAAAGCGTGCCGCACTTCCTTCAGCGGTATCGAAGATCCTTCTATGGCAATCGACTGGTTGAAAGAGCTGGAAGATCACTTCGATCTCCTCGACATTAAAGAATTCAAGCAAGTCGCCTGTAGACAACTTCAACTACGTTTGAACGCACACGACTGGTGGGGCGTGCACAAATGAGCGATCCGACGCGACAATAACTCAGCACCGATCTCTTGGGCCATGTTCCGCAAAGCCTTTGAAGTCGAGTTCCTTCCTTCCGCCATTCATCAAGAAAAGGAAAATAAATTCATGCAGTTGAGGCAAGGGGACCAGACAGTAGAACAGTATGCCACGGAATTCAACAAATTATCTAAATCTGTTGGTGCGTTTCTTCCTACGGAGGAGTGTCGTATGCGACGGTTCGAAGTGGGTCTGCGGCGCTCTATTTGTGCTCATGTAGTGGTTCCAGAGTACAAGACCACAGGCGATGCTCTAAATCATGCTCTCCGCCTTGAGAGCCAGTACCCTCATGTTGCTGCAGACTTTGTGCACAATTTCAATCACAAACGTCCTAGCTATATAGGAGGTAATAACCACGCGTCAAAGCATCCAAATAATGACGGCTATAAGGGTCAGAACCCGTTACCTCGTTGTACCAAGTACAGCCAACTCGGACACAATGCCAGGAGCTGCTTTGTCTTCAACAGGAGATACTTCGCTTGCGGACAAAAGGGGCACCTATCTCGAGACTGCATGAACCCTAGATCGAATCAGAGTGCCTCGGCACAACAAAACCGTCAAAAAAATCGAGGACAAGCGCCCCGACCTCCTCAAGCCACACAACCCAATAATCAAGATCATCGTCATAATGCTCAAGGGCGCGTCTATGCCATGACGCGGGATGAAGCATTTTCCTCGGACACGGTAGTGACAGGTATATTAAATTTCAATAATGTGCCTGCTTATGTACTATTTGATTCAGGCGCTTCGTATAGTTTCATATCGGCGGACTTCACCGTCGAGCACAAATTTCCTATGATATCGTTAGACCTCGATCTTAGCATAAGTGTACCTTCGGGTGTGCCACTACTCACCAACTTAGCCTGCGTTGGCGGAATCATCTGTATAGGGGGTCAAAAGGTCGGTCTTGATGTGATAGTTCTAGACAAGAAGGACTACGACATCATACTGGAAATAGATTGGCTCGGCCCTTTATAACGCCACCATTGACTGTGTAGGAAAGAAGGTCACCTTCCACATACCTAGAGTGCCCGAATTCTGCTATTCATGTAGTGAAGCATCGTCGACATATATGGTGATCTCGGAAATGTTTGCTCGGAGGATGCTGCATTCAGGATGTGAAGGCTACTTGGCGTCCGTTCGAGACACGCGACTGGATGGTACAAACGTAGGTCAGGCCGATGTTGTGACAGAATTCCTCGACGTGTTCCCAGACGAGCTATCTGGAGTGCTACCCGATCGAGAAATGGAATTCACCATCGACAGATTCCCCGACACCCGATCGATCTCAAAAGCTCCATACAGAATGGCTCCTGCAGAATTAAAAGAGCTTAAGGTACAACTACAGAAATTACTTGACAGAGGGTTCATCCGTCCAAGTGTCTCGCCGTGGGGTACGCCTGTGCTATTTGGCAAAGAGAATGATGGATCGATGCGGCTTTGCATCGACTATCAGGAATTGAATAAGGCCACCATTCGGAATAAATACCCCCTGCCCTGTATCGACGATTTGTTTGATCAGCTCTAAGGTGCCATGGTGTTTTCGAAGATTGATTTTCGATCGGGTTATCACCAGCTCAAGGTCAAGCTAGAGGACGTGCCGAAGTCTGCCTTCCGCACTCGTTACGGCCACTACGAGTTCTTGGTGATGCTATTCGGCCTGACGAATGCTCCTGTCACCTTCATCGATCTAATAAATCGGGTGTTCCATCCGTTCCTTGATAAATTTGTAGTAGTCTTTATAGACGATATCCTTGTCTACTCGAAGGATCGAGCGCAACACGCAGAACATCTGCGGACCGTGCTCCAGACCCTCCGAGAGAATCAGTTATTTGCGAAGAGGAGCAAGTATGAGTTCTGGCTGAACATCGTATCTTTTCTTGGGCACATCATCTCTGCTGAAGGCATTTCAGTTGATTCGAAGAAAGTTGAGGCAGTTGTTGATGGGAAACGGCCGCGTCTGTCAGTGAAATTCAAAGCTTCCTTGGTTTGGTGGGATACTATAGACGCTTCGTGAAGGACTTTGCGAAGATCGCATCGTCCTTGACTTGCCTCATCTAAAAGAGAGTTGCGTTCGTGTGATCAGACGACTGTGAAGCTTCATTCCAGGAGCTAAAATATCGGCTCATTTCGGCTCCGATACTCGCTCTTCCTGAAGGGACCAAGGGATTTCAAATCTTCAGCGATGCTTTTGACCAGGGTTTGGGGTGTGTGCTCATGCAGCAGGACAAGATAATATATTTTCCTTCCGGACAGCTCAAGCCGCATGAGAAGAACTATCCCACTCGTGACCTAGAATTAACGGTAATTGTGTTTGCGTTGAAGTTGTGGCGTCACTATATTTATGGCATGGCATGCAGGATTTATACGGACCACAAGAGCATCAAGTATCTCTTCATCCAGAAAGAACTGAATTTACAGCAGAGGCGATGGCTGGAACTGATTAAAGACTACGACTTGTCGATCGACTATATGCCGGATAAGAAAAATGTTACGGTGGATGCGCTGAGTCGAAAGTACCTAGATTTACTATTCATCAACAGTCGACTACTGCGTGATTTGGAAGGAATGGGCATTGAACACCGAGTTCGATTTAGAGACATGGAACTGGCACAAATGTGACTAGAACCGAGCCTATTGGAGAAAATTAAGTCTGCTCAGAAGGACGATCCATACCTAGAGAAGATGCGAAAGCTGATATCCACGAAAAATGCATCTGACTTTGCAGAGGACGAGTCAGAAGTGTTGCGAGTGAAAGGTCGGCTATGTGTTCCGGATGACGCAGAACTTAGAAAAGAAATAATATCGGAGACACATTATACAAAATATTCCTTGCATCCTGGTAGCACCATGATGTATAAGGACCTCCGTATTGTCTTTTGGTGGCATGGCATGAAGAGGGATGTGATGCTCTTTGTGTCACAGTATATGGCCTGTCAGCAAGGTAAAGTTGAGCACAAGCGACCGGATGAAAAGATGCAGAACCTTGCCATTCCAGAGTGGAAGCGGGATCAAGTCACTATGGACTTTGTTGTTGGCCTGCCGAAGACGCCACGGGGGAATGATGCCATTTGGGTCATCGTCGATCGATTAACCAAGTCAGCGCACTTCATTGCCATTAAAGTCACTTGGAGCGTCGACCGCCTTGCTCAGATATATCTTGATGAAATAGTTCGGCTGTACGGGGCCCCAGTATCTATCATCTTGGATCAGGATGGACGGTTCGTGTCACACTTCTGGTGTAGCCTTCACTCAGCGTTGGGGACCAAGTTGAAGTTTAGATCAGCTTATCATCCTCAGACCGACGGCCAAACAGAGCGGGTGAACCAGATTCTCGAAGACTTGTTACGACTCTGTACGATCGACTTGAAGTCAAGCTGGGACGTTCATCTACTACTAGCCAAATTTTTATATAATAACAGCTACCAGTCCAGCATCTAAATTGCGTCATATGAAGCTTTGTACGATCGGAAGTGCAGATCGCCCATTTGCTGGAATAAAATTAGGGAATGGCAGATACTTGGCCCAGAATTGGTGGAGCAGACCGTACAGAAAGTTAAACTGATATGGGAGAGATTAAAGATAGCATAAAGTTAACAAAAGAGCTATCCCGACATGTATCGACGTCCCCTTGAGTTCTTGGAAGGCGACCATGTATTCCTAAAGGTGACGCCAATGTGAGGAGTTACCAGATTCGACACGAAAGGAAAGTTGAGCCCAAGGTTTGTTGATCCTTTCGAGATATTGAAGCGAGTCGCCCCAGTAGCTTACCAAATTGCTTTTTTACCAGTACTATCGAATGTGCACAATGTCTTCTACGTCTCTCAGTTGCGGTTGTACGTGCACAATCCGAGCCATGTAGTAGACTTTGGTCAGCTGAATCTGCAGGCAGACCTATCGTATGTTGAAGAGCCTGTGCAAATCGTAGAGCACAAGGATAAACTGCTTCAAAATCGTGCCATCTATCTCGTTCGTGTGCTCTGGAAGAACCATGCGGTCGAAGAGTCGACCTGGGAACTAGAGTCGGAGATGAGGGAAAAGTTTCCTTCCCTATTTTTTCCTAGCGGCAGGTTCTTTTCTTAAGTTTTGAGGATAAAACTTTTTCTTAGTTAGTTATGGTGTAGTGCCCCGTCCCTACATCGTTCCCCATTCTCCGTCCATGGGGTGCGCGAGAAAGGAACACTGTCGCCATCGATTCAGTCGGAACCGATAGGTCGACATCGATCGAATCGGTCAAACGGGAATGGTTGAATTAAGATCCATTCCATGTTATGGAATGGCTTCTTCGGAACCAAGTCCCATATTTAGCAGGTTGCGTCTCAAGGATAGACTCTACAGTTGAGTCGGGAGAGACCTCCCGTTGCTCTATTTTTTATGCCATACTTGCGTTGGTTTTGGCTTTGGTTTTCTGAATGCGTTTTTGTGAATATTTTTGATGGTTTTCATGGCTTGCATTTCGAACTCGCATTTCATATCGAACTCATTGAATAATGCAGTGTTCTAATCTATTGCTTGTGTGATTTTAGGTAATCACTTAGGCGACATCTAGTGCGACCAAACAAGTCTCTCGCCTCAAGCAAACTCAAGGTGAGTGGCTGACCCTTCTCTTCTTGACCTCCCCCTTCTTAGTTCAATCGATAACTATATCGCGAATGAAATAATAGATGCAAAGCCACGGACACACTGTAAATTTGTAGAACTGTGTTAACAAAAGATTGACTAAAATAAGGGGATGCCTGAGAAGACGGGACACGATGTAATGGTCAAGTTCTCAAAAGAAATGTAGACTATGCCTTAATAACTAAATTGTTCTAAGCACGGTCATGGACAACTTGTCGACAAGGTAAAAGTTTCTCCGAACGGCAACCCGGGGCCACGGGACCGTTTCGTCCGAGAAAGGAAACACGAAAATAGTTGTGCTGGATGATAGCATGGGTTAGGCGGGGACTTACAACGGGGCTCGCTACTTGCGTTGAAAGGGCCCCGACTAACAAAAGCTATAGAGTCCAGGATGGCTTGTGGTGCCAGTGACCAATCACACATAATTTTGCACTCGCTATACTAGCGATAACAAATTGACAGAGAAGAACATGGTAAGTCTCATATTGCACGGCACGCTATGTCGTGGGTAAGTTCTAACGTAATTTATATTATGCTTGTCTGAAATTCATTAGGATGGTTAGAAAGATTCACAAACTAAGTCATATAAACTCTTCAACCAAATGAGAGCATGGAACTTAATTTACCATGCACTAGTATAAAGTGTAATATACTGATCCTCGCTCTCCATGCAGGTACCCCGAACCAAGAAGGGCATGACACTTAAGCTCAAAGCGACGCAAGTACATTGAAGCCTCGTCCGTGTGTTGAAGGCTTGTTTTTGAATCCTTTTGAAGACTCCACATTCAGTCCAGAAGAAATGGTGCCTCGACTTCCCACGATTCCAGGTCCTTGGGAATGTTTTGTTTGTAAAGGGGGATGTAATGTATGGAACGACTATCTCATCAGTGTTTATTTTGTAATCGAGTCATGTTGTAGCCGTGCGGCAATGATTGTCATGGAGTCTTGTAAATGAAGTTTTATTAGCAATGAAAATAAAAAGTTTCTTTTATTTCAATGTGTTCAATTCTCTGCGTACTCTATTTGATGTTGTGTTTCAGATAACCTTATGACTATGCCTTGTGCAATCGCAACTTAGGTTCGTACGACATCACGCCCAGGGGATGACTATGGATTCTTCGAAATCGGGGCGTGACAGGAGTCGGTACAAGTCCAGTAGAGCATTGACCGTCAGATTGCGTCTCTGCATGACGAGTTGCTCTGGTGGAATATTGAGTAGCCCAGTCTCAGTCGCAGATGGACGATGCGACGATCATCGCACAATTTGATACGTTTGAGTGCAGCATCATGGAGCTCACAACTCTGAGTCAGAGGACAAAGTATAGCGTTACTGATCTGGCCGCGTCGACAGAGCACAGCGTGACGACGATACAGGGGTCGCATATAGCTTTGGACGATTCATTGTTGAGGATACATGACTTAGTGGCCAAGAGCACTTTGAGGCTGATATCTATCATCGATTCATACAATGCTCGACTGGCAGCTTTGGAGGAGATACGTCTGTATGGTGCGCCTGCATGGACACTGACTCCACCGATGACTCTACTTCCTTCGGCTCCACCTCCATCGACGTCAACGACGATTTCACATGAGGAGTATGGCATGCTCATATCTCAAGCACGTCGTGTGTTCCTCATCATCCTCCAAATCCCCAGTAGGCCTAGTTAGGACGGTTTATTTGTTTATTTGTGTTTTGACCCATGATCTTGGATCTTTTATACATTTATTTCATACATTTATTGATATTTTTTTGTTTATTGGATATTTATTTCAGATTTTATATATCTATATTTTGAGACTCAATTTTAATACCAATGTGTCTTTTTCTTAAAATTTAACTTTATTATTTATATTAAATGCATGAAAATTTATCGGTGATGAGTGTTCCACCGAAGGGATTGACGAATCCAGGAAACTCAACGGAGGTTTGCTCTGAATCAATTTATATAAATTCTGAATCGATAAATTACAGGTAGATTGTTTTGGAAACTATTTTAGAAACTACATTTTTTTTGCAGATTAGTGATTTTTAGCGACATTCAATGACGGCCAACAACGAAGCAATACATCGTTACCTTGTATCAAGATGTCGCTATTATGTATCATAGACACCGCTAATTAGTCACTAGACATTGGTAATATACTGACATGACAAATTTTGCTATGTTAGCATTGTTGTAGCAAAACGTCGCTCATTTGGTCGCTAATTTAGCGACATCCTGCTGCTAAACATTGGCAATTTCAAAATAATTCGCGATATTATCTGCTCGCTAGATGACGTCGCTATAGCGACTAATAGTGACATTTTTTCGTTAGCGACCATGTAATACGCGACAACACAAAAACGTTGCTAAATACGCCACTAAAGTTATTTAGCGGCATGTATTTACTTATAGCGACATTTTTAGGCGTCACTTATCTGTCTTATTTTTGTAGTGGAATGCCTTTATACGCAAGGCTTCTCTCAACATCCTAGGATTGATTACAAAGAGATATTCTTTAATAATAAACATCGTTACGTTTTTCTATATACCTTGTCAACTTGGTAGTTTCAAAAAACTGAACATGCAGGTGATGGATATAGTTACAATGAATCTGTACGGGAAAATGAATACTGAAATATATGTGAAGTATAGTGCCCTGTTTCCTTTGGGTGTCGTACTATGTAATGGGCTCGTAGCAAGTCAGACTCGGGCAGGAATTTAGATGGCTAGTCTGACTCAGTCATGAGCTTGGTAAACAAAATATTTTGGCATCAATAAAATTGATTTGGACAAATGATATGAGAACCCTTCCAACTAATGGATCGACTTCTATTGGAATAAGATGCAACAGACTTTTTCTTGGCGAGTGAGCTCTATATAAGAGTCCCTTTAACGGGACCGTTATGTTGTATAGTTTTCTTGATGTTTTCGTTGCATGGTTTTGATGAATGTGTTTTCGTGTCAATTCTTGTGTTCATTCTTGAGAATTTTGAGAGAAGGAATAGAAGAAGGATTCTAATACAATATTGGTGCCATTGTAAGAGCTCGTGTAATTGACGTTTGATCGTTGCGAAGCGTTCTTCTACTCTCGGTACATTCTCTACTTGGTGGGTGGTTAGACCCTTCTTTTCTACTCCTTCACGTCAACAAATTCTTATTGTTTTAAACGTTCGAATCGATGATGTCCGGTTAAATATATGTTGTACCACTAAGATACAGATATGGGATAACTGTAGCTATCTAGTATAATTAACTTAAAACTTAACCTGATAAGCTTTACATACGAGGCAAGCAGTTTTGGTTCAAAACCATGAAACTGCTGGAAGAAATGAAATAGACGAAATATCGGTTATGGCATAGTACCTCGGAATGTTTGTTGCTTACGGGATCACCAAATCGGGACATAAAACTTTGAGGAAAATGAACTGTTGCTTATGGATTATGCTGCTTAAATTCGATTTCGTGTCATGCATCTGTTTTATAGATATAACTATTCATGCATTCGTATGGTCATTGACAACTTGTACACATGGTTAACTTTCCTCGAAATGGCATCTGGGGCACCGGAACCGAATCGACCTAGGAAGAAATTAGAAATTGTGCTTTAGCGCAAGGCATTACGAGACCTCTAGTTGGACTTGCAACCCGGACTGACATGGCGCATCGCAATGCCACATAATCATCCTCATAATCTGAAGAACAGGTAGGCAACTCTAGAGGGGGGTGAATAGAGTGTATAACAATAATAGCCAAATAAAATTAATCTCTTTTCACCACTAGTAAATAATCAGAGTAGTAAATGCGAAAATAAAAAAGATTAAAAGAGCATACGCAAATACAGTCGTTTTTAACCTGGTTTTCCTCGTGGAGGACTAGTCCAAGCCTGAGAACTCTAGCTCAGAATTAAATCCACTATTTGTGAAATAGTAGTTACACCCCGTGCATTTTCTTCAGAAGAGCACGTCAACTTCTTACAAAGATCGCTGTGGCGATGCTTGGAATTTTCCAAGCGACTTTTTTGACTCTTGCACAAACTCCTAACTGAATAACACTAAGCACTTTGAGGCTTAGAAAGCTTGTGGCTAGTAGATGAGAAGGTTAAGGCTTGTATGAGGCTTATAGAGAAGCGAAGAGAAGATAATTGGATGATTAAAAATGAGAGAATTCAAGCCCTATTTATACTAGTTGGGATAGACAGAATTCTGCGTCAAGAATTCAAATTTTTGGCCGTTGGACAACTAGCATACAACAAACCCTAAAAATTAGGGTCCTGTAATTTAGGGGACAGAGTTCGGCCCGAACCCGGTGTGGAGGCAGAGTTTGGACCAAACTATGTCTCTATAGGACAAAATTGTTCAAATGGGCTTTTGTAGGCTAGTTTGGTTTGGTGGAGCTTTTGGTTTTGTTTGGTGATAAGGTATAGGCCCAGAATACCTAGTGCTACTCAGTTTACATTTAGCTAGACTCAATAAATATAAAATAATATAGACTCTAAAACCGAGTATGCTGTAGGAGAGAGCCGACGTCCGTCTTACACTGAGTTCTGTCTTGATGTGTCATATTGAATTATGACAAGTATCATATTGTCAATTTTATTAATATTTGGTTGACTGTGATTTGGGTCAACATAATAATCCTTTATGGTGTCGATATCCATATAAGATAGATTACACGCTTATCTATTGTCTTCTGCAGGTGGCAAGTACTAGATTTGTTTTATGCAGGGAAGAGCACGACCGTGGTAAGAAATGATAATAACCATCGATATGAATAACAATTTATCTAGTTCTAAATAGCAAGATCACTTCCAAATTCATGCTTCCCTTTAATAAGCAGTATCAATTTAGGCGAGTGGGTTCGTTCTACTCACTAGTGCATTCCCAAGTGTACTAATCCCTAACTCCCCAGGTGTCGAGCACGCTGTGAGTGCACGGCTCTAAGCTGCAGCTGAAGATCGGGAGGTGACTCGAAACACTTTCTATTTTGAAGTACTTTGAAGCCGATTCACCTCGAAGGCTCTTTTATTTTCAAATGTATAAAAGGGTGTAAATGTGTGGAACGACAAGTATTATTTCAAGGGTGTAAATTATATATATATATATATATATATATATATATATATATATATATATTCCAAATTTTATATATATATATATATATATATATATATATATATATATATATATATATATAAAATTTGGAATATATATATATATATATATATATATATATATATATATATATATATATATATATATATATATATATATATATATATATATAAATTCAAAATGGGGAATAGGAAGCAGCGGCCTCCTCTGATCGCCGCCGCCCCACCCAGCCCGCCGGTGGCCGGGTGGCTCTGGTGGCCGATCAGCCACCTGGGCCTGGCCGTGGGTCCGGGGACCTTCTTCCACATCGGCAGCCTGCCCTCCACCTTTCCTCCACCCGCCGGCATCCTCGGATGGCCGGGGTCCTCCTGGCCGGGCGGCCCCCCACTGCTCGGCCTCCTACCTCCCTTCCTCCCCTCCCACCACAGCCTCCAGGCCACCGGCGTTGACGTCCTCGGGGCTTCCTTCCCCCTCGGAGTCGACGTCGTCCACGGCGGCGCCACCGTGCGAGACGTCGGGCGCCCGGTCCCCCTCCTCCACCGGCAGCCCCCACTGACGTTCTTCCGCCTCCCCTCGGCCCTCAGCCACCCTCCCCGGAGCCTCCCCATCTTGCGGCTCCTCTGACGTGGTCGGATCTCCCCCTGCCGCCCCTCATCCTGCGGTGTCGACCCCCCTGCATCTCTCTCCCTCCAGTGGCGGGCAGCCGTCGATCCTCCCTTCTTCCGGCGGCCTCGGAGACGCCCCCGTCTCCGCCTCCCCAGCTCCAACGGCTCTCCCTCCGGCGTCCGTGGCCCCTCCCTCGAGCGTGTCGTTGGCAGCACCTAGCTCGTCCCCACCCCCCTTCTCGTCTCCGGCGAAGTGGCCCACAGTGCGCCCCTGCCTGGTCTCCCCCCAGCGACGGTCGAGTCTCCTTTGCCATCGCCGCTCGCCCCTCTCTCCACGGTGGCGCACACCCCCAGCGTGCCTCCCTCGTGGGCAATTGTGGCAGCGACGACGCCGACGCAATTTTCCTTCCCTCCCGCGGCGTTCGCTGTTGGTCTCCGCAGATCTCCCCGACTCCAGCCGGAAGACCCACCCCGCCGGTGGTAGTTCCTCCCCCCCGCTGGCCGACCGCGCCCCTCCACTCCCCCTCGGCGGCCACCATCCCCCCTCCTCCTTCCTCCCTTTCCCTCCGCCTCTTCCGGCGATCCTCGACAGCCTCAGGCGCTCCGATCTCGTCCCGTCGCCGGTCCTCCGTCCCCGCGGGAGGCTGCGCCTTCCTCCTCCGGCCGTCTCGCCGCCTCGACAGGCCCCCCTAGCCCTTCTTCCTTCCTCCTCCCCCTCACTTTCCGACACGTCTGGCCGCGTTGCCGGCGCTCCGCCGTCCACCGCCCGTTCTGGACCGGCCGCCTCCGGCACCCCGGCGTCACCTTTCCTGAGCGCAGCTTCTCCTCCTCCCCTCCCTACTCTCCGGCTTTGCTCCGCCGGCCGTAGGCCTCGCCTCATCGTCCCCCGCTCCCTCCCCCCGGAGGTCGAGCCACTCCTTCGCACGCCCCTCCTTCCTCCGGGCGCTCGCTCCCCGCCGATGGTGCTTCCGGCCGGTCTCGCGCCGCGCGCCCCCCTGCGCGCTGGGGGGTCCCGCCGGAGTTCCCCCGCTCCTCCGCCCGCCCCCCGTTCTCGCCGGAGCTCCTCGTGTTTGGGCTTCGAGCGGGGGTGGGGGATCGAGGCCCTTCGGGTCTCGCGTTGTCCCCTCGGGCTGGGCGCCTGCCCATGCCCCCCACGTGGCCCCCCTAGGGCCGTGCGCCCATACCCCCCCCAAACGTTCAGACCCCCCACGTGTCCCCCCCTTGGGCCTGGTGCCCATACACCCCCCAACGCTCAGACCCCTGCTACATTTTTGAAATGTCAAAACCGTGTTATTGAAATTTCGAAATTTTCTTTTGGTATCTTCGAAATTTCGAAATTGCGGTTCCGTAATTTCGTATTTTCGAATTTCAACCTTTCTTTTAAAAATATATATATATATATATAAATATATATATATATATATATATATATATATATATATATATATATATATATATATATATATTATATATATATATATTATATATATATATATTATATATATATATATATATATATATATATATATATATATATATATATATATAAAATATATATATATATATGTGTGTGTGTGTGTGTGTGTGTGTGTGTGTGTGTGTGTGTGTGTGTGTTGTGATTTTTTGGTACCCTAAGAAGGTTTTAACAAGGAACCCATATTAGGTTGGTCATACCCCTAGATATTTCCAAATCCTGAAGATGTGTCAACTTTGGCTCAACTTTTTCTTTCTTAGAAACTGTTTTTCCACTCGATTTTTGAATAAAGGTTTTGGTGAACTCTATCAACACACACACACACACAATATATATATATATATATATATATATATATATATATATATATATATATATATATATATATATATATATATATATATTATATATATATATGAAAAACTGATGTTGATCATCATCTAAAGACTGATGCCAATCATTCCTGAGGACCGATACAGTTTATAATTGATTGTGCATACTCAAGGGGGAGTGTTGTAGTTAGTTATATCTAACTACTTGATATGATTAAGCCAACCAATGTATATCTCGTAGGGATATGTTCGTTATCCCATGTAACCAATTTGGTTTTTGTACAATAACCATAGCAACACACTCATTCTAGGATTGTTTGTCAATATCAATCAATGGAGAGTTCTCTCATTTTTTTCCCTGTCTTCTTCCATTAAAGTTTCCAAAGAACTCCTCACCAGTTTATGTAATGCCCAGTCCCAAAATACATAGGACTAGAAATACGTAACATTGCAGTAGTACGTCTCCAATGGGCCTAACCATCTATCAAGCCCGTTAGAGAGTACTTAAGCTGTACAATGAATCTATAAGTCACAACAAGACATCACAGATCACAGGATATAGTGCTAATCTCATCCACGCAGAATAAACGAGACACAAGATCTCAAAGTCTAGAATAACAATAATAAAAGATGTCCAGCAGTAAAGAGTAATAAAAATGTACGAAAAAACATAGCATGTCCCCACATCAAGAAATAAAAGATAACAACTAGTAGTCTGTTGAAAGAAAATACAAATGTCTCAGAAAATTAAACTACGAAAATCACAAGAAATCCTTAGGAACTATCTCTTCCTCCTGCGTGGGAAAGTCTCCAGTCTTAGCTCAGGAACTGTAAACCTCAGGGTAAACCTCATTGTCTGTACCTGAAAAAGGACTACGTCTTCAGACAGTAAAGAAAATACAACTGCTAAAATGGTATCTGCCATAACCGTCTAAGTGATATGCACGTGAGAACATGTTCCAGATATCAGGCATCATCCACTGAGGCTCACAAGCTCCTAAACAGGCTATCGCCCTAAGGCATCGTATCGTGGGACCAAGGGAATACATGTCAATAATCACCAAAGCACTGCTACAGAGACGATGGTGTACAAGTAGGGTAACAACCAAGTCTCGGCTATAGAGACGAGGTTAAATGTGTCAAGGTAGCCTGACATTGTGGTAATGTTCTCCCCACCCCATGTTTAGTACTATCAAGTCAAGTCATGTAAAACACGATAATCTCAAGCACAAATAACGAGTCATGTATCCTATCACAGAGTCCAACCACGAATATGTCATGTATGACTCTGTATAATGATCGTGTCAGTGTTATGTGGCCTATTGTGCCAATGAACAAATAAAAATATATCGCTATGCCTAGTGTCGTTACACGATATCTTTGAGATGACATCGACATCCGAATACAATTCAGACGCTAAATATCAACTAACCCTATGTCCACAATATCCATGAACAAGAAAATAAGTATGTAAAAAATAAAAGTGAACAAATGTACTGTAACATCGGCAAGGCACACTTGCATGTACTCCCAAAGTGTGCGTACAACAGTCCGACTCTTGTATCCTCGGTCACACTGTCACAAAATTCGAATAAACATTAACCATAAATCAACAAGTGCACTAAGCACATCATACACCATCCATATTTCTATCATAACACTCTAACAAGTTTTTAATATACTAGTCTAGTCTATACACTTGTTAGATTGTCTTAACCCTATTGGTAACATGCTACACCAATAAAATGCTATTTTTATATCATAAAAATATATTTATTAATACTGGAAAAAAATATAAAAATAAATTTTAAACATATTCTAGTCTTAGTCTTTACATATATTTATAGTAACTAGTTGACAAGTTCAACTAGTCGCACAAGATCGCCAAATTTTGGGTTGTTTGAAATGATGTAATTAAAAAAAAAATATTAAATTTTAATTCTGAAATAATATTAAAAATAATTTTAAATATAACATTTATAATTTTATAATAAAAGATAATAACTAGTTGTCAAGTTTAATTAGCCGCACAAAGTCACAATTTTTTGAGTTATTTGGAAAAATATAATTATAAAAAAATAAATATTCTGAAATAATATATTTATAATAAGATAAATCAAATAATGAGTTTTCATGATTTTAAACACCGAAAATTATATGGCAATTGGTTGCACAACAAACTATGAAGTTACAATGAAACATGACGACAAAATGATAGAGTTTTGATCACAAATCTATACAAAACCTATAGAATAATTTATAGACATGAATGAAGGGTTAAAGAGGGATGTTATGGTGCTCACCAAGGGTCTCGAAGACGTTGTGGGGCTTCGCAAAGGAGAACAGACAGCAACTATGTCCAACAAGATTCAAAGGACACCATGTCGTAAAACTAGCGCCACAGACAAACCGTTGCGAAACTGGGGCTTTGAGGGAAGGTAGTGGACATGTAGAGGTATGTATTAGAGATGTTTTCGTGATGGTTTGATCAATAAAAATTGTCACACCCTAGAACCAGAATACTGGAGAGCGGAGGATAGACACAGCCAGCTACGTACATTAAAGTGCAACCCACCTCGCAATACGGTCACGACTGTCTAGATGTATGAGGGTTTATCCACAAGCCAACAGTCTCTTATGGTCAAGAACAAGCCTAGTGTCTTAATCTCAAGCAAGCAAATAAATATTACAAGATGTTAGATCATGTCACGCCCCAGTTCCAAATAATCGGATTGGAAACACGTGGCATGCCAGCTGTACAATCTAGCATAGCTAAACCCAATTTAATGGACTATGATTCGATTGTAGTACGCTGAAGTATAACTAATAAGTAACATCACAGGCAGGTAAACTAGTCTCATCCATGAAATAATGTAATAGATAACTGAATAGAAAATCATCAGTGCCACAGAATCCAAATGTCAACTATGGCTAGAGAACAATCCACTAAAAGTAAATGAGTACATCTGGAATGAAATGAAGTAGCAAAAGAAATAAACAAAATACTGGAAATGGAACCCACGCCTGAAGATGTAGCTAGCCTCCAGAGGATCAAGGCTGCGGCTCCACCTCAAAGTCGTCGTCAACAAGTCCCTCTACTCCGTAATCAGCCGGGAATAAGTGATACCAGGTCCTCAGAGGGACATAACAAATACACAGAAAAGTACATGCAAGAATAAACTAAGCAGTAATGTAAAAGTAACTAGTAAGACTGCCACCCAGTATTTCCCTAACCAAACAAGGACAGGAAATACAAGGAAGTAATAGGGTGTTCTAACCATCTATGTGTAAATACACTCGAGACATCTCTAGTGGCACATGAGAGGGGGAGAAGAAGAAGAAACTGCCACCAAGCGTTCTACGGTTTGAGAAACGAGGGGCTACGAGCATCCAGCGTCCATTGGAAACAGAAATTCTCATACACCACTAGTAGACTCTCCCCACCCAATGTACTCGTACCGTATACGCGGTACGAACATTATGCAAGACGTCATAATAAATATAGTGTAACTAACCAACTTCTAACAGACTCAAGATCACATGTTAATGGCCAGTCAACACAGAACCTCTGCACTCAGCTCACTCATATGTGATACGTGTCTGAGACAGTGTCAAGTTTATACTAACTCTATACAGGGTAGTCATCAATAGAGACGAGTGCACACAATAGCAATAACTGGTCAAATGTAAATACTGCATAGTAAATGTCAAGCAAGGTGTACTTGCCTGTGTCCAGCAACTGAGTATCCGGGTCCAAGGTAGAGTCCGAGTTCCGCGAAGCAAATAATACTATATAAGCATTAACTCTAATTAATTACTAATTAACTAAATTAACAATACATTTAATTGCTAATTGATCAATAATTAATATCAAACCATTATTACTAGCTAATCAGTACCAATAATTATGAATAATAATAATATACAATAATAAGTATGAAGTACTTATTATTATAATTTTATATTCTAAAATTATTAATACAACTAATATATATTTAATAATTAATTAATTACTTATAAATAATTAATTAATCAATTAATAAACACAAGCATTCACAAATTCCTAATAATACCAACAAAATTTGTAAAAATCCATAAAAATCATTTTTAGTCTAATAAGCTAAATAATTACAGAAATAATAGATATATATTATTTGTAAAGAAACCATAAATAGGATTTTCTTTATTTAATATATATCTATCTAATAACTAGATTAGTGCTAATAATTATAAATACTAGTTAATAAATAGTAAAAAGATCTAAATTGGGTTATAAAATACTTTTCCAGGAAAACCTACTGTAAATAATATTTTTAATATTATTTACCTAATTATAAGTAATTAAAAACATTTAACTACTCAATATATAAAATTACTATTTTGGCTATTGAAATTAGAATTAAATATTAAAATTTTACTAATAAATTGTGAGAATTCATAATTCACAGAAAATAACATTTCTCCAACCGTGACTATACATTTATGAACATTACCATAATAATTTATATTTAATAAAAATTAAAACTTAGTAGTGAACCAATTATATATACAATATAATTAACACTGATTTAATATAAAATAAATAACTAATATAATTATTTTATTCTGAAAATTTTACAGTAAAAATATATAAATATTATTTACAAGTCTTGTATAGAGACCATTAATTAATTATTAGTGAATTAATTAATAAAAAATCCGAAACAGTGAAATTAAACTGTCATTTAGATACAATAATCCACAGTTTAAAATATAATTAAAATATCTAAACTATTTATTAAATCCTGAAAATTTAACAGTAATTAGATTACATAATTACCTACAAATTATGTATAGATCATAGCAAGTAATTCCTAATGAATTAAATTCTAAAAATCAAAAACAGAATATATAATACTGTAGAATTTACACAAAAAACTGCATTAATGCCACCAGTTAAATGCTTAATAATTACGAATAAATTATATAAAAATCTGACATAATTAATATAGAATTACACTAATGACTCTAATCATTAGGCTAATAATTTAGATCGTAATTAGCATCATTTAATCATTAATTAAATCATTACACAGCCATATAATTACACAAATAATTCAACAATGCAAATAACCTAATTATTGCAACCTAATCACACGTGCCAGAGGACACGTGGGTGGTCGGGGAAATACCTCGCCATGCCGCAGGGGGGTGGCTCGCCGACGAGGGGGGTCGCGCCGACGAGGGGGGTCGCCGGATCGGGGCCGGTCGGCTGCAGCGAGCGCGGGAGGGCCGGCTGCACGTGCGGAAGGCCGGGGCGCGCGCTTCCGTCGCCCGATGGCGGGGCTTAGTCCGAAGGGGGGGGTCGGGATTGGGGAGAGAGAGGGATAGGGTGGCGGTGAGGATGGGAAGAGGTGGAGGCTTGTGGAGGAAATTATTAGGGTTAGGTTTGAGAGAAATTGCTTAGATATATATGCATGGATGAGATCCAAAGGCTTAGGAATTCCTAATGGGTTGGGCCTAGGTTAGGGGTAGTTAGTTTGCCCATGGCTGAGCTAAGGTTGGGTTTGGAATAAATAAAATGGATTTGGGTTTTGCTCAAGTTGTAATGCCATAACTAAAAAGTATAGCTATAATACATATACTCCAATAATAAAAACTGATGAATAGTAATACTTTATATATATAAGTATATATATATATAAATAATCTAGAAAAAATTTAAATGAGTCTAAGGTTAGAGTTAACCTAAGTTTAGTCTTAGGGTTAAGGGTGAGGGTTATATAATACAATGCACACACAAACTGCATAAATATACATATATAACATATTTTTCTAAACTATATATATTCAATTTAACAATTAGGGTAAAAGCATTTTATTTAATGAATAACAAAATTTTGTAACAAAATATAAATAATAATAAATAAATAAAAATAAAATATTTTGAGGGGTTTTACAGATCATCAGACATACAAGATTATGCATCCCAAACATTACATATTCAGATGATCATGAAGCTAGTCATACAAAATGCGAGGACTAGCAAGAGTTAAGTCATACATGATCAACCATAGGATTTGCCAATCATGTAATAGCCCTTAGGCAGACAGAAATTTAGTTTCAACACGAGCTAACACTTGCTTGGTGGCTAAACGCCTCAAAAGAATAATTTACAATAGAGTGGAAGAGCAAAATAAGAAAACCCACTCGTTGTCACGGTTACTTCTAGTGTTCACCATCTGGCTGGAAAGCAGGTAAATCCTCGGGTGCTAATCCAAAATCTAGCCACATAAAACCAGCTGGGTCAGAACCCAGAAGAGCAAGTACCATAAGGGAGGCTCCACTTATGAACTAAAACCAGCATAAAAATGAATAGAAGAACTGATAAAAGAACATAATTAAATAACATGAAAGACAGATTTAAAAAAACACACTAGCTTGCATTAGGAAAATAAGTGGTGGAATAATTCACATGTTATTCATGAGACAATCATTCAGGCACAACCAATCAAGTCCTACGGCTTGCTATCATTAGCTAACTAGGGTTATCACAGGCCTAGTTACTAACAAGATGCAGTTGAGATGTTCCCGCAGTCACAAGCCCTGCAGACTATCCAGGTTATCCAAGCGAGGGTTATAAGAGTTAATCAAGATTTACGAGTACTTTTAGTTTACAAGAAGTACAACACATGACAGTGTGCTGGTATTGTGCCATACTCGATGGTAGGCTACAAGTCGACATGTGTGGCCGGGATAACGTGATCGCATATAACTGGGAAATATTTCTATATGAACTACTTGATCAATCTAGTCGTTAACCTAGTCAGATTCATTATGAATCCCTGACCATGGTAACCAGGAATCCATGTCCTAGACATGATACAAGACGAGACATATAGCTTGTACAGTCACAATCAAGAAAAATTGACCACGGAGTCAAGACAAGGGTTACAGTTAGCAAGACAGGAATAGCTGTCGCAACATCAATCAAGAATTTACATTTTATATCAGGTTTACTTGTCATGTCAAGAGTACTCGTCAGGAGTGTGCCTCGACGGGCCACTATCAAGATTAACAAGACGGGATCATATTTTCATGTTTAGGTCAAATTACTAGTTCAAGATTATTAAGTCGGGTCGTCACAATTTAGGCTAGGTACAAAAAATTTGAAAAGAAGATCAAGAGCACCCATGGGTGATTGAAACTATCAATCACATATGAACTCTAATTAAAGTGAGACAATAATCTTCTTGAAGCCAAGACAAAGATCTACAATTTTCATATTTTGAGTTTTTTAATATTTTTGCTACAAAACAGCTTAAATGGGCAAAAATAGTCATTCGCACGTGGGCACGCGGCCTCGATTAGTAATACGGCATCGATTGGCACGTGGTGCCGATTGGCATGCGACACCGATTGGTAATATGGTGCCGATTGGCATACGACGTCGATTGGCGTACGATACCGATTTGCGCACGGCACCGATTGGCAATGCGGTGCCGATTGGCATACGGATCCGATTCGCAATGCTGTGCCAATTGGCATGCGGCACCGATTGGTACGCGATACTGATTAGTAATGCGGTATCCATTGGCATGCGGCGTCGATTGGCACGCGACGCTGTCACTCCCGTTTTTCGTTATACGTATTTTTACTATATGTGTACAGATTTCTGACATTATCAGGTGACCCATGTTTTGACTTTTCTTGCTTAGCTCTGGCTTGGTTTATTTTGGTGCAGCTTGTCTTGGATTTTCTTGATTTGGTTTGGTTTGGGTTAAGATAGATAGGTTGGTATATAAGTCAACTCCTCTCTCTTTCGTCTATTACTTCTCATTTATTTCTCCATCTTCTTCATTACTCCTCCCACCTACCAAGCCCTAGGCAAGTGCAACTTGCTTCATGATGGATCTCAAGTTTTATTGTTCCATTCTCTTCCTTCAATGATTCTAAGCTTCTTTAGGACTTATCATTTTTGGTTTTGGTGGATGGATTCTTGTAGATCTAAGCTTATATTTTTTTGATTTTTCTTAGTTTTGATCTTTTTAACTTTGTTATTTCTGAGATCTAATGGTTCTATGTTGTGGAAAATTTGATTTTACACAATTTAGACCCTTGAAAGTCTTGATTCCGACTTGTTTTGAGTGAGTTATGCCATTTCTAGTTCATGGGTTCAACTAAGCAATTCTGTATTGGTTGAAGAAGATGAGCAGTGCACACACGCTCCTTGGCTTCGTGCCATCTCGGTTGCGTATGTGCTCTTTAGCGTCGCACCTTTCAGCCGGCGCCCCTTGGCGTCGTGCTATCCTAGCGAGCGCGTGCCCCTTGGCGCCGTGCCATCTCGGTTGCAAGCGCTCTCTTTAGCGCCGCGCCTTTCAGCCGGTGTCCCCTGGTGCCACGCCATTCTAGCGAGCGTACGCCCCTTGGCGCCATGCCATCTCGGCTGCGCGTGCGTTCTTTAGCATCCTGTCTTTCAACCGACGCCCCTTGGTGTCGCGCCATCCTAGCGAGCGCGTGCCACCTAGCGCCGTGCTATCCCTGATGCCACTTGTCCCCCTGGCGTCGTGTTGCCACCTAGTGCCACTCAGTGCTCTCTTTGGCCCAGCGCCACTCAGTGCTCTCTTGGCCCAGCGCCACCCAGCATCATTTGGCCTAGCGCCATTTGTCCAGCGCCATTCTTGCCATGATACCCCTTGTCCCGTATCTCCATGTGTGTTCATATAATTCTTAGTGTAATGTATTGACCTTTGCATGCATCTTGTACTTGGCCTAACTTGCGACGACCCAATATGATAACTTGTTAATATTGAGCCCGATAGAGTTTGAGCTTGTTTATGACTTGCTAGTATTGAACTTGACTTGAACTTGAGCTTGATGAGATTTGAACTGAATATCGACTTGACTTAAACTTGACAACATGAACCCGTCTTGTATAATCTTGATGGTGGCCCATTGAGGCGCACTCCTGACAAGTACTATTGACATGACCAGTAAACCTGACATGATATGTATAATCTTGATTGCTGTTGCGACATCTATTCCCTTCTTGCTAGTGTAACTCTTGCCTTAACTCCGTGGTTGATTGTGCCTGTACAAGCTACCTGTCTCGTCTTGCATCATGTCTAGGAGATGGATTCCTGGTTACCACAGTCGGGGATTCATAATGAATCTGACTAGGTTAACGACTAGATTGATCAAGTAGTTCAACAACGAGATTTCACAGTTACAGGCGATCCCGTTATCCCGGCCACACCTGTGGACTTGTAGCTACCGACGAGTAGGAGGCATTTCCAGCACACTGTCATGTGTTGCACTCTAAGTCACCTAATAATTCTCTTAATTCTTGATAAACTATTGTAACCTCGCTTAGATAACCTGGATAGTCTGTAGGGCATGTGACTACGGGAACATTTTATTGCATCTTGTTAGTAACTAGGCCAGTGACAACCCTAGTTAGCTAATGATAGCAAGCCGTAGGACTTGATTGGTCGTGCCTAAATGCTTGTCTCATGATTAACATGGGAATTATATTCCACCTCTTGTTTTCTTAATACAAGCTAGTATGTTCTTTAAATCATATCTTTTATGTCATTTATTTATGTTCATTCATCAGTTCTTCTATTCATTTATGCTGGTTTTAGTTCCTAAGTGGAGCCTGTCTTGTGGCACTTGCTCTTTTTGGGGCCTGGCCCAGCTGGTTTTGTATGGCCAAATTTGGAGTAATACCCAATGATCTACCTGCCTTTCAGCCAGATGGTGAACACCAGGACATAACCGTAGCAATGAGTGGGTTTTCTTATTTTGCTCTCCCACTCTAATGTAACTTATTCTTTTGAGGTGTTTAGCCGCCGAGGACGTGTTAGTTCGTGTTGAAACTTTATTTCTGTCTGCCTAAGGGCTGTAACATGATTGACAAATCCTAAGGTTAATCATGTATAACTTAACTCTTGGTAGTCTCGCATTTTGTATGACTAGCTTCATGATCATCTGAATATGTAATATTTGGGACGACTTACTTTTTATGTCTGATGATCTAACATCTTGTAACAATTATTTGCTTGCTTGAGATGGAGACACTAGGCTTGTTCTTGACCATAAGAGACTGATGGCTTGTAGATAATTCCTCATGCATCTAGACAGCCGTGACCGTATTGTGAGGTGGGTTGCACTTCAATGTACGTAGCTGGCTGTGTCTGTCCCCTGCTCTCCAGTATTTTGGTTCTGGAGCGTGACAGGCGCCAATTGGCGTACGACACCGATTGGCAATGGCGTTGATTGGCATGCGACGCCAATTGACAATGTTGCGTCGATTGGCGAGCGACGTCGATTGGCAATACAGTGTCGATTAGCATGCTGCGTCGATTGGCACGTTGTGCCGATTAGCGTGCGATACCGATTGGCAATGAGATACCGATTGGCATGCGGCACCGATTGGCGCACGACACCGATTGGCGTGCGGCATACTGTTCATCGTCCCGACAGTACAGAAGGTATGGGGAACACATGAACACAAGAAATGCCATAACTTCCTCAAATAAATCGAAATCAAGTGGTTTAAAAGCCAAATTTGGGTAGAATTGAATTCCCCACAACATGGAACCATTAATTTTTGGAAATAAAACCAAAAAATTAAGAAAAGATTATAACTTAGATCTATAAAATATTTCCATCAAAACCGAAAATTTTAAGTTCAAAAGATGCTTAGAATCATGTAGGGAAAAGAAAAGAACAATAAAAAATAGAGATCCAATATGTTCTCTATGGAGCAAGGTATACTTGCCTTGGGTTGGTGGGGGATTAAATGAAGTAGAAGAAAATAAATGAGAAGTAATGAAGAAGACAAAGAGAGAGAGAGAGAGAGGAGAGAGAGAGAGAGAGAGGAGTTGGTTTATATACCAACCCTTCTCATCGCAACCCAACCAAACCAACCAAGCCAAGCCAAGCCAAGTTGAACCAAGGTGAACCAAACCAAAGACAAGATTAAACCAAGACTAGGCTAAGCAAGACAAGTCATAATACGGGTCACCCGACAAATGTCAGAAATTCGTACACGTATACTGAAAAATACATATACAAAAAATGGGAGTGAAACTCTTTCCACCTTAAAAAATTTTGTCCTTAGAATTTAATCAAGAGGCTAGAGGTGTCGGGACAAGCTATACTAACTACATGCAATCTAGGACTAGCAGTTAATCAAGCAATTATTCATGCAAGCAAAAAATTTAGGGCATAAGGCATAGGAAAGACATGATACCTTACGAGTCAAACAAGTGTGGATATCGCAATCGGATATCATTCTCACGTTCTCAGGTCGACTCACCCAAAGGGTGATGACCCCAAGCAACACGGACTAAACTAATAGTCTGGTTCTTGAGAACCTTTTCTCTTCGGTCCAATATGGATACATGCCTTTCCTCATACGAAAGGTTGGCACCAACCACCAATTCTGAATGATCAAGGATATGTATCGGATCTGGGATGTACCGTCGCAATTGGGATACATGGAATACGTTATGTACTTCATGTAATGACGGCGGAAGAGCGAGACGATATGACACATCTCCTACTCGCTCGAGAATATCAAACGACCCTATATACCTAGGACTAAGCTTTCCCTACACACGAATCGAATGACGCCACGGGTAGACGAGATCCTAAGGAATACGTGGTCCTCGATAGAAAAATCAAGAGGACATCGATGAGAATCGGCCTAATGGCGCTGACGATCTTTGGAAAGTTGAAGATGATCTCTAACTTGTCTGACCACCTTGATAGTCTGAGTAACCATTTCTGGACCAAGCATCTGCCTCTCGCCTGTATCATCTCAGGTTAAAGGTGATCTGCACTTCCTGTCATACAGTGCCTCAAATGGTGTCATCTGGATACTAGTATGGAAACTGTTATTGTAGGAGAACTCCACTAAATGTAGGTGGTCTTTCCACGAACCACCAAAGTAAAGTGTGCAGGATCGTAATATATCCTTAAGAGTTTGAATCGTGCACTCTGACTGACCATCTATCTGCGGATGATAAGCTGAACTAAACTTGAGGCGAGTTTCCAAACTCTCTTGAAGACTCCGCCAAAAGTGTGATGTAAATCTTGAATCTCTGTCGGATACGATACTGACTGGCACTCTATGCAATCTGACTATCTGCCTGAGGTACATCTCTGCAAGCTGATCCGTTGACTGAACAATTCTAAGAAGGAGAAAATAAGCTACCTTTGTGAGTCTGTCAACTATAACCCATATAGCATCTCTCCTAGCTGGGGATAGGTAATCTAGTTACAAAATCTATGTTAATATGCTCCTATTTCCATTCTGGGATCGGTAAAGGTTGAAAAAGTCCAGTTGGCCTCTGATGTTCAACTTGACTTGCTGATAAACTAAACAATGAGAGATAAACCGGGGTATCTCCCTCTTCATGACATTCCACCACCAGAAATGCTGATGAATATTACGATACATCTTCGATCGTACCACCTGGATGAATTGAATACTGTAAACTGTGAGGCTCTGCCATGATCTCTTGTCTGATGTCACTACTAGGTATACAAAGTCGTCTTTCATGTCGGAGCATGCCATCTTCGTGAATGCATAGCTCTGCTTCTTTTTTGCTTCATATTCTACCCTACCACCACTGAAGCTTGGAATCTGTTGATTGAGCTTCCTTGATTCTCTCAATATGCTAGACTGAACTTACATACTAACCATCAATGCCACAATGGTAGGGAGAACTATCTCTATACCCATCTTCTGAAGATTTGCTAATAACTCAGGTTGTGCAGTTAGAAAATAAACTCATGCTCTTCTGCTCGATTATCTGTAACTACGTTGGCCTTTCCAGGATAATACTGCAAGTTGATGTCATAATCCACTAGTAACTCTAGCCATCTTCTCTGACGCATGTTAAGATCCTTCTGGGTAAATAGATACTTAAGACTCTTGTGATCGGTGAAAATCTCTATCCGATCTCCATATAAATAATGCCTCCCAAGCTTGAGTGCGAAAACTACCGCTGCTAACTCCAAGTCATGGGTTGGATAATTCCTCTCATGATCACAAAGCCGACGTGGCGCGTAAGCTACTACCTTCCCATATTGCATTAGGATGCATCATAATCCTCTGTCGGAAGCGTCATAATAAACTAAAATCTCCAGTCCCATTTGGAAGCGTGAGAATGGGTGTCGTCATCATTCCTTGCTTCAACTTTTCGAATAAACTCTGACACTCTACTGTCCAAGTAAACTGCACATCCTTGCGGGTCAACTGCGTCAATGGCGCTAAAATCCGAGCAAGGTCTGACACAAATCATTGGTAATAGTCCGCCAATCCTAGAAAACTTGCGAACTTCTACGACGGTGCTGGTTACTGGCCATTTCTCTATATACCACTATCTTCTGAGGGTCCACTTCCACTCCACCTTTGGTGATGATGTGACCTAAGTAAGAAATGCTATCAAGGTAAAATTCGCACTTGCTGAACTTCACGTACACTTGTGCTCTCTGAGAATCTGAAGGACTACTCGGAGATGTTGTTCATGTTCTTCTTCACTCTTTTTATAAACTAAGATGTCATCTATAAACACTATCACAAACTGATCCAAATAGGGCATGAATATGCGATTCATGAGATCCATGAATACTGCTGGCGCATTGGTCACTCTGAATGGCATAACGAGAAACTCCTAATGTCCAAATCTAGATCTAAATGCTGTCTTCGGGATGTCTTGCTCTCTGACTTTGATATGATGATACCCTGACCGCAAGTCAATCTTCGAGAATACTTTCGCTCCACTGAGTTGATCGAATAAGTCATCTATCCTTGGTAGGGGATATCTGTTCTTGATTGTTACAGAATTCAAGGTATGATAATCATACATAATCTTGACGTACCATCCTTCTTCTTCACATGAAGCATCGGGGCTCCCCAAGGTGATCCACTAGCACGAATGAATCCCTTGGTTCTGAGTTCTTTATTCATCTTGTACGGGATCTTTAATTCTGACGGGGCTAATCTGTAGACTCTCTCTGATACTGGTGCTGTCCCTGGAAGCAAATCAATAGTGAACTCTATCTCTTTCTCTGAAAGCATGTCTGGAAGCTCTTCGGAGAATACATCAGTGAATTCTTCTACTACTCTGGGAAACTGAACTGCTTCTACTACTGCCGTTCGCAAGATTGGTGGAGAAGGTTCTACTACGCCTCTGGAAAATGAAATTCTTCTTCGTCGGGTGTAAACCCCCAAATTTTGTGAGATGTTTTTTTTATATTTTTAATCTTTTAAGCTTATCTTCATTTTTATTTTTATTTTAAGCATTTTCTTGAAAGGAAACAAAATGATTTTTACTTAGCTTTAATGGTGTTAGCAGGTAATACTTTATATAATAGTTGCCAAAATTTTGTACAAAATAATTATTTGAATATTTTAGAGAATATTGTGAATTTTAGAAATTAATACAGTTTCTACATTATTAAATAACAAATGATATTTGTATTGTTTTAGTATATCATTTAAATGAGTTATTCAAAGAAAAGGGATTTTTTTACATGGTAATATATGGGTGTTATCACTTTAGAAATACCATAACATGTAGTATGAAATTTTTGGTACTATATATACAAGTATATATATATGGGATATATAAGTATACCATATATTTTAAGTATTTTTCTAATATATATATATATATATATATATATATATATATATATATATATATATAATATATATTATATATATATATTATATATTATAAAATATATTATATATCCCCAATATACACTTGTATATATATATACACAAGTGTATATTGGGGATATATAATGTATACATAAATGTATACATAAAGTCTACATAGCTTTTATTATTTTTCATGTATTCATATGTATATTAGGGGAGTTTTACAGTCATTACTTATATTCATTTATATACATAAATATATACACTATATACATGTAGTATGAGTTGATTCGCGAGATATTGAACTCAATATCTCGCGAATCCAGAAAACATTCATTCTCTGGAAGCGGAGAACAGAGGCCATTCGTGATATTCAAAAACCCGATCCTAAACCTTATAAATTATTTAAATTTACACAACCCTAATCAAATCTTTCCCCGTAATCCAATTGAAACTAGGATCGGATTAAATCCCTTCTAAATCAGGTTAAAATTCAGGATATTTAAAAGCCCTATGCTGTCGACTGTTCCAAGATTTCCTGATAGAATTTCCTTCCAAAAACCCTCTAAAATAGCGCAACCATCTACACGAGAGCTCCTTTGACTTCATGTGAACAACCCTGATAGCCTGCATCACCTGCTCGTCGCCCTAATCGACGCCGACCACCTGCAATTCACGCAAAACAGAGAGAACTCTATTTAACGCAGCCGCGAGGTACCCTCCTTATCCTTCTCGATTCTTCATGCATAAATCATATTTTTTTTATTCTGCGAGTTGTCGTAGATAGCCCCCTGATCCTCTAGGAATTCCATTATATAGATTCGTGCATAGTCGAATAACCAGTCCCAGGTATAGACACAAAGTCGAAAGGAAAAAAGCCCAAAAGCAGGACTGAAAATAGTCCAAACACTACTGTTTGAAGGGCGATAACTATCAACCTGTGAACAATCTAAAACTTTCAATTGAACGACTTGTAGACGAACAGTAGGACTACAAAACCTATTTGTCGATGAATTTTTTACTGGTTGCACACAGAGTATTTCAAATCTAAAAATCAAGAAAAACTTGTTTTCGAACTACAAAAATT
>JANAVB010006582.1:0-43217 GCA_029216955.1 Iris pallida | reverse complement strand
AAACGAAAAGGATGATCTGCATGAAGATAACTAGCAGAAGCAACAACCCTAGGTTCTAGGAGACTATGTGGAGTGGGTGGGGTTCCCAACCTATGTGGAGAAAGTCCCGGAGTGCGACGAGCGCCGTTCGTGTGTCGAAGAAGCTCGGGAAGTAGAGTGGAGTTGCTGCTGTTGCTGCTGGAGAGCTGGAAGCAGGGGATCCGAGTTCGGGCCGAACTCGGTCCCATGGCGAGTTCGGGCCGAACTCGGTCTGGCCGTTCCAGGGTTTGGCCAGTAGGTGCTGGTTGCCCCACACAGAGTTCTGGCCGAACTCTGTGTCGTCGGGGGCTGAAGCGATTCAGGATGAGTTTTCATCATTGATCTAATCCAACGGTCCAGGTTGGTTGCGGGATTAGGGAGATATATTGAGTTTTCTCAACCCTAATTCATATCGTATTATCGCATTGGACACACACAAGTTTGAGAGAGAAGGAGGCAAGAGTGCCATTGCAACTTCGGAGAAGAAGACGGAGGATCGAAGGTCGTTTTCGAAGGAGATCGTGTTTCGGGTAATCTCTACTCGTCGTTCTCGTTTTCGTAGCGTGTGATCATTGTTCTTGTCTCTGAGTGTTGTGGGGATCCGATTTGGAGGGAGGAGTTTGTAGAGGGTGTAATTTTCTATTCCATTAGTGGAGGCTTCTCAGGGTTGGACTCCGATCGTCCCGTGGTTTTTCCCGCAAGGGTTTCACGTCAAAAATTCTCTGTGTCTGCGTGATTGTTTTTGTGTGGCTATTTTTGGGTTCGTGCGTTGTTTGCTCGGTCCTCTCGCAGGTACTCTCCGGTTTGGGAAAAGGTTTTCGCGCTTCTTCCCAACAGAGTGGTATCAGAGCCAGGTTTGTTCTGGCTGATACCAACAGAGTGGTATCAGAGCCAGGTTCAAAGGGTGTCAGGAGTTGACTGAGGAACCAGAGAGGAGAGATGGACGCGAAGCGCGGTGCGCATGGTGAACCTTAATGGCACAAACTATCATTATTGGCGGAGCAAGATGAAGGATTTGCTATTTGTCAAGAAGCTGCATCTACCTGTGTTTGCAACCGAGAGGCCAGTGATAAATCGAGGAGGAGGAAGTTCGAGCACATACAGGTGTGGGGTACATACGGCAGTTTGTTGATGAGAACGTGTACAACCACGTTGCCAATATTGAGCAGCACGCGAAGACGTTGTGGGATAAGCTGGAATTGTATGCGAAGAAGACGGGGTAAACAAGTTGTTCCTGATCCGAACGATGATGGGTCTGCGGTACAAGGATGGGGCGTCTATACGGATCATTGAGTGATTTCCAGGGCGTGGTTGACCAGCTATCTTCTATGGGAGTCAAGTTCGACGACGAAGTTCAGGGACTGTGGCTGCTGTGTACCTTGCCAGATCGTGGGAGACCGTACGAGTATCTATGATCGCTTCTGCTCCAGAGGGCGTGGTCAGTCTGGAGTTTGCCAAGAGCGGGGGTTGAATGAAGAGATGCGGAGACGTTCTCAGGGCACTTCATCCACATCCACCACTCAGAGGCATTGTTTCAGAGAGCCGCGGAAGGGGCAAAAGCAGGGGTCCAGGTGGTGGCAGAGACAAGAGCGGGGGAAGTCCAGGGTCGGTACGAGGACTCAGAGTGTTATCATTGCGGTAAGAAGGGCCATATCAAGCGGAATTGTTTCGCTTGGAAGAAGGAGAAGAAGGGCGAGGGGAAGCAAGAAGAGAATACTACAGCGGCGGCCTCGGTGCATGGAGGCGATGTGATCGTCGTAGGTGATGAGGTTACTAACCTCGCCTGCGATGACAATTCTTGGCTGGTGGACTCAGGGGCTTCAGCACATGTATCTCACAATAGGGCACTGTTTGCCACTTACACGACAGGCGACTGTGGCGTGTTGAAGATGGGCAACGGAGATGTGTCGAAGGCGGTTGCCGTTGGAGATGTGCATTTGAGAACGAAGACGGGTGCGGTTCTTGTTCTCAAGGATGTTCGTCATGTCCCTGATATCCGTTTCAACCTGGTGTCGGTTGGAAGGTTGGATGACGAGGGATTCTTCAGTCTCTTCGGGAACAGTCAGTGGAAGCTTTCCAGAGGTTCGATGGTGATTGCCAGAGGAAGCAAGAAGTCCGGTCTCTACTATATGGAGGGGAGCGCAGAGGGGGCACAGGAGGTGAACGCAGTCAGTGACGCGTCTACCGAGTTGTGGCACAGGCGGCTCGGCCATATCAGCGAGAAGGGGATGAGCTACTTGGTGAACAGGAAAGTGATTCCGGGGCTCAAGTCTACAAAGTTGGAGAAGTGCACGCACTGTTTGGCTGGGAAGCAAAGTAGGGTGTCTTTCCAGAGTCACCCAAGTTCGAGGAAGCCGGCGTTGCTCGAGTTGATTCACTCGGATGTCTGCGGTCCTATGAAGGTAAAATCTCTTGGTGGTGCTTCTTACTTTGTGACTTTCATTGATGACTGTTCCAGGAAGGTTTGGGTCTATGCCTTAAAGACCAAGGATCAGGTGCTGCCTACTTTCAAGGAATTTCAGGCCTCTGTTGAAAGGGAGACGGGCAAGAAGTTGTTGTGTGTTCGGTCCGACAATGGCGGCGAATACATCGGTCCCTTTGATGCGTATTGCAGAGAGCAAGGGATACGACACCAGAAGACTCCGCCAAAGACACCTCAGCTCAATGGTTGTAGCGGAGCGCATGAACAGGACACTAATGGAGAGGGTGCGGTGTTTGCTGTCAGAAGCAAACTTGCCGGGCAGTTATTGGGGTGAGGCTCTTCTCACAGCTGCTTATATTATTAATTTGTCTCCTAGTGCTCCTTTGCAGGGTGATGTGCCTGATAAAGTATGGTACGGCAAAGAGCCGTCATACAGTCACCTGCGGGCGTTTGGTTGTAAAGCCTTCGTGCATGTACCGAAGGACGAGAGGACCAAACTTGAGCCGAAGACGAGGCGATGCGTCTTTGTCGGCTACGGTCGGGATGAGTTTGGCTATAGACTCTACGACCCAGTGGAAGGAAAGCTCTACAGAAGCAGGGACGTGGTGTTCGTCGAGGATCAGACCATGACCAACACTCAGGATTCCGAGACGCCTTCTGAGGCTGAGGAATTGCCTGAGTTAGAGTCATTTCGCTTCGAGCAGTTTCCAAAGGACATCGCGGAGGATCCAGTTATGGGGGAGCCGGTACATGGAGTTGCTCCCAACCTTGATCATCAGCCTGCTGATGGTGGTCAGGGTGTCCCTCAGGAGGATGAGCATGCCGGAGAGGTAGTTCCTGAAGGGGAGGAGGCTGTCGGTATACAGCCAGCACCAGTGGCTCCACTGAGAAGGAGCAACAGGGATCGTCGACCATCGACGAGATACTCGCCGGATGAGTATGTGCTACTGACTGACGGGGGAGAGCCCGAAAGTTTCGCAGAGGCTATGGAAGACGAACACAGACAGGAGTGGATGGTGGCTATGCAGGAGGAGATGAGTTCCTTGCACACCAATTCTACTTATGATCTGGTGCGATTGCCAAAGGGCAAGAAGGCTTTGAAAAATCGATGGGTGTTCAGAGTGAAGCAGACGGATGATGCTACTCGCCCTCGATACAAAGCGAGGCTGGTAGTCAAGGGCTACGGTCAGCGGAAAGGCGTGGATTATGATGAAATCTTTTCGCCTGTCGTCAAGCATTCGTCTATTCGGGTGGTGCTAGCATTAGCAGCCAGTTTCGACTTGGAGGTCGAGCAGATAGACGTGAAGACGGCGTTCCTCCACGGTGATCTTGAGGAGGAGTTGTACATGGAGCAGCCGGAGGGATTCTGTGAGAAGGGCAAGTCACATTTGGTCTGCCGGTTGAGGAAGAGCTTGTATGGTCTGAAGCAGGCTCCGAGGCAGTGGTACAGGAAGTTCGAGTCGTTTATGGGGGAGCATGGTTATGCACGGACGACGTCGGACCATTGTGCATTTGTGAGGTATTTTGCCGATGATGATTTATCATCTTATTGCTCTATGTTGATGATATGCTATTAGTGGGTCGGAATGCACTAGGATAGCGGAGTTGAAGCGTCAGCTGGGCGCGGCCTTCTCTATGAAGGATTTGGGCGCAGCGAAGACTATTCTTGGGATGGAGATCAGCCGAGAGAGAGAGTCCAAGCTGCTACACTTGTCCCAAAAGAAGTACATTCACCGGGTACTTCAGCGTTTCGGGATGGACGGGTCGAAGAAAGTGAGTTCCCCCTCGCGGCTCACTTTAAGTTCACTGAGGAGCAGTGTCCATCTACCGAGGACGAAAAGGAAGATATGGAGCGGGTTCCATATGCTTCAGCTGTGGGAAGCCTTATGTATGCCATGGTGTGTACGAGGCCAGATATTGCTCATGCAGTTGGTACGGTTAGCAGGTATCTTTCGAATCCTGGAAGGGTACACTGGAGTGCGGTTAAGTGGATTCTACGATATCTTCAGGGCACTGCTGGTTGGAGACTTTCCTTTGGTGGTGACGAGCCGAAGCTGGTTGGGTATACCGACGCTGATATGGCTGGAGATGTAGACACGAGGCGATCGACTTCAGGCTACGTGATGATGTTTGCGGGAGGAGCAGTGTCGTGGCAGTCGCGGCTGCAGAAGTGTGTTGCCTTGTCGACGACGGAGGCGGAATACATTGCGGCGACGGAGGCTTGCAAGGAGCTGTTGTGGATGAAGAAGCTGTTGCAGGAAATGGGACTGAAGCAAGAGCAGTATACTTTGCTTTGCGACAGTCAGAGTGCTATCCATCTTGTGAAGAATCAGACGTTTCATAGCCGGTCCAAGCACATCGAGACCCGGTATCATTGGATACGGGATGTGGTTGAGAAGAAGGACGCGGAGCTTGAGAAGGTGCATACAGATGACAACGGAGCTGATATGTTCACGAAGATTCTACCAAGGGGGAAGTTTGAGTACTGCAGGCAGATCGTCGGGATGATGACGTCCTCCCCATAGTTGTGAAGGGGGAGATTTGTTGGAGTGGGTGGGGTTCCCAACCTATGTGGAGAAAGCCCCGGAGTGCGACGAGCGCCGTTCGTGTGTCGAAGAAGCTCGGGAAGTAGACGTGGAGCTGCTGCTGTTGCTGCTGGAGCTGCTGGAAGCAGGGGATCCGAGTTCGGGCCGAACTCGGTCCCATGGCGAGTTCGGGCCGAACTCGGTCTGGCCGTTCCAGGGTTTGGCCAGTAGGTGCTGGTTGCCCCACACAGAGTTCTGGCCGAACTCTATGTCGTCGGGGGCTGAAGCGATTTTCAGGATGAGTTTTCATCATTGGATCTAATCCAACGGTCCAGGTTGGTTGCGGGATTAGGGAGATATATTGAGTTTTCTCAACCCTAATTCATTATCGTATTATCGCATTGGACAATACAAGTTTGAGAGAGAAGGAGGCAAGAGTGCCATTACAACTTCGGAGAAGAAGACGGAGGATCGAAGGTCGTTTTCGAAGGAGATCGTGTTTCGGGTAATCTCTACTCGTCGTTCTCGTTCTTCGTAGCCTTGTGATCATTGTTCTTGTCTCTGAGTGTTGTGGGGATCGATTTGGATCGGGAGGAGTTTGTAGAGGGTGTAATTCTTCTATTCCATTAGTGGAGGCTTCTCAGGGTTGGACTCCGATCGTCCCGTGGTTTTTCCCGCAAGGGTTTCCACGTCAAAATTCTCTGTGTCTGCGTGATTGTTTTTGTATGGCTATTTTTGGGTTCGTGCGTTGTTTGCTCGGTCCTCTCGCAGGTACTCTCCGGTTTGGAGAAGGTTTCCGCGCTTCTTTCCCAACAGACTAATGTCATCAAAGCCAACTTTCCAGCTAAATGAGGAGCACCCTTATTCAAAAAACCAAAAACAACCGAAATCTTGAGACAACGATCATAATAATTTTACCCTGATAAGTCCACCCATCATGTATCAGGCTCAATCTTGCATTTCCTCTCTAATTGTGGAGAACCATCAGAATGGAATATCCACTCATGAGGACACGCTCTAATTTAACAAAACCCCAAAAAAAACAATAAAATTGAAAGTTTCTCGTAACTTCGAGTTTGGTGGGCACTATGTCCACATCATGTTAGAACTCCACAAGCTACAAAATTGGTCATTCCAAAAAATTCAGGCCCACATAAAGGACCATTTCAAATATTTATGAATCTCTCTTCCTCTCTCCTCCTCGTTGTCTCCTTCCTCATCTTTCCCAACAAAGAAGTTAGTCATCAATAATGGCACTGAAAAAGTGCAGCCAGTGTTCTTAGCCACCCTCTTCCTCCACTCCACCTTCCCCCATTGATGATGGATCCAAGTGCATCAGGGTGCCAAAGCGAGCTGGGACTCTTCGCCGGAACAGTGTTGTAAGTGATGCTAGCAACACCTCCACGCGTGGATCGGTGCTGTCGTGGAGGCTGGCGCAATCCGGTAACATCATTGCGGCACAAGCACTAGCACACGCTTCCTCGTGCCGCCCGGCGCTGGATCGAAAATTTATTCTCTCATAGGTTGATTGCTTTTCTTGACCACCACCTCTAGGGATTTCGAACTACAATATCAACGGTGTCGGTATGTCTCCCTTGTGTGGTCACGTACGTAAAAAAATTGTTGAAAAAATTAAATTTAAATTTATTATAAAGAGTAAAGAAAATATTAGGTAAGAATAGGTAATATTTGAGAATGCCTCCCACCTTAACCACACTATAAGATGCACGTGTGTTGCACGTTAAATTTTTTTTTCCTTCTTTCTAATCTTATCAAAAAATAATTTAAATATTAAAATTAAGATTAAAATTTATTGTATATATATTTTTATTTTAATTAAAATTTATAAAAAAATTAAATTATAATTATAATTTGTTATGGATAAATATTTTTATGATATTGTTGAAAAATAGTTCAAATATTTAAATATATTTGAATTAAGATTTGTTAAACAATTTAAATATTTTTGGATATTTTTCCTTTAAATTTAGTTTTTAAACAGTTTTAAATTTAGTTTTTAAATAGATATTTATACGGACTAAAGAGAGAGAGAGTTAGTTTAATTCTTACATTTTTAAGAAACCCTGGATGAGGAAGTTAATTTTTATCTTCAGTAATTTTAAGAGTAAAATGATCCATGATATAAGATATTGCTTAGAAGGCTCACTTTTGAGCCGTTTTGAAGCCTCTTTATATAATAGAAGAAGAATATGAGTTAAACGTGTTCGACTATAATTGGATAACATGTAGTTAAATAATTAGTTAGAATTTATTTATTATTTGAAAATTTTAATTACCGAGTATATACATACGCTTATACGGCTAGCCATTTTCAAGCCTCCTTAAGAAGAGTAGAGATGTGGCACCGCATTTTGCTAGGTGATGTTGGCTTTTAAACTCAGGTCTTACAAAAGATTTTTAGAGCAGCTGAGAATATGAAAGCAAAATTTCCATTTCTGGACTTACAAATCCACTAATTCGAGAAAATAAATTACTCCAAAGCAACATTTTCCATTTCTGGTCTTAGAAATCTACTAATTCAAGAAAAAATAAGCTAGTTCAACAATTGAAGAAACGAGGAATCGGAGAGTACCAGAAGACGAAGATCCTGATGAAGACGACGGCGTCGAGGCCGCAGGAGGCGAGGAGGTCGTCCTCCGACACGGCCCACGCTGCCCTCACCCACCCGGGGTTCGGGAGGAGGCTGTCGATGGCGAAGCCCCCCTCGGCACTGAGCTTCCCGTCGGCGAGGAGGCGCGGGGAGTAGATCTTGAGGTTGTGCGGCTGCTTGCGGAGGACGGAGTAGAGGACGACGTAGAGGAGGAAGAGGCCGAGGTTGATCCCGACGGAAGTCAGGAGAGCGGAGACGATCATAGCGGAGAGGAGAGAGAGGAAGTGGGAAGTGGGGAAGAAGAGGAGGAAGGGGCGAAGTGAGACTGACAGATGTTGAAGATCGACTGATATTTTCTTTTTTCCTTTTTTGGTAGCAAAACTTTGAATGTACAGTGCTATGGGAATACTATGTTGATTTAAATAGGAATTTACTATTAACTATTTTTTAGTTTTGTGGCCTTCCCCCACTCCTCTACTCGCTGCTCCCACCCAACTCCTCTTGAATGAGAGAGAGGCAAAATAGTCTTTTGTTAATTTGTTGCTGTAAGGACACATATACTACGAGCTGAGGTGGACTCATTGATGTTGACATTCAACAGATATTTTGGTGGTGCTATAAAAATGAGAAAGAGAAGCTTATTTGATTGCCGAATATAATACAATTATTTTTATTAACACGTATACAAAGGAGATGATGATAAAGTTTGGTGGTGCCATAAAAATGGAGTTAAACTTTGATACAGCCGGCTGTATCAAAGTTTTGATACAGCCGGTGTATGACAGGTGGGCCCCTCCTATATATATTTGGTTACACGGTTTACGAAAAATAGGTGGGGCCCACCTGTCATACAGCCGGCTGTATCAAAACTTTGATACAGCCGGCTGTATCAAAGTTTTCTCCATAAAAATGAGAAAGAGAGCTTATTTAAAGCAGATAATAATAAAGGATAAGCGTCTAACGAAGTGCTATAAGAGCATCTCCAACCCTATTGTAACTTTGGAAAAAAGTTGTTGCCACATAGGAATGACAAAATTTTATTTAAAAGTTCTTCTTCAATACAATTGTAAGTCAATTGTGAAACTTATGTGGCAAAAATTAAAGAAGACATTGTCAAGTTGATTGTCTTGTTCTAGACAATGCACTTGACAATGCCTTCTCTTCCATGTCATCAATTATGAATAAAAAATATTAGAAAAAAAGAAATAGATGAGTAGTTGTCTTAAAAGTTGTCTTGGGAGTTGAAAAAAAATACTTTTTATTGTCTCCTCAATATTATTACATTGGAAAGAGTTTTTCTATCTCATTGTCTTTTGAGATATAATTTTGCCACATAAACAAGACATTGTCTTGTGGCTCATGCCACATAGGAGCCACTTAAGACTCACAACACTTAACAAGACAATAGGGTTGGAGATGCTCTAAAAATGGGAAAGAGAGCTTATTTAAAGCAGATAATAATAAAAGATAAGCGTCTAACAAATAAGCAGCCACTTATTTATGGTTATATACAAGTATATGATATTTTGTTCGTATGTCTACTTTAATTATCATCTCATCAATAACTTTTACTATAAAAAAAACTCGTATTTGGTAAAAAAAAAAATTATATATTTCTTTTAAAAAAATCATAGTGAAAGAGAACATATAATATATTTAGGAATATGATTCTTCATAAATTTAAATGAATGTGTGATTTACTCTACATGTAAATATAATATTAAAAAATCTCGAAGTAAAAGAGTATAACGCACAAATACATTTTTCGTGATATCTTCATTTAGCATTTTCAAGATGCTTTGTCACGTCCCGCTCCGAGAATACGGCGAACCGGGTACGTAACATCATCCCCAGGCTACGCGACATATGAATACTCCAGTACCCATATTCACGATTGTCGTCCGTAAGGTTTTATGATAGGTTATCACAGGTCATAATTTGCAAGATAAAATTAATATTATTCAAAAGGGCATTCTGAAACTATAAATTTGAAAAAGGGTATTCTACCTATTACAACTATTAACGCAATTATAATTATATATTTATATACCTGAATTGATGATAAGAAAATCTGATTTCAATATAATTGCCTTCAATCGTCCCGTTCTTGTTCTCCAGCTTTTCTTCAGTGTACAATAGCAACTCCTTTGAAGTATGTCAACAAATCTAGTGAACAATACTAGGTCGTTTAGAAACGACAAGCAAGTCCTCGGTCAAAGGCGATAATAAGTAAAACAAAAAAATTTGAAGATTTTAGGAAATTCAAGTGAATGGCTAATACCCACCTTGTGAAACAAATGGAAATATTAGATACTTATAATTCAACAATTTATCATACTAGATATGACTTTATGCCTCATGATTATACACTTTTGTAGAGAACACATGTAGATCACGATCACCCTCTATTTTTTCGACAATAATCTCATTTACCCGGGACCAGGTGTTGTCTGTATTGGGTACGCTGCCTTAGATCCGACCCCTCCACATCTTGTGGAAAACTTGTATGCATTAACTTTTTAAATTTCGTTTTATTTTCGGAATTTACTGGACTATTCTCTGTTGGTGAGCTAGGTCTCACCCCCCGACATCGTAAGGCCTTACAGATGCGGGACTACTTATCAGCTTTTACTGGTGTAATTATATTGCAGGAATTTCGATGGTTGTGATCCAGTTGTTCTCTCCCACCCCATGATGCAACTAAAAACACAAACAATAGTCTATTGACTCTTATGTCTAATATCATGTTCCAACTCAATTACCATCTCGTATGTCAAAGACAATACGCCATACAGTAATATCTTGTTGGCAAGAGATTATCCAACTCATTACCATCTCGTGTGTCGGAACAACACGCCATATGGTAATAATCGTTGGCAAGAAATTGTTCAACTTATTTTACCATCTCATGTGTCAAAGACAACACGCCATATGGTAATATCTTGTGACTAGGAAGTTGGATGTAAACTTAGATTATTCAATTAGGTTTTTCTAATCCAGGAATTCTCTAACTTGGCTAACTCCTGGAATTATTAAAAATTTCGGTAGAGTCTCCTTTGTATTTCTTGACCCAGAAATTTTACAATAGACAATATATATATCAAATGATCGGGTACGCCGTCCCCTTCGGTGGAGTAACTCTACACCGATCACATGCAGTCAATATAGTAGATAAAAATTATATAAAACACAAAACTAAGTTGTCCAGAATCCCAAACATGTATCATCTACTTGCAAATAGCATAACTCCTATCATATAAATCTGAATACCATTATATTATATATCGTTGGAAAGTTTATCAAATTTTCTACGAAACATTTGTTTACACATTTTGGATTTGATAAAGTTTAATAGGTCAAAATTAGGATACAAAGCTGCTGTGTCCTTAAATTACATAAATTGTTTACAGGTTTCGACAATGATATTGTACGGTTAATAATTCCTAATATATATACATCTAGATACTATCATATTATATACCGCTGGAAAGCTTATCGAATCCTCTTTAATTTCTGTTCATACATATTCTCATCTTGATAAGGTTTAATCGGTCAAATCTGTCGTACAAAATTATTTATACACTGGATTTCTGATTCAATTCCAGAATTGTATACCTATGTTGTATGATCCATAACTTCTACCATATAAACTCAAACCCTATCGTATCATATATCGTCGGAAAGCTTATCGAGTCCTCTTCGATTTTCGTTCAGACATATTTCAATTTTAATGACGTCTGCTAGATCAAAACTGATCCGAAAAATACTGTAAAATAAATTCCAGAATATGGTTCCAGAATTTTCCATCCATGTTGCACGGTCTGTAGCTCCTAGTACATAAATCATAATACCTTCATATTATATGTTTTCGGAAACGGCGTCGAATTTCCTAGATAACTCGTTTAGACATATTTTTATTTTAGTAAATTTTATTAGGTCAAAACAGTCTCACAATAAAGCTGTGCAGGAAAAATTCCAGATTTACATTACTTGGGTGTAATACTTGTGTTATAGCTTCAATAACTACACTAAAAATTATATGTAATTAATATAGGTAGAGGAGAACTTGCCTTGGTTCCTGGAATTAGACCTAGATTTAGCTCTCCAACAAATTCTTAGATTTTTGGGGAAGTGGAAGAGAGGAGAGGTGTGGTGGTGGTGAAGTGGAGTGAAGAAAAATGGAGAGGGAAGAAGAGTGGAAGGAAGAAATAAAGGAAGGAGATGATGGAAGGGGTTAGGTGTCATATGGGGGTTTCTCTTATTCATGCACAAGTGCCACATGGCTTGGTGGTTGCCACCTCTCCTTACATAATGCCACCTACCTTCAAATGATGACACCTAAGCTAATTGAGTTGGTAAATCAAAATATAATTGCAAAATTAAATCATGGACTTTCATGCAAAATTCATATATGAAATAAATCTAATTCAATTATTATATCCTTCTTATTATAGTAAAATATTAATACTTAATTAGAGAAGAAATGTATAAATAGTTAAAGTAAATTGAATAATTGGATATGACTATGACACTCTACCCACCTTACAAAAATTTCGTCCTCGAAATTTAACTTTAAAGATAAACTTTCAAAACAAATATAAAGATAAACAATATATTCTACCCACCCTACAGAGATAAAGTAGTAATCTATATCAAATGAATTATTTTGAAACATATATGTCAAAAGATTCATGGAAATAAAGACAATTCGAAGATACTTGATATCTTAAAGATTGTTGGAATTCCATATGATCAAATAAAATAGTCAGCTACCATATTGTTTCAATCTATAACAATGTATTATTCGAATTTAAAAATCATATTCCTTATTCTCATTTTCTGACATGATATGAAAATCTTGTAACTCGCCAATCCGGATAGCTGTAACAACTTCTCATTTCATGATTCAACTAACAAACATCTTTTTTTCTTTTCTTTTTTTCCTTCTTTTTTTTTGTCTCGTCAAATATGTAAATGTAAAAAGTTGTATACTCAATCACAAGAAATTTAATTAACAATTACTTCATCCTATTAGGAAATTGAATCCACAAATAGTGAGTAATATAGAGATATCAAAATTCTTACATCTCAGTCACCAATCCAAATAGTAGTTCTAAGTCACCAATCATAAGTTATATATGCAACATCATTTCTCCAATCATAATTTACTTTCAATTCCAATCTTGCTCGTCCCTCGATTCATGCATTTAGTTTTATTTTTATCTTCAAACCAACTTAATATCAATCCACAAGTTAGAAAAAATTTCATGGTTACCAATCACTTCATCTTATATATTAATTTCATCCAAGATATATCGACTCAAGATTTCTAAGTTATCAATTTGTCACTCATAATCAATAATCAATCACCAAGAATTCATCAAGTCGAGTTCAACTAATATCCATTTATTTATGCTCATGATTACTTCAATCTTGTCATCCAAAATTTCTATACTGCTATTCGATCCACCATTAGTCCACAAGTTAGCATCAATTCGAGATAACAAAACTTGATGATTCACTAAGCAATAAACTCATTGTTCATCCAAACAGAATATCCTTGAGCCGACGTTTATTAATTTTTGATATACCTCAATATCATCAAATATTCGTATACCAGAGGGAACATACATTTACTAATTCGAATTAATTCAACCAAATGCTATCCTTTTGAACCTGATGCAAAATTTACTCATCCATACTCAAGATCAAATCAGTTTTTGTCTATCTCACAGTATTGAGCAATATAATTCTCACATTCTTAGGGTCATTCTCAAATCCTCCAATCAAACTTTCGATCGTACTATCTTGTAATCTCACCGTCGAGTCTTCTTACGCAATTCAAAAATTCAGTCACATTCAATTCAAACCACAACATTTCATACACGGTCCATATAATTAATTTTTTTTCAGGCCATCCGTTTTACTATCCCAAATCCTTATCTAATATTATCTTAATCCTTCAAGAACAATTCTCGGTCATCAAAACCAATTCCAATAAGAGACCCTTAAAAATTACATCAATTGGGCACAAAATAAATAAATATTCCTTCACAGGGAATTCAATCACAAATATCCAAATGAAAATATTGTTTTACAAGAAATCTAGTGAACAATTAATAAGTAATGCCTATAGGGTATTTAGAAGGAGAACACTTACTGAAATCAGGAATACTGTTGAAAAATAAATTGATGGAGAAAGAAGGATATAATTTAGGATTCTAAATTGATAAGATAAGGGATGACATAAGGAGGAAAAAAAATTCAAGTAGGTTAGGAATTTCGAAAATAGATATAGGAAAATCTGCCAAGAAGATGGGACGAGTCAGGATTTAAGAATAATAAAATCAAAATATCAAGGAGTTACACTACATTCAATAAGCTATATACAATATAATATCTATTATGTCTATACCTTAAGCAAGATATTACTAATACTAGCTTACCAAATAATCCTTCCAAGCCATATTTATATCTATGCTAATCTCCAAAAACACATTATATTCATTCCAAAATCTTAAGTCGTTATCGGCTATTGGCTACATGTCCTTCTTTTCTTACTATCCTATTCTATACAATAGTTCTAGATATATCCAATCACAGGTTTACTGATGTCGTCAAACTCGAGATTCTCAAGAAATTTTCTACACCCCTCTACTAGGCCATTCTAATAAAGATACTTGTCAAATATTCTTTGAATTACTTGATCTATATTTCATATCATGACTATACTTTGATTCTAACCGAATATCATCCACATCATAATAACAATCTCAATTTAGGATTCTCAACTATATTGGAAAATTTCTTATCCTAGAGTTCTTCAATTTCTCAAATGAGATGTTTATCCATCAATATTATCCATATAATATTAATATGCTTAGGCCAAATTAAACCAATAATTTTATTCAAATACTCATGTATTTTATCTTATATCATCCAATCCCTTCTTAGAAAATCAATCAATCTTTTACCACCATATAACTCACCAAGCTAACTACATTAGAATTTCAGTCTGTACCTCACTCGTTTGTTATAAAAGAAGCCAGCTAGACTCAAAATTATTTTTGTATTAATTCATTTTCTATATCTGAGAACTTTCAGTCGAAAATGTAACTCATCAAGTCTGAATCTCCTTATTCCATGTGATATGAACATACGTCATTCTTGATTATCCGACAATTTCAAGACATTCAATATTGTCTTTACCATAAATAAATCCCAAATCAACACCTGCATCCTATCCTAGGCTCTTTATTTTTGTGAGGCCTGCATGGGCCACCACTAAAAGACGTGTCACGTCCCGCTCCCAGAATACGGCGAACCGAGTACGTAACATCATCTCCAGGCTACGTGACATATGAATACTCCAGTACCTATATTCACGATTGTCGTCCGTAGGGTTTTAGGATAGGTTATCACAGGTCATAATTTGCAAGATAAAATTAATATTATTCAAAAGGGCATTCTTAAACTATAAATTTGAAAAGGGCTATTCTACCTATTACAACTATTAACCCAATTATAATTATATATTTATATACCTGAATTGATGATAAGAAAATTTGATTTCAATATAATTGCCTTCAATCGTCCCGTTCTTGTTCTCCAGCTTTTCTTCAGTGTATAATAGCAGCTCCTTTCAAGTATGTCAACAAATCTAGTGAACAATACTAGGTCGTTTAGAAACGACAAGCAAGTCCTCGATTAAAGGCGATAATAAGTAAAACAAATTTTTTTGAAGATTTTAGGAAATTCAAGTGAATGGCTAATACCCACCTTGTGAAACAAATAGAAATATTAGATACTTATAATTCAACAATTTATCATACTAGACATGACTTTATGCCTCATAATTATGCACTTTTGTAGAGAACACATATGGACCACGATCACCCTCTATTTTCTCGACAATAATCTCATTTATCCGGGACCAGGTGGTGTCTGTATTGGGTACGGTGCCTTAGATCCGACCCTTCCACATCTTGTGAAAAACTTGTATGCATTAACTTTTTAAATTCCGTTTTATTTTCGGAATTTACTGGACTGTTCTCTGTTGGTGAGCTAGGCCTCACCCTCCGACATCGTAAGGCCTTACAGATGCGGGATTACTGATCAGCTTTTACTGGTGTAATTATATTGTAGGGATTTTGATAGTTGTGATCCAGTTGTTCTCTCCCACCCCATGATGCAACTAAAAACACAAACAATAGTCTATTGACTATTATGTCTAATATCATGTTCCAACTCAATTACCATCTCGTATGTCAAAGACAATACGCCATACAGTAATATCTTGTTGGCAAGAGATTATCCAACTCATTACCATCTCGTGTGTCGGAACAACACGCCATATGGTAATAATCGTTGGCAAGAAATTGTTCAACTTATTTTACCATCTCATGTGTCAAAGACAACACGCCATATGGTAATATCTTGTGACTAGGAAGCTGGATATAAACTTAGATTATTCAATTAGGTTTTTCTAATCCAGGAATTCTCTAACTTGGCTAACTCCCGGAATTATTAAAAATTTCGGTAGAGTCTCCTTTGTATTTCTTGACCCAGAAATTTTACAATAGACAATATATATATCAAATGACCGGGTACGCCGTCCCCTTCGGTGGAGTAACTCTACACCGATCACATGTAGTCAATATAGTAGATAAGAATTATATAAAACACAAAACTAAGTTGTCCAGAATCCCAAACATATATCATCTACTTGCAAATAGCATAACTCCTATCATATAAATCTGAATACCATTATATTATATATCATTGGAAAGCTTATCAAATTTTCTACGAAACATGTGTTTACACATTTTGGATTTGATAAAGTTTAATAGGTCAAAATTAGGATACAAAGCTGCTGTGTCCTTAAGTTACAGAAATTGTTTCCAGATTTCGACAATGATATTGTACGGTTAATAATTCCTAATATATATACATCTAGATACTATCATATTATATACCGCTGGAAAGATTATCAAATTCTCTTCGATTTCTGTTGATACATATTCTCATTTTAACGAGGTTTAATCGGTCAAATCTGTCGTACAAAATTATGTATACACTGGATTTCTGATTCAATTCCAGAATTGTATACCTATGTTGTATGATCCATAACTTCTACCATATAAATTCAAACCATATCGTATCACATATCGTCGGAAAGCTTATCGAGTCCTCTTCGATTTTCATTCAGACATATTTCAATTTTAATGACGTCTGCTAGATCAAAACTGATCTGAAAAATACATTAAAATAAATTCCAGAATATAGTTCCAAAATTTTCCATCCATGTTGCACGGCCTGTATCTCCTAGTACATAAATCATAATACCATCATATTATATGTTTTCGGAAACGGCGTCGAATTTTCTAGATAACTTGTTTAGACATATTTTTATTTTAGTAAATTTTATTAGGCCAAAACAGTTTCACAATAAAACTGTGCAGGAAAAATTTCAGATTTACATTACTTGGGTGTAATACTTGTGCTATAGATTCAACAACTACATTAGAAATTATATGTAATTAATATAGGTAGGGGAGGACTTGCCTTGGTTCCTGGAATTAGACCTAGATTTAGCTCTCCAACAAATTCTTAGATTTTTGGGGAAGTGGAAGAGAGGAGAGGTGTGGTGGTGGTGAAGTGAAGAAAAATGGAGAGGGAAGAAAAGTGGAAGGGAGAAATAAAGGAAGGAGATGATGGAAGGGGTTAGGTGTCATATGGGGGTTTCTCTTATTCATGCACAAGTGCCACATGGCTTGGTGGTTGCCACCTCTCCTTACATAATGCCACCTACCTTCAAATGATGACACCTAAGCTAATTGAGTTGGTAAATCAAAATATAATTGCAAAATTAAATCATGAACTTTCATACAAAAATTATATATGAAATAAATCTAATTAAATTATTAGATCCTTCTTATTATAGTAAAATATTAATACTTAATTAGAGAAGAAATGTATAAATAGTTAAAGTAAATTGAATAATTGGATATGACTATGACATGCTTATATCTGCATGATGCTTCTCCTCAAAATTATTATTTCTTACGTCAACTTGAATGAAGAGTCAACCCCACAATTAATATATTTGATTATTACATCCCACCCCAATATTTTATCAGTCTATATGCATGTCCTTTTTTAACGAAGCCTTTTTTATTTGCTCTATACATACTGCATTATCCTCGGCATTATTCTCATAAAAGGTTGTGGGCTTATTTGTGACTTTTGGAAACGCGTAACTCCGCCTAATATGTTGAACTATTGACTGTAAACATACACATTCTCTACTTGCTTCATGAAGTGCCAAGATGATGGGTCAATATTGTCGTAGTAGTTTGTCTAATTGATCTCTGAAATAGTTACAATATTAATGTCAAAAAAAATTGTTTATGATCTTCCTTTATGGAGATCAGATAAATAATACGTGTCTACATATTCCACAATATCAACATATTTATATGAATTATATCAAGAACAATAGTTCATCTGATATACCTAAAGATGTGATTTATGTTATTATAGTGTCTATGTATAGGTGCATATACATATATCTAGTCATCATGTTCACAGAAAATGTATGTCATGTAATACATTAATTGTATTAAATAGATAAGTGCACTTATGGCATTTAAAAAGGGTACTTAAGGATTCATAACATGTTCATTTTTTTTATTTCGGCCGAAATAGGTTCCAGTGACCCCACTATAGGTGTATTGAGAGAATGACAACTAATCATATTAAGTTTCTTTATGTGTTCTCTTCGGCATATTTTATCTTCGAGGGTAGAGATCCAATTCCAACTTAGTAGTCCAGTTGAGGACCCATGGGGTCAATACCCTCTCATCGGACTGAAGAAAAAGATTGTTGGAGTCCAGGCTGGATTTGGTAACAATATACTTGTAGAATCCAAATATTATTAAATATTTGATTTGATTAGATTTGGATGTCCATAATTGATGTTGTGCTATTATAAATATAATAGGATTCTTATTTTAGAAAATCCTATTATGATCTAAAATAGGATAATTGATGAACTATTTTAGATGTAATAGGATTCTTATTTAAGGGCTTCCTAATTAAAAAAAATCATATTATGACCTAATTTTTTTTTTCATTCTATATATATGGGATGAGGGTGGAGGCACAAAGAATAAGTACAAAGAACAAAAGTGGAGATTCGGGGTGCTTGTCCATAAGAAAATCTAAGAGAAAGTCCGTACTTTGCTCTTAGGACTTCCATCCAAGACAGAAGGAAGAAGAAGATTTAATCGAGGAGTCGTCAACTTCGGTTAGGGAGATTGCTACGGGTTGGTGAGTGATCTCAATTGTAATCTTTTGTTTTTCTTCTTGAGAGTGGTGAGGGGGTTGAACCTACTGGGGCAAAGGGTTCAACATGAGTTCTATCAATCTTGTAATTTTATCTGAGTTATTAAAGGTTGAGATTTGTCCAGGTGACGTACGTCACTGCCATATACTTGTCTTCATCTTGTGCTTGGTGTCCGTTAGACGGGGGTTAATTTTGGTCAGGTGGATTGGCAAACGCTTTCGCAAGCGCCCAATAATTGGTATCATGGAGCGAAGTTTCGATTCGTTCTGGTCTGATACCCAACAATTGGTATCAGAGCTTTGGAGGTTCTGGTAACTATGTCTACGGAACAGATGAACACTCGTATGATCACCCTCACAGGAGAAAATTGGACGATTTGGAAGCCAAGGATGGAGGATCTACTCTGGTACAAGGACTTGTATGGTCCGTTGGAGGGCGACAGTGCAAAGCCAATGGACAAAGCTACTAAAGACTAAAAACGATTGGATTGGAAGGTTGTTGGATTCATCCGCTAATGGTTGGATGATTTGATGTTTCACCACGTGTCCATGGAGAGTTCGGCAAAAGCATTGTGGAAGAAGCTGCATTCGTTATACAGGAGGAAGACAGCTGGCAACATGACATTTCTTATTCGCCAACTCGTCAACTCGAAGTACACGGAGGGTGCCAGTGGTATAATATTTGAATGAGTTTTAGGGTATCATCAATCAGCTGTATGCGATGAAGATGGTGATTGATGATGAGCTTCAGGCCCTACTGCTCTTGAGTTCTCTGCCGAAAACTGGGAGACATTGGTAGTGTCGGTGAGTAACTCCGCGCCTGATGGAGTTGTCACGATGGAGGCAATCAAAAGTAGCTTGTTGAATGAGGAGGTCCGGCGCAAGCAAGTGGAATCATCGCAGGAGTCTGCTCTGGTGACTTCCTACGGAAAGGGAAGACCCAAGTTACAGGTGAGAACATGAAGGAGTTCTCGGGATCTTGCGATTGTGGACCGCAAGGAGGGCTGCTATTACTGTGGCGAAAGGGGTCATATCAAGAGGAACTGCATGAAGCTCAAAGCTGAGAAGGCCAAAAGCAAGGATGACCAGGAGGATCTCACAACAATGGGAGATATCATCATCGCAGCGACCGACGCAGAGGAACCTTGTAGCATGTAGCATGATGGCGACTGGGTCATGGACACGGGGGCATCGTATCACGCCACTCTACATAGGAGGATCTTCACGTCATATCACGGCGACAGATTTGGATGTGTGAAGATGGACGATAAGGGGATGGCTGCAGTTGTAGGCATCGATGATGTGCACTTGACGACAGAGTTTGGTGAGAAACTCATCCTCAGGGGTATGCGACATGTACCGAGCTTGCGCTACAACTTTATTTTGGTAGGGAGGCTGGAAGATGATGGTTGTCGCAGTCTGTTTGGGAGCAATGATTGAATTCTTGCACAGGGTTCCCAACAGCTTGCTCGGAGAGATTTGTGTTGTGGCATGTACAGGCTCAAGCCACTGAGCTGTACAGGCAGGCCACAGACACCGAATGGAGGCTCGAGGGGTGTTCGAAAGGAGGTGGATCGTCGAGAACTTGCTGAGGAGGGGCTTCTTGATGCTTTGAGGGTTACGGAGGATTCGGTTCGTCGAGACAAAACGACGAATGGTGATGAGTCAAAGATTGAGGGTCAGTCTGTCGGTCCCATGACAGTTGGTCGATCTCCAGGTGGGGGTTTCTCTATGGATCCATAATTGGCGACAGATGGTTTGCCAAATCTTCATGGAGCGACATCGATTTCAGTAGTTCGAATCCATAAATGAGATCATGGTTTGCAGCAAACTCAATCTGAGGCGGGAGCATCATCATTCACACAGTTCAAGGAGAGCTGTGGGTCATCGACAACATACACAATGCGTGATGTTCTGCTCGAGAACGCATGTGTATGGGGGAGCTTCAAGTTCGGACATGAAGGTGGACAGGTTCAAGAGTTCGAATCTTGTAAGAACCGCACCGTCCGCTTGGTTGGGCCATCCAAAGGTGAAGAAGCTCGTCGGAACGTTAACACTTTCCGGTAGAAGACGGAAGTCGGAGACAAGCAGCCAAGACTTACGGTGAGGCTGATCGTCAGGGACTTCGGTCTTGGTCGTATCATTGATATCGACAGGATCCCAGTGGTGCAGGAGGTGCTACGCATGGCAGCTAGTGTCGACGTGACGGTCGAGGAGCTGGAGACAAAGAAAGATGTAAAGAAGTTCGAGGGATCGGAGATCAGTGGCATGGGGAGCAGGAATTCTGTCGTGGGACGACAGGGGTCACGACCCGCACCCATCGTGAGGGTACGAGTACGTAACAGCGCCCAGCCTACGCCGCAGTGTCGGCGGTAGAACGCTGTTCTAGGTCATGAACTATGACTAACTAACATGAATATACTCTCCAGAAAGGAGGCCAACACAGAGGTACAACTCAATCACAATCTGAGGTAGAATGTAGCACGATGGAAATAGATAAGAAATCCTCAACTGAGGTACAGTAGAAGAAATAACAAAGTCTCAACATCTCTAAAATATACAACTCTGAAAATAAGGACAACAGCTAAACATGAAAAGAAAGGACAGTCTAAGCTATCTATCTACACTATGTAAGGTATCGTCCTCAGCAGCTGCCTGAACCTCCCCAGGGGTCCAGGTCGCGAGTGTCATCTAGGCAAGCTCCAAAGTAAGGGGGTGCAGGGTTCCTCATCATCCTCTGTAAAATTTTCAACAGGTCCAGTCAAGACGGGTGCGAGCACAGTACATCTCAACAGTTTATAGCAGGTTAGAAAATATAATCATGCAGCAAAGTAAGATATAGATACTGAAGGAAATGTAGTATGTAAACGGAGAGGGAACTGTAATAGAAATATCTACTATACATAGAGAACTAATAGTGACTAGTGAGTCGAAGTAAAATATAAACATGTAAATGGCATAGGAGATTCATGACTACAGCTAAGAGAGTGATTCATGACTACAGCTACTTGGATAATATTCACATGTCTATTTCTACTCCCCCATCCCCAATCAATACACAAAGATCTGTTCAAGTTATGTTAAGGTTCGTGAAACTTCACATGGCTCATAAAATGAGTGATACGTGAAGGTGATTCATGATGGCTCTGTGAACATGAGAGTACATGTGTCACAAGCGATTTGTGAATCAGAGGAAGCATAGAGATACGTGATGATTCGTGAAACGCACAAAACATGTTGTATCCGATGCTCCCGAGGAAGATAACATCTCATGAAAAGATCTATGTAGTACCAATCCGTGTGACCAACGTGACAGTATCAAGTAAAGTAATTTAAAGCAGGAAAATAATTCTAAACAGGATATGAAATGATCAGAGAATGTACTCGCCTCGTATCTGAATGTCTGAAGTAAATGTACTGTCCGAGATGAGATACCTGACTCCTAGTTAGAGCAACACAAGTCAAGATGTATACAAGGGATGATAAATGTAATCTACAATGCATCTGTATGCTGTCTAGGTCAAACTAGACTAAAGTCAACACTTGGTCAACTCCAGTCAACTACACTAGTCAAACTAGGTCAACTAACCATTCCAAGTCTAAACCTAGACTAACAAGCATTCTAGGTCTAGCTAAAACTATCCTAGCAAGCACACTCCATTTCAAGGCTATACAAGCCAACAACACCCAATCTATGTAGCATGCATACATTAGTATCATAGGATATACATTAGGCAACATTCACATAGAGTGTACATGTCTACTCATATCTACACATGCCCATATTAGTTTAGATCACTAGGCATATCACACATGGCATGGGTTCATACATTACATGGCATTTTAGCTAAGTTATCATAACATGGCTTACATTGCATAACATAGGCTAGGCATATAACATGGCATGTGAATTAGACACTAAATCATGGCATTCAAACATATCATATGTCCCATATTGCATCTACATGGCCTACTTTTAGTTTTAGACAAAACATATATAGCCAACATTGTATAGGCTAACATTGCATATTTATATATATAATACATATATACTCACTACATATAAGGCATACCTGTATATATATAGGAAATTTATCCATGGCTATATGCCCACATACATATGTATATTCACATATTTACTCATACACACACGACTCTAAACTCACACACACATAGGCATATATGTTCATACATATATATATATATATATATATATATACATATATGGGTATGTAGTGGACTGACTTGGGCTGTGAAAGGGGGTAAATATGGACTGATATTGGAGGCTGGATATAGGGCAGGGAATGGACAGGTTTGGGGCTAAATGTGGGCCTGGATTTGGGACTAGTAAGTGCTGTTTTGGGACAGCCACTTAGTGGCTGGGTTAGGACTGAACCAAGGGCAATTGTGGGCATGTTATGGGGGCCAATATGTGGGCTGTATTGAGTGGTTTAAGGGCTGTCATTGAGGGTGCTATGGGACTGATTTTGAGAGTCCTATAAGTCCTGAACATGGGCTGAACATAGGGCAAAAGGGGGCTGAACATAGGTGGACTGAAAACATATGACAGGAATGTGTGTGTCAATAGAATATAGAGTGTGTGTTAGAGTGTGCCATAGGGTATGGGAACCTGTGTGCAGTGTTCCAGTGAGGGGAAAATCAGAGCAGTGTGCGTGTATGTGACTATGTGTCAATGTGTGTGTCACAGGAATGCAGTAAAGTGTATGAGAGTGCACTGTGTGTGTGAGAAAATGTGAGGGTGTGTGTAGTGTCCTGTGTACAGGAAAGTATAGGTGTGTATGTGTGGCAGGCAAATAGATGTGACATGTGTGTAGGAATATATGTGAACTGTATGTGTGTGCCTCAGGATATTAACTCAGGGATTGACAGCACATACATTCTCAGGATTTAGGATTTAAAACAGTGTATCATAGTGTCTCACATATGGGAAATGACAGGAATCCAAACTCAGGTATTTAAGAAGAATTGGAAATCAATTCTTAGTTTAATAAGGAGAACAAGACAGTTTAAAATAGGAGTAATATCATTCAAATGAAAACCCAATTCACATTAAAGTAAAACTCAGTTTTCAAAGGCTAAAATCCAAACCCCATTTCATTCTCAGGTTCATGGTTCATTGAAGATACAAATCTCAGTTATCATAATTTCAGTTAAAAGGTACAGGGAATAAATTGGTGTGTAACAGAAATGTAAATCAGTGTGTATAGGGAATAGGTAACAGGAATAGGTAAATCTCAGATTTCAGAATGTGTGTGTGTATGGACTGTGTGTGTGTGAGTTAATTAGGAGATCAACTCTCAGATTTCAGGTTCCTGAAACAATAACAGTGCAAAGAGCAAGCAGTGCAACCAATCTCACATTTCAACCCCATTGCATCAACACAAATTGAATTGAACATGTACTTCAACCCTAACATATGTGGGTGAGTCCAAATTATCATTTAATCACCATTAAAATAGATAAAATATAAATCAAACTCCGGAAAAAATGTTTTAGTTGAGTGGTATCAGTCATACACATTGATTTCGAAAGCCACCCAATGCTAACTTCTCATTTCAGTAATCAACAACCTAATCTAATATGTACAATCGAGCTAACATGAACTAACACATATGTCCAGGGATTAAAATGGCAAACTAATCATTAATTTAAACAGTTTGAACTGGAATAAACTTCAGAAAATTAGAAATTGAATGCATGTATCAGTTACAATAGAAATTCCACATTTCGAAAACCAAAATCCTAAGGAACACACAATCAGTCATATGGACGTGTCCCCCATGTGTACTCGTGTCGGGGGGGGTGTTCTCGTGTCCACATTGCTGGACACGAGGTGTCAAACCTCGAAGTGCAGCATCAGTGAAGAACAGCAAAATACAGTATCGTACAGAGATGTCGTATCAAAATTGACACGACACAGTGCTCGAGTGTCCACGTGGCCGTGTCTAGGGTTAGAGGGGGACTAGGGGTACGGTGTACATGTGTCTGTATCGTGTCCAAGTGAGTCGTGTCAGGAGTTATTTGTGTGTATCAGTGCAGAATTTTCTCGTGTGTACAGTGCGTGCAAAATCAGTGCGCGTGCGTTTTCTTCGTACACACACATCGAGGTCACACAAAATTTTATGGGTGTGATGTCAGTCACGTCCCCGACCTTACCCTAAAATTTTGTGTCCAAACGTGTCGTGTGCAGCGCACACGACGTGTCCAGTAGCAGGACAGCGCACGAGGGTGTCGTACAGTGCGTGCGTGTCCTATTTGGACACGGACACGACACAGAATCCAGCTCAGTCTACATAAAATATTTTATACACACATGGATCTATAATTCCCTGTAATTAGTTTCACAAAAATCAGAAATAAAATCCTAAGAGGCATTCCATCAAACACCTATACGTACACTATGACACGTGTCCGATACGGACACCAAATGGACACAAATTGACACAAAACCAATACCTACGGCTAGGGGACACCTAGGGCTTCCTATCAATGCAAAGAAAATGAAAATCTATTGAAAGAATAGGAAGTTACCTATATGTGCAATTTGCATAAAAAAGCTTCAAAAAGGGGATTTTCTTCTTGATGGCCAAGTGCTCCAAATTGGTCCAAACCTGAGATTTCTCTCCATGGACATGAAATAGAGCTGGATTAGGAACTAATGCAAAAGACTAGAGTGGAAAAGGAATTAAAATGAATAATCTATGGGTTGGGGAAGAATGGACAAATCTCTTTCTTCAAAACTTGGAAAAATTAATAAAAGAGGCAAGAACAAATGGAAGAGGCATTAAATAGGGTATGAAACCCTAGGTTGGCTGCCATGGGTGGGCTTGTTGGGGTTTGGGCTTAAGTCATGGGCCTATGGTTCAATTCACAAGTCATTAAATCACAAGTCATGCATTAAACCATAAGTCATGACTTAATTTCACTAAATCTAATCCCCTCATTCTAAAACCAATCTCTAATGACTAAAATGGTTTAACTCAAGTTAGGCTAGGGTTACCATAGCTAGGGTTAGGTTCTAGGCTAGTCTACAAGTCTCAAACTAATCAAAACTAACATAACACATAGCAATATTTAATTAATATTAAATTCACAGAAATTCCCATAAATCATAATAAATTCAAATAAATCCTAGAATGACCAAAATACCCTCTAGGCTAAAATGTACTAATTAAATATTCTAATCACATGGCTAGGCTTTAGGGCAGACAGTCTCTACGGTTACACTAGCCAAACACCAAAATCATAAGCCATGATTTAAATAGTTTAAAATAATTAAAAATCACTAAAAATCATAATATGAAATAAATATCAATAAATAATAATTATATTTACAAAATTTCAAAATTACCCTCATCTGGAAAACTGGGTGTTACAATCCTACCCACCTTACAAAAATTTCGTCCTCGAAATTAAGATGGTAGTAGTCCTTCTAGGTCAAACACCCCACAATCAAAGTCTCAAACATACCGTCAGATAATCATATGCGTCTGTCCAAAATTATGATACTCAGAATCTTCGTCATGCTAGTGAGCACGGCTACGATAATCATAGAGTCCTTGACTAAGGTACGTACCTCTAGGTTCATGGTATTTAAAATTTTCGTATTGTCGCATGCAACGGCAAAAACCTTAGATTCTCATACCCGAGAAATACATCCAAAGTCTGACTACGTGTCCTCACTATGCCAACTATTACGACTATCGAAGATTCTAGATCCCATGATTTAGGTGACCTAGCCCATATAATTTTCTCAGAAGAAAACAAACATAACAAAAGAACAACATGACAAAATTAATCAATCAGCAAGGAACAGATGGAACCGGATTTCAAGGTAGTTATAAAAGACAATTTCGGGAATAGAATTAAGAAGAACGGAACTTACAGCAAGATCTCCAATGGTCTGTGCATCCTCGACTGTCCTGACGATAGCTCGCCCTGCGGGTTTCCCCCTGGTCTGCTGCTGATGCTGCATGAATCACCGCTGCTGAGAAAAATCAGAAATGACGGGAGAAAATCTCTGTACAGATAGAGGTGCACCTCCAATGTAGCAGAAACGCCAACCTGAGTCGGCACAACAGAAACTGCGATCTCGAGGCCCTGATGAACAGGACGAGAGGTGGCCAGCCTCTCGATAGTATTCTCCGAATCGGAGCGATGAGATCGTGTCTCCATAACCATCATGAAGACAGATCAAAATAAAAAGCAATTTCTGAGAATGGAGCAAAAATTCAAAGGAGGACAGTTTATATTCAAGGGAAATCAATAAGCAGCAATTTGGATAAAAGGAATCTGATTAAGAGTTTTTCCTAATGTGATTGAGTACCTCAAAAAAATATCCTAATCCTACTGCAGGCTGTAGTGATACTCTAGTTCGAATACCACTACATAAACTCGACCTGCATGGGCCACCACTAAAAATGTGTCACGACCCGCACCCATCGTGAGGGTATGAGTACGTAACAGTGCCCAGCCTACGCCGCAGTGTCGGCGGTAGAACGCTGTTCTAGGTCATGAACTATGACTAACTAACATGAATATACTCTCCAGAAAGGAGGCCAACACAGAGGTACAACTCAATCACAATCTGAGGTAGAATGTAGCACGATGGAAATAGATAAGAAATCCTCAACTGAGGTACAGCAGAAGAAATAACAAAGTCTCAACATCTATAAAATATACAACTCTGAAAATAAGGACAACAGCTAAACATGAAAAGAAAGGACAGTCTAAGCTATCTATCTACACTATACAAGGTATCGTCCTCAGCAGCTGCCTGAACCTCCCTAGGGGTCCAGGTCACGAGCGTCATCTACGCAAGCTCCAAAGTAAGGGGGTGCAGGGTTCCTCATGACAGGCATGGAGTCCAGTTGAGGACCCATGGGGTCAATACCCTCTCATCAGACTGGAGGGAGAGATTGCTGGAGTCCAGTTTGAATTTGGTAACAACATACTTGTGGAATCCAAATCTTATTAAATATTTAATTTGATTAGATTTGAATGTCCATAATTTCTGTTGTGCTATTTTAGATATAATAGAATTCTTATTTTAGAAAATCCTATTATGATCTAAAATATGATAATTGATGGGCTATTTTAGGTGTAATAGGATTATTATTTGAGGGCTTCCTAATTAAGAAATCATATTATGACCTAAAATATAATTTTCTCATCATATATATATATGGGGTGAGGGTGGAGGCACAAAGAATAAGCACAAAGCACAAAAGTGGAGATTCGGGGTGCTTGTCCACAAGAAAATCTAAGAGAAAGTCTGTACTTTGCTCTTAGGACTTCGTCATCCAAGACAGAAGGAAAAAGAAGATCTAATCAAGGAGTCGTCAACTTCGGTTAGGGAAATTGCTATGGGTTGGTGAGTGATCTCAATTGTAATCTTCTGTTTTTCTTCTTGAGAGTGGTGAGGGGGTTGAACCTATTAGGGCAAAGGGTTCAACGTGAGTTCTGTCAATCTTGTAATTTCATCTGAGTTATTAAAGGTTGAAATTTGTCCAGGTGACGTACGTCACTGCCATATACTTGTCTTCATCTTGTGCTTGGTGTCCGTTAGACGGGAGTTGGTTTTGGTCATGTGGGTTGGCAAACGCTTCCGCACGCGCCCAACAGGTAAGATTTGACATATTGAGGTTTTTTTTATATTACTTGTGTGTCTTATATTTCATAAATAGGGTTGTAAGTTATTTAGACGTAGAACTTCATGTTTATGATAGTTTGTAGGACAACCAGACGTCAACTTTAATTTTTTTTTATACGAGGTTTGCAAGTTAAAATATATGAAATTATATTATTGAAATATCAACATTCAGGTCGGTAGGTTGGTGGTTTTTATTTTTGGCCTTCCGGGGGCCAATAACCTACAACGACATTCAAAAATTAGTTCGTGTACGACTAATTTTTCTGGACATGCAGTACAATACCTGTCATGCATGCACTAATTTGTGTGAAACATATAGAAACAAAATTACTTGTACTAAATTATTTTTAGATACCTAAAATTTTGGAAATACAAATAACTATCTATGTAAATAATAGGTGACAAATGATAAATGGTTAAATGACGAGGCCTATTTTCAATCAGGATAAGCTTGGTATGGGATACCAATGTGTAAGAGCATCTCCAACCCTATTGTGACTTTGAAAAAAAGTTGTTGCCACATAGGAATGACAAAATTTTATTCAAAAGTTCTTCTCCAATGCAATTGTCAAATCAATTGTGAAGCTTATGTGGCAAAAATTAAAAAAAATATTGTGAAGTTGATTGTCTTGTTCTAGACAATGCACTTGACAATGTCTTCTCTTCCATGTCATCAATTATGAATAAAAAAAATATTAGAAAAAAGAAAAAAGATGAGTAGTTGTCTTAAAAGTTGCCTTGGAATTTGTAAAAAATATTTTTTATTGTCTCCTTAATACTTTTGCATTGGAGAGAGTTTTTCTATCTCATTGTCTTTTGAGATATAATTTTGCCACATAAACAAGATATTGTCTTGTGGCTCATGCCATATAGGAGCCACCTAAGACTCACAAGACAATAGGGTTGGAGATGCTCTAACATATCTAGTCTTGTTGTTTTTTTGGCACCATATAATGTTTTAGTAGTTTGTCCTCTTCCGGTCCTCCTTACTCATCATATCATAAATTTTTGTCTAATTATCTCTCTCTCTCTCTCTCTCTCTCTCTCTTGTAGAGATGCCTAACGTAACTTCGGAACCTTGTGCATAATGCTGCATTGCATGTCATTTAAATTTATTGATCCCAAAAAAAAAAAAATTTTTAAAACCGCCCGCCTAATCAAACATGTTATTCTCCACCCTTTTTTTTTTTTTTTTTCTTCTTTTCTTCTGATGTGATGCGTGCAGATGCAGGAACATCAAGCTATTCCACCGACCTACTCGAGACCATTTCTGATGAGGTGGTTCCATTTGCGGATCATCACACGTACACCAGAAGAATTATCATTCCTACTCTTAAACCTCGTTAGTAATTACTACTTGAGACCATTTATGATTGAGTTTTTTTCTTTTTTGCATTCCCATTTTTTTTCATCCTCCAAACATGCCTCCATATTTGCAATGAGTAGTCACTAAAAATTATTTCGATTGAATTGAGCTCGAGAACTCTGTACGATATCATCAAATGTAAGACAATAACTCTTATGTAATCTAATCTATCATATCAGGAAGGTGCGAAATCTCCTTGGAGATGACATCAAAATATTTTTCATCATGAAATGGTCCAGCCCTTTCTTACGTGAGGTCCACACGTCTCGCGGCGAGTGCAAATATACATTCTCATGGGAGCTTCCGAGAAATGTTCGTCAAGTATTTATAGAGGATCAGAATGATACTCCAATGTTTATAAGGTAATATTTTATTTTATTTGTTATGTAGTCAATTTTGATCATTGTAGAAACAGCCCTCTCCCTCCCATATTAAAGTGCAAAAAACTCCTCGTTAAATATACGTCTTTTACGTAGAAAAATATTTTAGAATTTTTTGACAATTTGTCCTTCCTTATATTACAAATCTGCTCGATTAGACCCCTCCAGCCAAATTTTAAAATTTTTATACCTAAAATGTCCCTGCCCCCTCTAACTCCCCCTCCCCCCAGTGCCGGCGGCGCCAGCGAGCCCCCAGTTCCACCCTCCTCGCCGGCGAGCGCCCCCCCGACCCCCCCGTCCTACCCCCCACCCCCCTCCTCCCTCGCCGGCGAGCGCACCCCCCTGCTCCTCCTCGCCGGCGAGCGCCCCCCCGACCCCCTCTCCTCCCTCGCCGGCGAGCGCCCCCCCCGACCCCCCCTGCCCGACCCCCTACCCCCCCTCCTCCTCCCTCACCGACCCCGACCCCACCCCCCTCCCTCCTTCCTCGCCGGCGAGCGCACCCCCTGCTCCTCTTTGCCGACGAGCGCCCCCCCCCCCCCCCCCCACCCCCCCCCTCCTCCCTCGCCGGCGAGTGCCCCCCCTGACCCCCCCTGCCCGACCCCCCCTCCTCCTCCCTCGCCGGCCCCGACCACCCCCCCTCCTCCTTCGCCGGCGAGCGCACCCCCCTCCTCCTCATCGCCGGCGAACGCAGCCCAAACAGTCGAGGAAGGAGGGGGGAGGGATAAAATTGTCATTTGGGGGGCAAAATGAGCATATTTCATACGTTTAGGAATTTTAAGAGCATGTTGTCTTTTAGTGCAAAAAGCGAAAATCTAACGAGAGATTTTTTGCACTTTACCCAATTTTGTTTTTCTTTTTTAATTTTACATGCAGGCTGTGTTTGATTGAGGTTTTTTTTTCTTGAAAAATATTTCCATCACAAAATTTTCACCAATTGTAGTATTTGATACCCTATATTTGCCATAGAATTATTTTACAAAAATCTATCATTTTTCATATTTTTCGAAGAAAGGATCGAAAATAAAATTGGCCCAGAAGATAGAAAAATATCAATTTACATAGAAAAAAAAATATTTTTCATGAAAATTAACGATAACAAACATCCAAATTAATTTCGTAGAATTTTTTTCCATAAAATTATTTTGCTAGTAAAATTCTTTCGTAGAATTAATTTATTTTTCACCTTGTAAATCAAATGCATCCTTAGTCATTTATGGCAACCGTGGAAGATTAAATACAATGGTGATTTACATTTTAAATAAGGGCCGAGGGCTATAGTAGAAAGAAAGAGAAGCGTCATGTATGCACAATGTTGTTTCATGTTCACTTAGGCTGTGTTTGATTGGGCTTTTTTTTTCATGAAAAATATTTTCATCACAAAATTTCCATCAATTGTAGTGTTTGATAGCTTATATTTTCCATGGAATTATTTTCCAAAAAACTATCATTTTTCATATTTTTTTTTCTAAAATGGTGGAAAATGAAACTTGCACAACCCATAGAAAAATATCATTTTTCGTGGAAAATAATGACAATCAAACACCCAAATTAAATTTTTCATAGAAATTTTTTAAAATTCCATGAATTTTTTTTTTCCTAGAAAAATAATTTCATGGAATTAATTTCTTTTTAACATATTTTCCACCTTCTAATCAAACACACCCTACATGACAAATGTTACTGCCAGTAACAAGAATGATAAGTTTTTATTTAAATTTTTTTCTCCAATTCAATTGTTAAGTAAATTATAAAGCTTACGTGACAAATGTTATATATATAAGATATTAAAAATGGTTGTTTAGTTATAGACAATGGAGCAAATTTGTTACCTCCATAATGGATGTCCCAATTCAGTCCCCTCTGATATGCATTCAACACATATATTTTTATTTAAAGAATAAATAATTATGGATACCAAAAGTTGTATGCACACTAGCGGGAACATAATTGGAATACCCATTATGGAGGCAACAGATTTGGTTCCTTGTCAAGAATTAAACAAACAACTTTACAATATCTTATACTAGTGGATAACCCGTGCCATAATGGCACGGACACGAACCCGGCCTTCTCGACGTAGGAGTGCAGTCACTGGGCCAGCGCCAGGGAGTTCCGGACGGAGACGCGGCCTCCGAACCCGGCCTTTTCGATGTAGGCGTGCAGGCACCGGGCCAGCACCAGGGACTCGAGCCCGGCGGAGGCGGACACGGCAAAGACCACGGTGGCGCCGTTCGGACGGCGTGAGGCCTCATGGAGGCGAAGACGCGCAGGGCCGTCCGAGGGCGGCGAGGCCCGAGACGGTGGCGGTCCATGAGACGACATCCCTGTGCGGCATTCCGTCGAACACCCGCAGGGCGTGGTCGACGAAACCGCATCGGGAGTAGGCGGTGAGCAGGACGGTCTGCAATTAGGGGTCGGACCAAAATCTGAGGAGGAGGGCGTGTGCGTGGAGCGACCTGGTGGCGGCGGCGGCGGTGGTGGTGTTGAGAAATGAAGAGAAGGTGTGGGAGTCCAGAGGGACGCGGCAGCAGAGTGTCACGCCCCAGAACCAGAATACTGGAGAGCGGAGGCGGACATAGCCAGCTACGTATGATGAAATGGAATCCATCTCACCATACGGTCACAGCTGTCTCGATATGTGAGGGTTTATCTACAAGCCATCAGTCTCTTAGGGTCATAAATTATCCTATTGTCTCAATCTCAACCAACTAATAATAATCACAAGATATCAGACCATCAAATATACAATTGTAAGGCGTCCCAAACATTACATATCCAGATGATCATGAAGCTAGTCGTACAAAATGTAAGGACTAGCAAGAGTTAAGTCATACATGATCAACCTCGAGTTGCCAATCATGATTACAGCCCGTAGGCAGACAGTAAAGAAAAGTACATCGAGCTAACAGGTGCTCGTCGGCTAAACGCCTCAAAAGAATAATTTTTACAATAGAGTGAGCGAAACAAAATAGAAAACCCACTCGTTGCCCGGGTTCCGTCTAGTGTTCACCATTGGGCTGGAAGACAGGTAGATCCTTTGCTGCCGCTCCGATATCTGGCCATACAAAACCAGCTGGGTCAGACCCCAGAAAGAGCAAGTGCCACAAAGGAGGCCACGAAATAAGAACAAAAACCAGCAATCAGCACAATAATATAATTACATAATAAAAGACAGTAATTTAAGAAAAGCATGATGGTTAATATAAAAGACAATTTTGTATAGAATCACTAAAAGACAGGACATATGGAAAAGCATGACAGGATGATATACGATGAGATAACCATGGGACTATTCAGATGGACAGGTTATAACCCGTAAACCAAACAAGGACCGGGGTTGTAACCCTTCATCTGAACGGAACTTGGTTTCTCTCACCATTTATCGGCAAGATAAATACAAGAAATCAGGTCTAGTAACAATCTGGAGTGACAATCATTCTATCATTCTGGTATAATCTTACAATCAATCGATTCTAGACAATACTATTCTGGACTAGACTCCATCCAAGCGATCACGGCCAATCATTGCCTACGGCTTTCTACATTAACTAACTAGGGTTATCACAAGCCTAGTTACTAGCAAGATGCAATGAGAATTCCAAGTCCGGTTACCTGTTTGTTACTACCTGAATGCTCCCAGCAAGAAAAGGAAAAGATAGCATGATATAGCAGACACACTGTAGTAAGATACATGTGTCCTAAGGTACCACACTCGACGGCGGGCTGGAAGTGCGCTCATCTCGACGGATAGCAACAAATCCCATGTATATATATATAAGGCCGGGACCAAAGGGACAACAGGTAACTGAAAAATTCTCCATGAACTAATTGATCAATCTAGTAATTAACCTAGCCAGATTCAGTATGAATCCCTGACCGTAGGAACCAGGGAGTCACGTCCTAGACATGATGCAAGACAATACGAGTGGATTGCACAAGCAAGCAGGAACACCCACGGTGTCAAGACAAGTCAAGCTAAGTTATCAAGTCATGTCAAGTCAGGAGTGCGCCGCCACGGGCCACTATCAAGTTATCAAGATAATTCATGTCAGGGTACTTGTCAGGAGTGTGCCACGACGGGCCACTTATCAAGTCAGGTTGGTCATGTCAGGAGTGCACCATTACGGGTCACTGCCATGTTATGCTAGTTCCTTGTCATATCGTGCCATGTACAATAGTCATTCCAACATATTAAGTAAAATCAAGTTCATGACAAAAGGCGTAAGGATATAAAATGGGCGTAAAATATCTAATAAAATATCAATATACAGGGCTATAGAAGAGCCAAGCTCAAGAAATAAACAAATTCATCATAGACAAGTGGGTTGTGCAAGAGGGTCAGGGGTTGGGCTGCGCAGGGTATGTACTGCGCATGGAAGAGCTGCGCAAGAGTTGCCTTGCGCAAGGGTTACCTTGTGCAAGGGTAGACTGCGCATGGGGTCAAAGGGCACAGGGTTAAAGGGGCACAGGGGATGTACTGCACAATGGGTCATTGCGCATGGACCAAGGGTACAGGGGCTGCCTTGTGCATTGATTGGATTGTGCAAGGGAGGATTGCGCAAGAGTAGACTGCGCAGAGTATGGACTGCGCAAGATCAGGTTGCGCAGGAATGGATGGCGCAGGGTCAGATTGCGCATGAGATAGATTGCGCAGAAGTGGACTGCGCAGGAGCAGATTGCGCATGAGCAGACTGCGCATGGGCAGACTGCGCATGGGCAGACTGCGCATGAATCCATGCGCAGTCGGGTTGAGCACAGTTCGCCAAGGGGCAAGCTGCGCGGTCGGTGCTGCGCTAAAGAGCGCTGGCCGAGGGGGATGTGCAATCCAGCACTGCGCTAAAGAGCGCAGGCTGCAGGCTGCTACTCCAGGTCGAGAAGAACACCAAGAACACCAAAAATTCAAATTTTCATATCTTTGTCAAATCAAAGCCAAATCTAGATTTTTAAGGTTCTAACTTGAGTAAAATTGAATTCTCTTCCACATGGAAGCATCAAAACCCACAAAAATCCAACCAAAATAGATCAAAACTATGTAAATCCGAAAATAGTTAAAACCTAGATCTAGAACAATGAAAACTCTAAATCACAAAATGTCAAGTTCTAATGTTGATCTCTATGGTCTAATCTAGCTAATGGACAAATAAAAAGTGGTTTTCATGTGGTGGCAAGGTGCACTTGCCTAATGGGTTGGAGAGTTGTGTAGAGGAAGGAAGAAGAAGAAGAAATAAATGGAAATAATGAGGAGAGAGAAAAGTAGGTGGCGTTATAAAGAGGGGAGTTGTGGTGGAATGGAGGTGGAGCACAAGCTAAGGTGTTCCACTCATGATGAACCAAACCAACTCCACAAAATAAAACCAAACCATGGTCCAAAACCCATTTACGAGAAACCAAAATCCGCAAGTCGAGAAAAATAAAATACGTGCCAAAATCAAATTACGAGTACAAATACGAAATACAGAAAATACGGAAAATGAGGGTGACACAGAGCATTTGGGAGTAGATGGAGAGTGGGTCGGCGGAGATAGCGATGGCGGTGTTGAAGGAGAAGGGGTTGGGATTGGTCATGGCGGAGAAGTGGGAGGCGGCGAAGGAAGGGTCGACGTCGGCGGCACGGTGGAGGAGGCTTCTTGCGACGAAGGAGTTGCGGAAGATGCCGACGACGATGGCGTGAGCGAGGATGGAGCGGAGGCGGTAGAGGGAGGGGCGGTACAAGAGGAGCTGGAGGCGGGGTGCCGTTGGAACAACCGGTTGCTCCGCACCCAACATGGGACCTCCTCCTCTCTTATAGAGAGAGGGATAATTTAGTCCTTTCATCATCGTTGAACCAAAGCACATGGGTCGGACCAAAAACCCACTGTGCTTTATATTATAGATATTTTGATTTTTGATTTTATATGATATATTTTTAGTTGAAACATGTTCCTATTAATGGTGTTAATGGCAACAACATTTGAAGATATCATGTTTCGGTTTGAAGTTTTTTGTCTTGGGTACAGATAGTCTGGGATGTTTGGAATTTGTGTTCATTGGTATTTGTAGCTCCCCTTTCCAAAATTTTTTAAAATATTTTATTATTATTATTTATTTGATTCAAATGGTGATTTTTATAATTTTATAAATAATCGTTTAGTTAATTATTACGGTAGACGACTTTAGCCATGATTAAGTTTGGAAGTACCAGACAACTAGAAATTATGGCACGGATAGTGCAGTGGCGTGCCTTGACTAGTGTATTAGCCATGCCAAGGAAGACTAAGCCATAGTGATACCATAACTAGGAAAACCAGACTAAGTTGTGACATGACCATTATAATAGTTTAATTATTTATTATTAATATTATTTGACGTTTAAGTGACCCGGTTGTACCAAACTGGTCCGGACTTGACCCCAACCAAACCCCTTGTAGTGGTGCAGTGCATCCAAAGACAGACCATGTAGGGATATTTTATGTGTGAGCAAACATTCTTATTTATTTTTAAGAATTGGCGACTAATTTCTAAATATTTAATTATATGGAAGATTTTAGGTATTATTAATATTAAATAGCGTTTAGAATATTGTACGAATTTCTGGAGCCAAATAAATGGGGTGGTTGACGAGTTCACCGCAATATATTATTAGTTTAATTTTAGTGTTATTAGGATTATTATTATTATTAATATTGTTGATGTTATTATTAAACAATATTATTTTACTATTATTGATTATGTTTATTTTATTGTCAAATAAATATTATTGTATATGTGTTCATATCTATGTAGGTAGGCCCTGCACTAGGAAATAAATAGTATTGAGGTTATTTGGATTTTAGGAGGATTGTCATATAAACATATATGTGAATGTATAAATGTGTATGTATATATATATATATATATTATGTATATATATATATATATATATATATATATATATATATATATATAATATATATATATATATATATATATATATATATATATAGATCTATATATATATTATATATAATATTATATATATATATATATTATTATGTGTGTATGTATTATATATATACACGCACTTTATTATATATATATACATACACCATATTAATATATATATATAATATCTATATATATATATATATTATATATATATATATATATATATATCTATATAGAATATATATATATATATATAATATATATATAGATATATATATATATATATATATATTTCAATATATATATATATATATATATAGATATATATTATATATATATATATATCATATATATATATATTTATATATATATAGATAGATATATATATATATTCAATATATATATATATATATATATTGAAAAATATATAATATATATAGATATATATATATATATATTATATATAGATATATTTTTTTTTTTTTTTTCAATATATATATATATATATATATATTGAAATATATATATCTATATTAATATATATATATATATATATTATATATATATATATATATATATATATATAATATATTATATATATATTGAAATATATATTTATATATATATATAATATATATATATATATATATATCTATATATATAATATAGATATATATATTTCAATATATAATATATATATATATAATATATATATATTATATATATATATATATAATATATATATATATATATATATATTATATATATATATATATTATATTGAAATATATATATATATATTGAAATATATATATCTTAATATATATATATATATATATATATATATATATTATATATATATATATATATATATATATATATATATATATTGTAACTATGTGTAGATGTATACATATATAAAATATATATAAAGGAGTATAAGTGCGTGTATATACGAATATATATACAATGCATATGTATATGTATATATATAAATATACATATATATACGTGTGTGTGTGTATATAGGTATATATAGAGATTTATATATATTAAAAGAAAAAGAAGAATAAGCTATAAAACCCAATCCAACTAAGGGCCTAGCGAAAGCCCATGGAGCCCAAGCCCACCCGAACTCCCCAGCACCCGAACTCTACAGCAGACCCCCCAACCTATATACACAGTATGTATATTTAGTTGATATCGGGAGAGAAGAAAGAAGGAACTCCTCCAAACCTAGCCCTGACCCCGGACTTTCGCCGCCATCTCCCTACCCCGGGCGGCCACCCCCTCGGTCGCGCATCGCCAGAGGACCGTCGGCGGCCAGCCGCGCACGCGCAGGACTGCAGCGCACAGCGTGGGAACGGAGAAAAGCAGCAGCAGGGACGGTTGGAAAGGTCGACTTCGTGCGGAGAGTTCTCCCCATCGCTTGACGGTTTGTCGAGCCGATTGCTCAGGTATAGCCCAACACAACCATCTTCAAATCCAACTGTTATATTCTGTTACAAACGTGCGACCGATTCAGGAAATCGACACAAGTTTGACAAAAACTGTCTCGAACAGGACAGAAATTCGCGTTCGCGAACCTATTTGGAAGGCGACAAATCGCTGACCCCTCAAGTAATTTGAGAAATCCACCTGAATAGGATTATAGACAACCTATACGGAATTAAAACCCTCTCGTAGTTTTGATTTCATCAAGTGTATGCCAAAAAAACAAATCTGAAAATCAAAGAAACCACTTCAAAAACAGATTATTTTTAGAAAAAACCTTTGATACGACGTGCGTCCCGCCAATTCGGGCGACGTGGATACGCACTGTAAGCTCGAAAGGCGCATACGGATATTACGGACGTGTGGGCTTTGACGAATTCAAATTGGTCGCGTGTGGCGCGACGAATTTGATGCATCTCCGTCAAAATTTACCGTATCGACCTCTGTGCAAATTTTCTAATTACTTTATGCATGTTCGTCAGATCGAGATGAAACTTATGCCAACAGGACCATATCATTTTCTGGTCCTGTATGCCAAGTTTGGTTCAATTCTGAGACAGTTGATCGGATCGCCGTTTCGCGGGCCCCACGATCCGATTTAACGGGCATTTTGCGCACGGCCTGCCGAAATTCAACTTTGGACATACTGTTGGGTTCGTATCATCAAAATGAATCCTTAACATATAGTTTGACGATTTTAGAGACCATGACTCTGGCACACTTTTCGGTGCAAAGCGGTCCAACGGCGGACACCGTTTTGACCCGAAATTATCGTTTGCCCCTGTATCCAGAATTGGACTTAAGGACAAGCAATTCTAGCTAATTTGACTATTCTAAAAATGTTGGCAATGTCTGTTTCAGCTTTCGAAGACAGTTGTGATGACTTGGACTTCATGGCTTGGCAGTGACTATATTTTGTTGGATCTGTGTGCAACCTCCAGGCAAGATACCTTGCCGCCCTCTACAGTTCATTTTCATGCTTATAGTTTTTTTTGTTTTAGTATGTTATCATTTAGTTACTCTAGTTGATATGGATTCAGATGTTTTCTACATACCATATTTACTAGTTTATTGTCTTGCTTGTATATCAGTATTTTCTGACTTGATAGCGTAGTTACACCAGGCTTGTCCACATTATGGTTCATGCTAGAGAGTCCTACCTGTGTCATGACTGAGTTGTACCGTATCGTCACCTGTATCTTGACTGAGTCGTGTCTACAAGTATGTGTGATTGAACTGTTTTCATGTATCGTTTCCACAACCTGCGAGTCCACACACGGGGCGAGGGTTGTCCGTTTGTACCTGTGAGTCCACACACGGGACGAGGGTAACTTGTCTTGAACTAACCTCGAGTCCACATTTTAGGCGAGGGTTAGTGATTAGTTGTAACGCCCCAGTCCTAAAATACGTAGGACTAAGTACGTAGACATGCTAGCTGTATACATAGAAAGTACAGGGGCCTTGTATGTATACATAGCTGTAAAATGCAGTAAACCACAACTAACTAATCTCATCCAAAATAAGGGAATAAAATATATATATAATAAATTGTTCTGATACAATATGTTGGGTGAGACATATCCACTACCGACCAAAACAAAAGGAAGAAGTACATGATATATAAAAGGACTAAGTGGAAGTAGCGAGAACCAAGTCACGTCATCTTCGAATAATGGAGAAGACCACGATCCCTGCTAGGATACCTGCGGAAGACTGAACACACCTGGGGAATAACCAGGTCCTCAGAGGGACGTAACAAGATACAGAAGAACAAGCTAATATGAACTGTCAAAATAATAATATTGCAAGACTCTCCTAGACCCAATATGCAAAAGGGAATGCTAACCATCTATTGTGCAATTTAGAGGACAACTTTCATGCACATGGGTGGGATTTAGGCTACATATACGTAACTGGCCTCCAGTCATCTGTATCCGTCCGTAACGTCCAAAACGTCAAGGGCATCTGCAAATAAATCACCACAGTTCCATCCGGAGACTGTGGTTTACATGTTTGGATTCCCATACGTAGTGCTGTTCTCCTCCAATATTTCCCATACTGTTCAGTTATGTTCATGGCTCGTCTAGTTTTGTAACTGCTTGAGTCTCTAAAATTCTAGTCATAGCAGTACGATCATCTACCGTCACACGACTTTAGAGATGGCCAGTCCATAAGTCATGTCCCTAGCAAAATGCCACAAACCGTGTAGTGTAAGTGTCATGGCCCAAGGAGATATAAGGATATCCCCAACAAGAGGTAGTCCGCTAAAACTAAGTTACATGCATATAGTAAAGTAAAACGACTAATAGAGTCGCTGCACCCAAGTATGGCTTGGACGCGCAGTTTATAACAAAGAAAACTAACAAATATGAAACAAAATAAAAAACTGAAAATAAATAATATAATAGTAAATTAGCAAGGTATACTTGCCTGGTCCTGAGCACTGTGGTGACGAAGATCAGACAGGAAAGTAGGTGGAACAACGGCTGCCGAGGAACTAAGGTCCAAACAAACATCTCCGATGCTGAAAATAGTCTATTATCTAATTATAATTAATATTGTACCTATTAGATTTATTTAATAAATTCTGAAGTTAGGATATGCAAGGTTTTCGTATCAGCTTTTCGAAAACTAACGGATCGCATTTTCGTTTTCGGATCTCCCGAAATTACAAATACTGAAACACGTTTATTTTTGGGACACTAGATACTCAAACATTTTGCAGAAATCTACAAAATGAATTTTGTTTATTAAAATATGTTTCTGGAAAGCTTACATCGATACGCTTCTTTTAAAATAACTGAAGGCGAAACAGAGTTCGAAGCTAGGAGTTATCGTCGTTCCAAGTTGCTCTTGCTGCTAAAAAGCGGGGCTAAATTCTAATGACGAATTTTAGAGTTTCTATTGGACTAAAAATAATTTTGAATTATGGCTGATAGAAGGGGATGTATTGGGTTTATATAGATTTTATTTCAGATTTATCTCCTAAATTAGATAGGATTTGATTTAAATTGATAGTTACTTTGTTAGGATAGGATATAGATAGAGATGTTTTCCTATAGAAGTAGGATTAGTATTTTTTAAAATTGTTTATATTTATCTAATTATCTATAACATTATTTAAAATTACTATAGATAATAAATAGAGTTAATATTTGTTTAAACAACCTTCATCTACTCATTTATACAAGCTGAAATATTTAATACTAATTTGATATTTATCCTATATTATGTAAATAGTGTACAATATAAGTAACATGTAAAAGTAATAAATTTATGAAATAAATCCTAAAATTTTGAGAAAAATTGTATATATAGTTTAGATCCTTAATGTACTAGAAAATAGCTTTATATATTTTTATACTAAATTCACTAATGAGCACTATAATAAATGTAAAAATACAAATTATATAATAAGTCAATAAAGTTATTAAAAACCAAAAAATTCAAAATATTTATTTTAAAAAATCAGGGGGTATACAAAAGTCTTATCTAGATAAGGACTAATAAGAGTTTTAATTCCCTTGGATTTTTCACTATTTAATTCAAATTGATTTAAAAGTAACTCAATCAAAATAATACAATATAGATAGATTCTACCTCTAATTTAAACTGTATTTAAATAACTTAATATTTCCAACTTAAATCACCATAATTAATTACATATTAAATCAACCCATATTTAATATACTTATTTCGAAATAATATATTAGTGATAATAATTAATTTCAAAATATAATATATATCACTTCCATGCAAATATACTTACATAAAACACAGTTTTTCTAATTACTAGTTATACTTGTACCATAAATAAATGGCCTTTCTTAATAAAAATAAAGTTTGGCAATCCTCGCGCGACGTATTTACAATTTCACAATATAAAATATTTATCTATTATTTTGAATATTTTTAACATCTATATAAATTAAAACGTTTTATAAAAATATTACTTCTTACTTATTCGTACTTGACGAAAATTTACGAAACGCAAACTTGTACACGACGTACAAAATCGAAGTACAAAAATCAATACCATATTTATTAAAAAAATTATAGTAGAATTAAGGATTTTACATCCTACCCAACTTACAAGAATTTCGTCCTCGAAATTTAGGAATAGCTAGGGTAGGGGAGATAGAAGAGTTCATTAATACCGAAATACGATTAATTTTTGGATGAGGCGAAGAAATGACTTCGACACAAACATGCATTGGAAGATCGTGATTTTTGATATCTGCGAAAATACATCCTGGTATGGAATTGAAGAAGGGTCGCTAGTTAAGGTAATAAAATTGTGATAACACGAATTAGAGAATAAAGAACTGAGTAGGTCAAGAGAATAATTTAGACATTTATGAGAGATGTTTTCTTGAGCGAATATAGTCGTCTAGGTTTAAGGTATGGTTAAGGAAATGATTGAATCATTTTCAAGTTTTCAAGAATGATTAGAAGGTTGCGATAATGAATCTAGGTAGA
>JANAVB010006581.1:0-45432 GCA_029216955.1 Iris pallida | reverse complement strand
CTCGTCGGGGCTCCAGGCGTCGCATGGTGTTGGCGGGGGAATTGGCGCGCCATGGTGGTGGTTGGCCGGAGTTAATGGAGTGGAGGTGGTGGCTGTGATTTGAAGAAGGAGGAGAGGAGGAGGATAGCCACTGGTGGTGGCCGACGGCCTGGCCACGGCGAGGCCAGGAGTGGCGCGCCAAGCCTGGTGGTGGCGGGCTGTGTGAGTCGGGTGGTTGGCTCGGGTTGGTTGGGGGATGGTGTTGTGTTGATGATAGGGAGGAGGAGGTGGAGGAGGTGGAGGAGAATGGGGTGGAGATGGATGGGTGGCGGCCATGGCCGACGGCCAGGGGAGGAGGTGGGGCCAGGAGGTTGGGGTGGTCGGGCATGGCTTGGTGTAGGCTGCTGTTGGTATTGAAGTTGATGGTGTTGTGTTTTTGTTGTTGTGAGTGTTGTAGGAAAAATAGGAAGAGAGAAAGAGATGATGTTTAATATGAGAGGGAGAGAGAGAGAAAGAGCTCTCCTAGAAATTAGGGCCGGCACACATGCTGCTAAGGGGTTGGGAAAAAATGAATGGTGATGATTTTAAAGAGGAAAATCAAAGGCTAGGATTAAATTAGGAGAAAATGGCCAATTCTATGGGAATTAAATAATTAGAAATTCCTAAAAAATATAAAAAAATATGTAGGGGAATACCTGATTTTTTTCAAGGAAAAAGAGGCTGAGGGTGGTGATGGAGTAAATATGGGGCTTGGACTGGGTCGGTCAAACCGGGTTGGATGAAAATCGGACATGGCGAAATATTCGAATTAAAATAGGAGTTGATAATCATGGGCAAATAAGTAGCACATGGGGATTCCAATAAATGGGACACAAGTGGCGGACGGGTAGTAGGCTCAATGTGGGCCATGTCCATAATTGGGGCGGACAGGTTTTGGTCGACAGGGGACCCACATCAAGTTGGAAGATGAATGTGACGCCGTGGAGTGAAATAAATCGGGTCACGTGTCGGGAAAGTTGTGCGAATCAATGGAGCACAAAATGACGTGTCTGAGTGGGCACGAAGGTCATGGGTGACGAACGTCTCGAGGATCAAGCATGAGAAGTTGGTTTCAAGAAACTGACTGGTCTTGCGCTCCCAAATTAAAAGTCACGGTAACGTGCTGAAAATGATCAAAAAAGAGTGGGAAAATAAATAATAATCAAATGGTCTAAATCGACCCGAAGTTCAGCTAAACAAAAAGTGCACAAGGGAACAAGTTTGGATGGGACACTATACCATCATGAAGGTAATCCTGTCCACTCCAAAACTCATGAAGAAGATTTCCAGAGTTGAACATCCCTGATACTCCAATATCATGGCATAAAAAAACACTTACAGATAAATAAATAAATATTAATCAAACCACAATCAGAAAAATAAATAAAATGAAAAAATCAACCCGAAATTCAGGGTGCTCACAGGGCACTACACAATGAAGCTTGTTGGATAAGCTAAGTTGTATTGCCATAGTGTTGAACGATTGTTGGTACAAGAAAGCAAAACCCATTCTTACATAGGTTGAGATGAAAGAAAATTTTACTTGTCAACTTCCTACCAACAATGACTTTTGAATCAATGGCAGAACTGACCCAAGATAATCGTACAACCGAAATACATCTCAATATTCAATGAATATTAATTTGATGTGATGTGATGTGACAAAAAGGTTGGGAAGACCCTTTCAAGGTTTAGGTCTGGACTTCGAAATGACTTACAACGTGATTTATTTCTGCGTGATTTAACTTTATTAAAGTATGTTATCAATTGCTTGAGAATCTTGCTCGATTTTAAAGACCCTGTTTCAATAGACAACATAATTCATTGACACCCCCCAATAGACCCAATGAGTTGAAGTCTAGGTTTAGTTAGTCTCAACCCAAGCCAAAGTCTAGTACTGTACCATCATCGTCCATAAACTCCAACGAAAAGGATTTGCTTGGGGAGGCTCCCAAGGTCAATCCTCGTACTGAGTGTTATATGTGTCATGGTATGGTCATTACGCACATCAATGCCGACTCGGACCTTTCTTATAGATGATCAACCTGAAAAAACTAAGATATCAGTGTAGTATCTAGGGATGATTGTCCTGAAGACCGCTATCAAGCATCTTCGAATGTTCTTGAAATAGTACCCATTGAATTTGTCTTTTTGGACCGTACATATAGTTCCTTAACTATCTAAGCTTTGCAAGATCATACCGCAACCGCACCGCACCGTACCACACCGCATCCGCACCCCGCAACACCGCACGCACCACATCCGGCAGCAGCGCACGCACCGCATTCGCACCCGGGCAGCACCACACCCTCCTCCTCGCATAATTCTCCCACAAGAAAATTAATGTGCTTCCCCGTTGGTTGAACATGCAACATCTGGGAGGATCTCACTCTAACCATTTGAGCTATAAGTCATTGGCATCCTCCTTTTATATATAGGTTCGATCCAACAACTGTTATTTTGAGAAACATACGAAAATGTTTAAGAATAAAAATTACATTTATGTAAGAGTCTGCAACATAATCCTTCGTTTTTTTGTTAAAGGACTTTTTTCATACATTCTTATGTGTATTTTATGTAAAGCCTCGTTCTTGTTTAAAGTACTATTTTTTCATAAATTATGTGTATTTTTTTTCATAAAGTATTGTGTATAAGTGAAAACTATTTAATTATGTTTGAATTTTTCTTACGTTTTTATCATACTCACTTCAGTTCACATGTAGATGGTCCCCGCTGGTCTAAAAGCTCCGCAAAAATTGATCTTCCATAATGAGTCATAATATATAGTTTTGACTTTGTCCATCAGTACCTCTCTTTCTTCTTTCATATCCAATTTATAATATTTTGCTGACTTTTGGAAATAAAATCTCAGACTATTTTTTTTTGTTAAACATTGTTCCAAGTAAGATAAGGTACTAGCAGGAAAGGAGACTTCAAAACTTTTATTGACAAAACAAAATGATCACCACTTAAAACTCTCTTAAATAGAGTTGTTGAACTTTGAGTAGGGGTGGCAATGGGTAGGGTAGGGTAGGGTAAGGGCAGGAAGAGGGCAGGACATGGTAGGGTATTAACATTTTTTGATATTTAGGGGAGTCATGAGGGTAGGGTAGGGTAGCCCTCTTCCAAAAAATCAATACCCATTACCCGTCCTTACCCTTTACCCTCACAGGGTAGCTGAGGGTCAGGGTAGGGAGGGTAAGGGTATTACCCTTGCCATTTCAGTTTTTTTAACTTTGAAAATCATTTTTTTGCTAGTAAACACCTTGATACTTAAGATTTTTACAACATTCAAGAATCATAACAACTTAACAAGAAATAACAGGAGAAATATTTTTTTTTACTAAAGGCGCTGAACCCAGTTATATAGTGGAACATGGGCTGCCTACATACCCAAGGAGGGGGCTAGACTTGACTCCTTAGGATCAAGCACTATGTAGTTCTCCTAATCCTAAGTACTAACTAATTACAAAAAACTACAAATATGTAGTAGTAATTCAGGGTAGGGTAGGGTAGGGTTCAGGGTGGGGTTATAGGGCAGAGGGTGTGGGACTATACAAGTAATAGTAACTACAGTGGGAGTGTGGGACTATACAAAATTACAAAGCACATATTTACAGGGTAGTGGGTAGGGTAGTGATTCAGGGTAGGGTAGGATTCAGGGTAGGGTTACAGGACAGAGGGTAGGACGGGTACCCGGATAATTGCACTAGGGTAACAGAATAAAACCCTTACCCTACCCTAATTCCAAGAGGGTAAGGGTAGGATTTGCCCTCCTAGGATAGAGGGTACCCGTGGGCACCTGAGGGTACAGGATACCCGACTAGGGTAGAGGGTACCAGGACAAAATCGCCAGCCCTAACTTTGGGGATCATTTTGACCAAATATTCTCTTGCACATCCTCTTAATCATTCCGCACTAATCACATTTATATTTTATTCCCTAGAAATCCTTCATGTGTGTTCCCTACAAACAAAGCATGCATGAAGATATTAGAAAGGTACTAAAATATAGGTTATGCTAATGGAAGTCAATCTATGTCCTTAACACAAACAACAACAAATTATGAGCAGACCGATGCTCCTCCATTAACATACAATAAATTTAGCTGACACCGACATTGAGGGATGGGCATAAACAAAGGTTAAGAATAACAGTTATTATTATATCCTAAACACAGTTACCAAGTTTATAAATAATAATAATAATAATAATAATAATAATAATAATAATTCTTAAGTTTTTTAATTTGATATTTTTAATTTTGATATGTATCAACTTGATATCCTAAAATTAAGAATGACAAAACTATCTCCTTTTCCCACCCCTTCCTTTTCTCACCTCCGGCTGCACCACTCCCTCCCTCCACTATGCCCTTCTCCCCCTGGCTGTATCACCCCCGCGTTGCTCCCCCATTTCCCCCACCCTCCAACATTGCGCTCCTAACCATGCCCCCTCTCTCTCCGTCGCAAGGGGCCGGGTGGGGGGGGGGGGAGGCAGTGTTGGAGGCACGGTGCAGGAGGGCGCAAGGGTGGTGCAGTCGGAGAGAAGGGCAGCTGGATGGAGAAGTGAGGGTCGTGCAGTCGGGTAGGAAGAAGGGGAAGAGAAATGGGAGAGACAATTGTAGTTTTGTTATTTTTATTTTTAAAATATGAAGTTGATATCTATCAAGGTTGGAAATATTAAGTTAAATTATCTGGATAATTAAAAATATCAAAGTTGCAATTAAAAAAAAGGGTTATTTACACCAACTATCCCTATGTTTTTGGTTTATAACAAGGGTACCCCTGATTTCAAAAAATTACACTAACCATCCCTCCCTTTAGAAAAAAAATAAAATAGGGTAGTTAGTGTTATAATTTTTATTTTTATCTTAAAGTAGGGGTACCCCGTGTAATAACCAAAAAAGTAGGGTGATCAGTGTAAATAGTTTAAAAGTAGGGATACCTCGTGTTATAAATCAAAAACATAGGGTAGTTAGTGTAAATAACCCTAAAAAAAGGGATATTTTGCAAAACCTCCCCTAAATAATGGGCTAATTTGCGAAATACCCCATAAAGATCTCGAATTGGTAAAACCCCCTTTCCGTCAAGACGCTGTTTGATTTTGGGTGACGTGGCAATCCGTGTGTGTTTTAAGTAAAAAAAATAAAAGTTAGACGAAAATACCCCTGCGTACGTGGCAGGGGTCCTCCAACGGTCTCTCTCTCTCTCTAACGGTCATCTTCTTCCTTTGCTGAACCTATTTATACCGATCATCTTCTTCCTCTCTCCAACCTATTTATACCGATCATCCTCCTCCTCTTTCACTTGATCCTCTTCCAGCGTGCAACTTGTCTACCGAAGATCAGGTTCCTACAAGCATGGGGGGTGCTCCTTCATCTATAGAGAAAGAGGTAATTTCTGCCATTAAAGGAGAAAACACAAATTATTATATTTACAGTAAGGAGGAAACACAAATTATTATATTTACAGTTAGGAGGAAACACTAATTTTTAATTTCTAAATTTGCAGAAATCGAGTGATGAAAGTGATGAGATTGATGAAAGTGATCAGATTAAATGCCAAATTTGTTGCCAGTCGACACATTCAGCAATAGGGTGCCCATTTATGTACTCAAAATGCCGAAGATGTGACGGGATAAGAAGAGTTTGGGAAGAAAACACTCGAGCTAATCCGCACAGAAAATTTTTGAGATGTCAACACTTCAATTGTGCTGAATTCCAGTGGTTAGATGAAGCTGTGAAGTTGCCACCACCAAGACAACACTTCAGGAGGAAATTTTCCTCCTCCTTGTTGGGTTTTGGGCGGACTTTTGGGGAAGGGTATTTTCGTCTAACTTTTATTTTCTTACTTAATAACACACACGGATTGCCACGTCACCCAAAATCAAACAGCGTCTTGACGGAAAGAGAATTTTACTAATTCGAGATCTTTTTGGGAGTATTTCGCAAATTAGTCCATTATTTAGGGGAGGTTTTGCAAAATATTCCAAAAAAAAATGTATGTATGGGAGGAGGGGACCTTAGACTGCACTGGAGCAGCACTGGAAAAAAAAAACCCATTGGGTGGCAACTTCTGGTTGGCCCTTCCAAGCAATCATTCTCTGTGAAAATGGGGTTAAGAATAAGGAGCAGGTACAAAGAAAATCTTAATAACCTCTTAAGTTTTGCTTTGGTCATCAGAAGCTCTCCATAGAGTCCTGTAGCTTCAGGTTCAGGTTCAGGTATGTATCCCTCCTCTTTTCTCCCAAGGATAGTTTGTTTCTTCTTGCTCAAACACTTGTCTTCAATTCAAGTAGGCAAGCAAAAGCTCGACTGTGGCTTCAGAGAATTCTGACAAAGGAAGCAAACTTCTGATCTGGGTCTTTGGCTTTGGCTTCGTGGGGTTTGAGCGAGGAAAGATTGGATCTTGGCCACTGGCAGTGCTCGGGAGCTGCTGTGACCAGCTCTTCAAAGCTTCTTCTGACTGTTTCTGACATGATCAGCAACAAGTTGTAGTAGCTTAGCAGTTTGTGACTAGAATGTGTTCTTGACTCCCTCTCTCGATCGATCGAGAGAGAAATGAGCTACTGAGCTCTTTACTGCACATACATCATCATCAGCATGCCTCTGTCTGAACTCCACCACGCCGCAACCAAGGGAAAGCCTGATCTCTCTTCTTCTTTCATGTAAGAAAGCTCATTCCTTTCCGTAAGTTTTTTAATTTCTGCAAGCAGCGTTCTTGAATTTTTGATATTCTTGTTCTTGACCCAACTGAAGACCTGACAATGACCTCGTCGAGCTGCTGTGGGAGAACGGCCATATTGTGATGCAGGGACAGTCCAACAGGCCCAGGAAGAGCTTCCTCCCGACCCCCTTCCCCTCCCCCGGTCTCAAAGCTCAAGAGAGGGAAAGCCGAGATGCCGCCAAGATCGGGCTCTTCGAGCCGTTGGATTCCTCGACGGCGGCGCCCGTGCCTTCATCCGGCATTGGTCCGCATGCCCAAGATGACGACATGGCCCCGTGGATGAATTACCCGGTCGATGACCGCTTCGGCTCGGAGTTCTTCTCCGAGCTGTCGGGAATTAGTCCGAATTCTCTGTCGAACAATGATCGAGACAATGTTTTCGGGGTTAAGGATTTCCACAGTGTAGGTATCAAAGAAGGACAAGAGTACTCTAGTAGAACTAGGCCCGGCCAATTGTTTCAATCACCTCAGCAATGTCAATCTTCGATTCCGAGCAGACGGCCGAGAGTTGCGGATTTCAGTGCAGGCGGTGGTGGTGGTGGTGGTGGTAGTGGCATAAACCCCCAAGGCCAGTTTCAGAAGCTAGACTTGCCGCCAGCTTCCAAGCCACCGCGCCGGCTGGCAGCGTGACGAACTTCTCACATTTCTCAAGGCCTGCCGCGCTTACGAAGGCCGACTTTGATCGCAGGGATGGTTTGAAAAGCACCAAGGAGGCATCGTCCGTCGCCACCAGCACTGGCGTTCGAGGAGCTTCGACTACGGATTTGGCTAGAAAGGAAACAAAATCAGCTGCGAAGCTTGATCGTTCGTCACTTGAAGGTGCAGCATCTAGGAGCAATCATCGCTACAACAGCGCCGGTCACGATGCCAGTGCACCTGAAGCTAACCTCCGCAGCTCGAGCTTCTGCGAGCCTGGCCGTCGGGAGGCACGAAGCCGAGAAGGGTCCCGAGGCTGTTGTTGCTTCTTCTTCTGTGTGTTCGGGCAGCGGTGCTGGGGCTGCGTCTAACGATCCGAAACACGGACAAAAGAGGAAAAATCGGGAAGGGAGGAATGTGGGTACCAAAGCGAAGTAAGTGTAGAATTTTCTGTGAATGAATTGTTGTGCTAGTCGAAATATTAGTTGGTTACTGAACTTTCTTGATCGCAGGATCTCGACGACGACTCGGTAGGCCTGAAAAAACCTACTACAACCCGAGCAGGAGTGAGCACGAAGAGAAGCCGAGCTGCAGAAGTGCACAATTTGTCTGAAAGAGTGAGTGAAAGCTTTGATGCTTCAATGTGGCTGTGGAAATGCTTCAAAGTAATCCCCTTTCCTTTTGCTATTTTTGCAGAGGCGAAGAGACAGGATAAATGAGAAAATGCGAGCCCTGCAAGAACTTATTCCGAATTGTAACAAGGTTAACCCTCGTCTTTCGAACTATGTTCAGTTCTTGATTTTGTTTTTTGGATATCCGAAGTTAATATTGCACTCCTTCATAGGTGGACAAAGCTTCGATGCTCGATGAGGCGATCGAGTACCTTAAGACCCTTCAGCTACAAGTACAGGTGAAACCTCGTCGCAAGGTCTTGATTTCGGTCTCTTGATGCAATGTCAAGCTCTCTGTTAACTGATTTTGCGAATCGACACAGATGATGTCCATGGGGAGTGGCCTATGCATGTCGCCTATGATGCTACCACCTGATGCAGCATATCCGCGTCTCTCCCATGGCTCATTTCCCAGCCATGGGTTTAGGGATGGGAATGGGGATGGGGTATGGAATGGGGATGCTCGACATGAACGGTTCCCCTGGCTGTCCACTTGTGCCAGTACCTCCCGTCCGCCCACCACAATTTCCTTGCACCGATGGGAGGAGCCACAGGCTTGCATGGGATGCCAGGATCCACTGGTCTCCAGTTGTTCGGAGTCCGGACAAGGGCAGGGACTCCCCGTGTCGGTGCCTCGTGCACAGTTCTTCAGCCCTTTCCCTGTCCTTCCATCAAAAGCGAATCCATGAACGAAGTATCAGGGACCATGGTGAATCCAGTGCCAGCTCCTTCGTCGAGTGTAAGGACCAACAGCAACAACACAAAATGAACATGGAAACACACAAAGCAAGCACTAGTGAGTCACAGGTTCATACATCTTTCTAGTATAGAGTGATTCTGATACAATTTCTGTATCCGATTATATCCATCCATTCAACTGGCTGTCAATACTGCAGGTGGAAAAGGACTCTTTGCTACAAATAAGTGATCAATCGCTGCACATTGGCGAGAATGGAGCTGTTAATTCCATCAGCGGTAGCACGAACGCCTCTAGTGAGCTGTTAATCTCCGAAGTCCCAACTACAGAAAATTAGGAGAGCAAATTTGTTTGCAGGAAGTCTCCGAAATCCTATAAACCAGAATAGAGAACAAATTTATTTGCACATTGAAGTCTCTGTCTCTGGTCGTTTTATTCAGAACAGAGAGCAAAATTATTTGCACATTGAAGTCTGTATCTCTGACCGTTCTTCCATCTAGATCTGTTTTGGGAATAACAAAATATACATATAAGCAATGTGTTATTACTACTGCAGTTGAAACATGTAGACTAAAGGGATATTGACTTCATTCAGGTTTTTATTGAGGTGCTTCAGAAATAAATACAAGTCGCACAACATGAAGCAAAGATATTGGCTCCCAAGACCATCATCTTGCTATAGCAGAATAGGCCATTTTGGGAGATATCAGAGTAATAATCGCAATGCTTGCTCTCTGTACATTATAGTTTAGGATTATGCAACTATGTGAATCTTGGAAGATCTCTAGTGCTGTACTAATAGGTGTAATCTGTGCACACCTGCAGGAGTCTCTTGTTGTTAATGAAGATTTTCTCTTGACTTGATTCTTTTTGAAGTACTTCTCTTATTTAGGTGGTCTCTAATAGTATGGCTTCGATGCATCTTCTTTCTGCTTTGAGTAGTTAAATAACATTTTGTAACAATAATAACGAGGAACATAAGCTTCTAAATTTACCTGTTTGTGCACCTATACTAAGTTTCTTATGATCAATGATCCTTCTTAGGGTTGTGTTTTCTACATTTTGAAACTCCTTTAATATCATGATGTCCCTAAATTAACTTCGTTCATTAATTACTGATTTGATGAAGCAACCTGAACTTTTAAATTTGAACTGAGAATCTAGGAGCAGTTCTGATAGAATGGTGGGAAATTTTTTCTCCTGCATTCATTAACGAAACAACTCCCAAAATAAAAGACAAAAAACAAGATCGCATCCTCCGACAAGAAACATATAGATCTATCAATGAGCTGTAACCTCGCATCTAAATTGACCTGTTTGTGCACCTATACTAAGTTTCTTATGAAGTTATGATCGATGGATAGCTACTATTCACCTGATCCTTCTTAGGGTTGTGCTTTCTACTATTTGCAACTCCTTTAATATCATGACGTTGCGAAATTAACTTTGTTCAGTAATTACTAATTTGATGAAGCAACCTAATCTTCTAATTTGATTTAAGAATCTAGGAGCAGTCCATTGGTAACAGAGTAGGTATTGTTGTCTTTTGTAGTGATACCGCTATTAAAGAAGGAGATCTTGTCAAGCGCACTGGATCTATTGTGGATGTTCCTGCGGGAAAAGGCCATGTGGTCGACCGCGTTGAGAGTACCTATTGATGGAAGAGGGGTTCGGACCTATTATGAGACATACATGTATTACAAACTATGATCATTGCGCTTCAACAAAGTTATTCTATTCCACCTCTTATAGAGAAAATGACTTAAAGCAAATACTTAATAACACGGCGACACATGATTTATACAAAACTTCTACCCCGAGCACACACAATGGAGCAGTAGACAGTCAAGTGAAATCCAATCCACCAAAAAAATTTATCTATGGACAACATTATTATTATTATTATTATTATTATTTGATAGAATGGTCATTAACAAACAAACTCTCTAATAAAAAAAAGAAAGAACAGATTGTAGCCGCCGACAAGAAACTATAGATCTATCAATGAGCATAATCTCGCATCTAGAACTATCACATTTGTGGACCAAGTAATCGACGTTAACATCTAGAAATATCCTTTGTCAAGTAACCTTGTATCAATCAGGTTGACTTCCTTGAACTGCAACTCTGCAACCAGAGGAGGTTATTGATTGGCCATGAACAGGTATGCATATGAACCATGAAACTAATATCCAAGTATTAAGTTCATAGCTAATGTTTGCTTTTTTTGGGGCACTCTGGTTGGAGGGGGCTCATATCAAACGAAAAATGCTAAGTTTACTACCAAATTCTTACAACCTTCTTACAACTACTCTCTCACCCCCTTACACATGGGTCCCACCGGATCCCACCACCACTCTCACCCCCCCCCCCCCCCCCCCCCTCTACATGGGCTCCATCCGGCCCCACCATTCTTCCCCTCCTCCAATCGAAGTCCGACACGTGTCCGGTTGTAGGGGGGTTGTAAAATTTGGTTGTAGGCATAGCAAAGCTCACACACTGTCGCTTTTCCCATTTTTGGTATCCCATCCCATCATATTTCTGTAAAGCAGGTGAAGACAATCTTATCTATGATCATTCCTCTCCACTCCACAATCCACATTCATGTGCCTTATCCTCATATTACTCTTTCCTGGTGGCAATGCGATTTGAAAAGGGCCATTGACAGCATATAGCTGGTAGCTTAGCATCTATGTATGATTTTTGTGCCAAAACATAGTCACCCTCTCTCTGTAAATAGTCATGCCATATGATTTCAAGGCCATGATCATGTGTGATGTTCCTCTTCTTCTACTTCATCATCTGTTCATGGAGGTGATCTTCAGACAAAAACAACCAAACAGAAGCACAGATGCCTTTGTGGGGCAACAATTTTTTTTTTTTTTTTCCGACTGGTTGGGGACATTGATGGTTGCAAGGAATCTTTACCACACTAAAGTATAGGGTCTCGTATAATATTAAAATTTTGCGTTTAGGTCTCCTTATTGTCCAGAAGAGGATTTGGGTCTCGTCTTGACGATCGACTTGGGCTGACCGTTGGATCTCCTTTAGGTCTCCATATTATTGAAATTTGCGTTTAATTTTATAGTCTCATATAATATTTGAAACTTGCGTTTATGTCTCTATTTTGGAATAAAGGTTTCTCTTTTATTGTTTTTGTAGTGTCCAATTAAAAACATTTGTCATATGAGTAGCATATCATCTGGGTACTGATAAAGGAACGATTAACTTGAAAATAACAAACTTTGCAGACTCGACTCTTCTGCGTGTATGGTAAGAAAAACGGAAAGGAACTTGTAACATTAAAGATTCAATGCAAGTTTAGTTTTAGCTAAAATTAAGCTTGCATCTTCTATTTCAAACAGAAGTTACACTACAATTGTTGTACTAGAGTTCCTCGTATATTCTCTTAATTATATCTTAATCTCATAGTTCTCTGCATCTAAATTACTCAGACATTCCTTATTCTTCATCTGGAAGAGTAAGATATGTTATAGTTTTATGTATCTTACCAAACTTATATGACCCATCTCCCGAGAACTCAAAATCCAACTGTTAGCAGGTTTTTCTTTCAGCAGTGATGTACCCTTCATTGCATCTAAGATGCTCTAAACATCCTTTGATCGCCTACTCCACTGCCTACCATAAAGGCAGTGCGGACAGAGACCGCCTACTGCCTAGGCGGCCGCCTCAACTGCCATTTGAACACTGATTATTCCTTCTATAGTTGTGCAGAATATGTCAGGTTTGATTTATTTAGATTTGTTAGGAGTGATTTTAGGAATCGTTTTTTTTTTTATACTCTTTGTAATTTCTATATATTGAAGCCTCCGGGTTAAAAGAATACACAAATTTTATCAACTTATACTGTGCACCTTACATTCTCCAAATAGGCTTACTCCTGGTTTGACTGGCATTGTTTGAAGAAAATCCCACACATCATCCAAAAATCCAGCTCTTCAATAGGTCCACCATACCTGTAGTTTTCCATCCTAGAACAATACCTAGTCTTCTATCATGGACTTGTAGAAAATCCCATGTCAGAGCATATGACTACAAGCTGACAGTAAAGATGTAAAAGTGTCAATTACTCGGGTTTGATTCTCTCTTCCTGCATATAGTCAGAGAATAAAATTACAGTGTTAATGATTACAATCTCTCTCTCCTCTCTCTTCTGTGCAAAAACTTCTTCCCAAAGTTTAGATATCTCAGGTTTTAGACATTTATTATAGAGATATTTTAACAGATGTCTCTGTTAAAAAATATAAAACTAGTATATACTACCATTATTTAAAAAAATAAACTAGCAAATATTCTAATTTTTTTGTTAATCAGCCCAAATTTTGGTCAAATAGTGGGAGTGTATCTTAAAATTTTATTTGTTCCATACAAAGGAATGATGACATTTGTTAACTAAAAAAAAATGGACTTATACGCCAATTTCTATATTTTGAATAGAAATATTTGCTAAAATATCCTTTATTATATGACGGGTTGAAAATTGGTTAAGGAGGGTGTGGATTTACTATGAATGGGAAAACAATAGTTTGGGCTTATGAAAATAGGTTAGGAAAAATATTCTTGGCTTAATATTTAGGAAACAAAAAGGTTTGGGAAAATATGTTTTAGGGGAAAAAAATGTTTTAAATTATTATATCTATTCTTTTATTTATTTGTCTCCATAATACAACTTACTTAACCTTTAATTATATATATAAATATAGGCACAAAAATATTTACTGAGTACCATATTTATTTTAGATTATTGCTAATTAGGAAAATATAAAATGGAGGGGGATTATAGAAGTAGGCCTTTGAGGCTCGAGTTCCATGCAACAGAGTTGAGAGTTCTTTCTGGCCAAGGGGTGAAGAGGAGGATGGCTTCGTGGAGGCTGTTGAGGGCTATGTTATGTGATGGGGTTTTGTGTAGCTGCCACGGACTAGTTAATAGGAGGACAAGAAGTTTCCTAGCTTCTTCTTGGAGACCAGAACCTTACCTTGAATCAAGAAAGAGGATGATATGGGAAAAAAGAAGAAGCAATAGTCTACGTGAACAATGATTTCGAAATCCAAACTCTAACATCGGTCAATTTTGAGACCCAAATTCTAATATCTGAGACCCTAAAACTAAATATCCCAGAACAATGTGGTCAGGGGCGGATCCAAGCAGCCCACCCCAAAATTTTAAATTTTATTTTGATTTCTTTTTATATCATTTATCTACTTTCAGTCCACCCAAAATTTTGGTAGCCCACCCCAGTTATAGTTTTTGGATCCGCACCTGAACGTGGTGTTCTTGTTCCATAATTGAGATTGCTTTTCTACATAGCAGGTGCTTGTGCGTCTGCCAAAAAACAGTGACCAGACTAAGAATAGACTGGGAGGAAATAAATATTCCATTGAATGGAACTGTGAATTGAGTTGCTGAATATTCAAACCAATATCAAGACTAAATTGCATTGCCGAAACAAAACAAAAAAAAAAAAAATATCAAGGCCTCCGTGCCAGCATCATCCATGATCTAATTCGACAGGCAATCCTTGACTCGCTACATATGTTATATAACAATTCAACTTTCGTTTCACACTACAGGAACCATAATTAACAGCACCATCCCAAGTTTTTTCTTAGGAGCAATGGTTTGTCTTGAACTGGTTCTTGGAGCTCTTCTGGTGATACTGGTGTCGTGCCTTCGGGGAGTGTTGGTGAATCGATTCTGGAGGCCTTATGACATCGGAAGAAGGCTGAGGAAACAAGGGGTGAGGGGTCCCGAGTCCAAGTTCTGGTCGGGGTGTCTTGACGAGATCAGGAGCATGAAGAAGGACGCAGAGGAGATAGAGATGGACATCCACAATCATGATATCGTTCCAAGAGTTCTTCCCCACTATGCCAAGTGGAAGTCTCAATACGGTACCCCCTCTTCCTTCATCATCTGCACAGGTTTCTCAGCTAAGATGCATGACAGTCTCCACGTCGTGTTGTGTCGGCGGTATCCAGCCGCTTCGTTTCGGCATGTATCGGACACAACATGGACGCTCCAAAATAAAGCAGGACACGCCACTCTAGGTGTGGTGTCCGTGTTGTCGTCTCCATACCGTGCAGGATCGGCCCAGGGTAAGTCTGACAAGACTTCGAGCTTAGGAAACTTCCCCTCCAGGCTATTTGTTTTTTTTCTTAGGACCTGTCCAGTCAAAAATTCAACTTGAACTATATTTACACCAATAAGGATCGAGGGACAACCAAAATTAGCTCCGGCTAGGACATCCCAACCCCCTGGACAGCATGGTTACGTGTCGTGTCGTATTTGTGTCCATGAAACATAGGCTTGCAGATATGGTTCCATGAGTTAGCTAGGCTTGTAAGTGTTAAAGGTTAACATGAATCAACAACTAGAAGAAAATATAAGATGAATTTGTACAATCAGAAGTGTATTTTTTTTTTTTTCATCTTTGTATCATGCACAGGAGAAACCTTCTTCTACAGATGGGGGGCACAGTCGAGGCTCTGCATCACTGACGTAGAGCAGGTTAAACAAGTTCTATCGAACAAGTTCGGCTTCTTCACAAAGATTGACACGAGTGCAGACGAACTGGCAATCTTGGGCAGGGGATTGTTTGTAACAGTGGGCTCGGATTGGGCTAGGCACCGGAGGGTCGTCAGCCCTGCTTTCACCATGGAAAAGCTCAAGGTCAGCCTCCTTTGATCCTTCCTCGAGTCTCAATCCTGTGACCAAATTTATTTTGTCAATCCATTTATCCTTATTTTGATTTCCTTTAGAAGTTATTCCTTAAACAAGGTTCAATATCGATATCGATATCGGAGGGGGAGCAGTCTTTTTGGCCGGACTGCCCCCTCAGACGTAGGGCCTTCATAAAATTAATTCAAATATAATTTAAAATTATCAAAACTTTATTTGATTCTTTTTAATTGCAAAAATTTGAGAATTAGTGAAATTTTCAAGTATACTCATTACTAGTCTTGAAGGGAACTAACTTATAATTATTTGATTTTCTTTTTCAACGTTGCTTAACGAACCGAGGGGGGGGGGACCGTGTGCGGCGGACCGTACTGACGTGTCGGTCCACCATTGGCGGGGATGGGGCTCGGTGCTAGCAGGAGGGCTAAACCCAATAGGGAGGCCACGTTAGCGCAGTTCCACGCACGGTTTTCCCCCTCTGTTTGTCAGGCATTTTCGTTTCTTTTTTTAAGGTTAATATATATTAGTCCACAATCCACTGAATAATTTATTCATCACCAAACTATCCCAATTTATTTGTAATTTTATCTTGATTACTTGTGCATCTTATTGAACAATATGTTGTATCAAGATTTTTAATTTACTTTTGAAATTTGTGTTCTGATCCAATTGATTTGTAATTTTATTTTAACTATTTCTAGAGGTCCATTTTTTTATTTTCGCACATGACCTCCAAAATCTCGTGATCGACCTTGGACCCAATACAAATATCAGTAACCACGGTTTTGGTGGTTTGGGCATTGAGGTCCATAATTCTTGGTTTCAGAACTTTTTTTATTGTCTTTTCTTTTAGTTTTTTTTCCTTAATTGACCACAAAGAAGAGATACGTTGGCTATCGACAAGTAACGCTTGTTATTGGATCAGACATGTCAAAAAAGATATCCTCTATATGCATTGATATCAATCGATACCACGAATCTTGCCAAAGCGTCATTTCACATTGCATAAGTTCAAAGCATTGGTATTTCAGATCGAGGTTCACAGTATTGGTATCGGATTCTTCTTATGAGTATCGGTATCGGAGTGTTGACATTATAGATAATTTCGGATCAGAGTATCAGAAACAACTAATTATTAATAAATTATTAAAAGTTTATAAACATATTTTATACATTTAGACAATTAGAAGTATTTTTTTGTGTTGTTTCTTTTTAATTTTAAATTGAAAGAAATAATATCAACTTTGCTCATTGATTTACCTACGGTAATCAAGTTTTCTTCATTTATATGCTTTTACGCCTTAACTGGTTGGTATTTTTCGTTCAATTTCTCTGTCGAATTGACTGGAAAAGAGATCCGAACATCGGTATCGATTAGTATGGGTAACGGTTGGTATCGGATAGGAACATGCCAAATCGTATCGATATCGACCGTATCGAATCGACTGATAGCAAGCCATGTTTCAGATACACAATAGAAGTTCATATGTTACCTAGAATGTTTAATTTATAATAAGACTGATAACTCTGAAACATAATTTTCTATCTCCATCTCAAAAATCGTGATTCAATCCATCTAAAATAATTCAAGTGCGTTATGAGTGATTACTAGAGAAAATATTTCATTGTAATGTGTCGAGCTTTGAATTGCTCATTATCCTTCTTCCTAAACATCCACTTGCAACAAATTGCCTTCTTTTCTTTTGGAAGCTTGAGCAAGTCCCAAACATCCACTTGCAACAAATTGTCTTTCTTTTTTTGGAAGCTTGAGCAACTCCCTAGTTTTGTTCTTTCGAAGTGACTATTATATCTCCTCAGGTATTCATATCGTAAACTTGCCTCTATTAGTGTGTTTCATACCTTCCCGAAATCTAGTGGGGTATCCATTTACTGTCATTGAGCAGGAAAAAAAAAGGGTTTCATTTGGTCTCTTTTCTTCCTTTAATAACCTATAAGGACTCGGTTGAAAGAATTTTGTATCATTTTCTTGTAGCTTTGAATCATGATTATTTGTGTCTTCATTTTGTAATTCTAAATCATTGATATTGTTTCATTTAGACGTCGTCGATCAATTATCTCTACCTGAAATTTTCCGACCGTGTTGTTTTCAGATGCCTTAAGTTGATGCCTTTGACACCTTTTGGCCAACCAAATGTTCTGATATCAATCTGTTGATGGTCAGAGGAACTGAAACAACAATAAAGATATAATCGCAAACACAAAATTTTAATGTCGTTCAGCAAGTGCCTACCTCCACGGCCAAACTTAAGAAGTTTTTTTTTTCCTCCACTTTATTAGAAAAGAGTTGCAAGGTAAATTTTGAATCTGAACCATAGTTTGCAGTATCAACCGATATCGATCCGATAAAGCCGACACAATACGGTTTGGCATATGTTCTGATTCGATACCAACTGATTCCGATACTGACATTGGGGATTTTTCTCCAATCAATTGGGTAAAGAAAATTGAACGAAAAAAAAAAACTAATCAACAAGGATGTAAAAGCATAGTAAAGTTGTAAAACATGTATATGAAGTAAACTTACATGCCGCAAGTAACCAATCAGCAAAGAAGACTATTATTTTATTTAATTTCAAAACTGCTATGAATAACACAAAAAATACTTAAAATTATGCATAAATATTTAAAATATTTTTCTAAAATTTAAATAATTTATTAATAGTTATTTTCTTTTCTATACCAAAAACAAAATCCAATACTCTACTGCCGATACAATCCCAATACTCATAGAAATGATCTGATACCAATTTCGATAAGCTTGCTTTGAATCACCCTTGAGGTTGCAAGTTTAGACCTTCTCTCTATTTTCTATATCCTCTAATTCTACACCTCAATTTATACTTGAAAAAACATAAGACATGTAAGCTTTACTAAAAAGAAAATAAGCTTCACTGAACCTAATATTAATAGATTTAGATGATTAAATTTAATCAGATAAATTTAGGTCTAACCTGATAGATTTAATTAAACCTAACCAATATGGATTTAGATTAGGCAAAATCCACATAGAATATTTAAACCAAATCTGATCCGGATAACTTTAGATTTAAATATTTAACTATCCTAACTAATATTTTGGAAGACATGATTCTAAACCAATATAGAGGATTGATATTAGGCCGACAGCCCGCCATAATTCCAACTTTGGATTTAAATTTTGAGTGTGATGTACTTACTGCAGGTGATGACGAAGACAATGGCAAGCTGCACCCTGTCCATGCTAGATAGTTGGCATGGCCAGATGGTTGAAGCAGGGGGGAAGCAGAGCACCATAGAGGTCAGCAGACAGTTCAAGGAACTAACTGCAAATGTGATCTCCCATTGTGCTTTCGGGAGCAGTTACATGGAGGGAAAAGAAGTCTTCTTGGCACAGGGAGAGCTCCTGATGCTCGTCTTAGCTACTTTTCTCAACGTACAAATCCCTGGATACGAGTAATATACATATATATGCCTTCCAAGTTTCTAAGAGTAATTAGCTATAGATACATTTTTTTAAGGTTTAATTTCAATTTGATACTTTCAACTATTTCAATTTTTCAACTTGATACCTTAAATTTTTTTTTATTCGACAACATGATACCATCAACTATTTAATATTTTAAAAAAAAGTCGAAACTATCCTCCTTCCCAACCCAACCCTCATCCCCACCTCCTCCCTTCCCTCTTTCTCCAGCAGCCCCTCTTCTCCCGCGACAGTACAGTGGCAGAAGCGGCGGCGCTGTAGTAGCAGCGGCACAACAACAGCATAGTGGTAGAGGCGGAGGTAGGGCGGATCCAGAAATTAAAACTGGAGTGGGCTACAAAGAATTCGGATGGACTAGGATGGACTAATCTATATAAAAAAATCAAATATATATAAGAAAAATAAAGCAAATAAATATTTTTGGGATGGGCTCTATGGGCGCCGGATTGGGACGGCTTGGAAGGGCAGGTGCGGGGGAGGAGGGGGTGGGGTTTCTGGATTGGGGGCAGGTGGTGCTGGGTGGGGAGGGGTGGGAGGGGATGGGTTAGGATAATAAATTAAAAATCTCGAATAGTTGAGGGTATTTTTTTTTAATATATATACACTTATAATTCCAGTTAATGCATTCTATTAGGATAATAAATTAAAATCTGGAATAGTTGAGGATATCAAGTTGAAAATAAGATTTTTTTAATATGTGTACACTACTAATTCCAGTTAATGCATTCTATTAACAGGTATCTTCCTAGTAAAAGGAATCGACAAAAATGGAAGCTCGAGAGAAAAATGAGGAACACACTGATGAGCATCATCGAAGGCCGGCTAAGCTCCAAGCACTTGGGCTTTGGCAACGACCTGCTTGGTCTGATGATGGAATCAGCTCAGAAGCAAGAGGGCTTGAGGATGAACATGGACGAAATCGTAGACGAGTGCAAGACGTTCTTCATCGCAGGGCACGAGACCACCTCTCACATGCTAACATGGACTATGTTCCTGCTGAGCACAGACCAAGAATGCAGGAGGAGGCTCCGGCGGGAGGTTGTGGACGTGTGCGGGACGGAAATCCCGTGCGCAGACGACCTCAGCAATTTTAAACTGGTTAGCCTGTCTCTCAAAACCATACGCATATATATAGTTCAGTTTTCCTTCAATTGTTACGTAATAATTGTTGGTCGAAAGACGCCGCGGAAACGACACAACCATCTAGATAACCTATCACTGTCTCACACAAGCACCGTGACAGATCAAACACCCTGGTATATGTTCGGTGACTGTGTCACCTGGACAAATCTCAAATATATAATTCAAAGTAAATATTGAATACAAATACGTTGAACTCTTGTCCCGAATTTTAGCCCCTCACATATCTCAAGAAATAAGAACAATTTAGATCATTCACCAACCCTCTGTGCTGACCTTCCTGAACGAAGTAGACGAAGTATCGAACAAATATCCCCTAGACTATCTCGAAAAATGAGCCTACGTGCTAAGTACGGACTTTTTCGTAGAATTTCTGTGGACTTGTCTTTCTAAATCTGTCTTGTGAGCATTCCATAAACAACTCCCCTTAGCCTCCATATGAAAACCTAATTTAAGGTTGACCGTTTAGATTAAATCAACGGTCAAAAAGTTATGTTAATTCGTGTTCCATACTGGCCAAAATTCGGACTGACGGTATATCGACGGTATAAGACATTATGGACATTCTGCAAACTAGCGATATACCGACGATATACTGATGTTCTCCTCTGAATCAGGCTGGAACCCAACAATAACTATCCATCTTCTCTGCAGTTAACGATGGTTCTCTTGGAAGCCCTGAGGCTCTACACCCCTGTAATGGTGATGTTAAGGAAGGCTGCTGAAGACGTGAGGCTGGGAGGCGTTACGATACCCAAGGACACGACAGTGTCTCTGCCGATTGCTTTAATCCATCACAACAAGGAGCTCTGGGGTTCCGACGCAAACGAGTTCAATCCGCTGAGGTTCGAAAATTACGGGACCACCGCGAGTGCTGCCGAGCATCCGAACGCGCTGCTGGCGTTCTCGATGGGGCCAAGGGCGTGCGTCGGCCAGAACTTTGCGATGTTGGAAGGGAAGATGGCGGTAGCCCTGATCCTCCAGAGGTTCTCGTTCTCGCTCTCACCTGACTACAAGCACAAGCCAGCAGACATGCTCACTCTGCAACCGGGGTCTGGGCTTCCGATTGTTTTCAAATCTTTGGCCATCTGAAGGAGACTTTTGAATCATCAAATAATAACGACGAACTCGAGTGGCTCTTGTGGTTACCGAAAAGAGGTATAAGTAAGATTTTGACTGGATGGCGGAATATCAGTAGATCGAGCCACAGAACGGACATCTAAAAATAAAAAATAAAACTCTTTGGGAGTTCTTGTTCTCGGAAGTGTCCTTCTGCAGGTGTCGTGTGATGTGGCAGGTGTCGTGTGATGTGGATGAACCGATTTTGGGACCAAATGATTTCGGTAGGATCAAAAGCTCTCCATTATAAATCAATCAAACTCCTATCTTCTATCCGATCCGGGACTGAAAATCCAGGTTTCACACTTACAATCAGCTCATATATCCTTTAAAAATAACCGACTTCGTACTAGAAGCATAGTTTGCAGTATCGGCCAATATCGATACGGTTTGGGATGTTCCGATCTGATACCGACTGATAGTGATATTGGAGGTATTTTTTTAGTCAATTCGGTAAAGAAAATTAAACAAAAAAGACCATATAACAACGGTGTAAAAGCATGAGAAGAAAAAATATATTTATCGTAGCTAAAAAAATATATGTTTATATAAGGACAAAATCATGAGAATTGAAACTTATAGTAAGTTGAACTTTTGAAATCCATGTATCTCCGGAATTGTTAAATTTGGGATATCCAAAGTTAGAACAAAGAAGATTGTAAAATTTCTTCCTCAAGTTAGAAAATATCACCAACTGTCCAGATATACGTGTGCATAACAACAAAATTCTCCAGGGAGTTGGATGATTGCACATGTCATCTCCGGAATTGTTAAAAATTGATTCTTGTATCAATATCTTTTCATGTCAAACATGCACTATGCGATCGTTATATACACTCCAAAATAAATTATGACACATTATTATGACATATCCGTGTGTCTATACAACATAGGTACAAATTGTGTACACGTCAAAGTTTGATTTAAGCTTATTAATATAAGAGAAATTATTATATATAAGGGAGAAAGAGAGTGTTTATGGAAAATAATATCTTGTATTCAATGTTTGAGGAGTGGTGTTGTTTTCTCCGTTGTTCTTTTACTGGATGCAGTAGTATAACATAAAAATATAAAAATACTTTCAAAATAGAACAAAAACTTAGCATCCAAACAATTTAAATACATGTAAAGTTTGATGGCTACCATGGCACAAGAACAGGCAGGGAAAGCAACAATTCTTGGCCAAAAAAAATAAAAAATAAACAATACATGTGTATTTTGTTTGCAGATGTATATATGTTTCAGGCTGCAATTTAATACCTTCAACTATTCCACTTTTTTAACTCGATACCCTAAACTTTCTTTGTAACAACTTGATAGCTAAAAAAAAAATTAAGCCAAAAAAATATATATTTAAAACTTAAAATTACCCCTCCTCACTCATAGTCCCGTCCCCCTACCCCCCCCCCCCCCCCCCCCCCCCCCCCCCCCCCCCCCCCCCCCCCACACACACACACACAAACTGCCCCCACCCACCCCGAGCACCCCCATCCCCACCCCGAGGCAACGGTGGGGTTGTGGGGACAGCTGAGGGAGGAGGGGGAGGGAGGGGGTTAGAAAGACATGGATAATTTTGTCTTTTTGAAAATTTTGGGTATCAACTTGAAAATATTAAATAGTTGATGGTATCAAGTTGTTATAAAATTTATTTTAGGATATCAAGTTGAAAAACTGAAATTGGGGGTATCAAATTGCAATTAAGCCTATGTTTCAAGATGTCTTAAATATGTAATACCTGTGTATTTTGTTTGCAGATGCTTTACTAAATGAGTTACATAAGTGCTAACTTTGTCGCATTATATTTTTGCTGTCGCCAAACTCTTGATGCGACCACTCAATACCTGCAATTTAAAACACTTCTCGACTAGTAATCATCGATCGAGGAAAATGCCTGATCACAACAAACACCTCAAACGATCAACTCACAATGGATTGACCCATCGAAGACGTCTCTAAACAAAAGGCCAATCCTCCTTGTTAGAATCACCCATGTTAGTTATTATACATAACTCAAGACTTCATTCAAATCATAGGAACCGAACTATAAAGGGGTCATCGATTGATTGCAAAGTACTACTAATTAGGAGCAATTAATGGGCTATTTTGAGCTGATTTTGGGAGCTCTGGTGGTGGTGCTGGTCTCAGTCCTCTGGGGAGCCTTTGTGAAACTAGCATGGAAACCTTACGATTTGGCGAGAAGGCTGAGGAAGCAGGGAGTGAAGGGTCCCCAGCCCAAGTTCTGGTCAGGCTGTCTCGAGGAGATCAGGAGCTTGAAGAAGGAAGCAGAGGGGATGGAGATGGACATCCACAATCATTGTATCGTTCCGAGAGTTCTCCCACACTATGCCAAGTGGGTGTCACAATATGGTATCCTCTTCCACCCTCTTCATTCTTTTGGAAACAAACAGGGGTTGTCCCAGTGTATCATCAAGGATAACTAAAAAAAAAGGCTTAATTGCACTTTGCTACCCTCAACTATTACCATTTTTCAACTTTGTACCCTAAACTATTTTTTGTAACAATTTGGTACCCAGATGTTATTTTGGACTAAAATGCCCCTACCCCTAACCCTCCCCCCCTGCACGCTCCGGCCGCCCCCCCTGCTCACTCCGGCCGCCCCCCCCCCCCCCTGCTAGCTCCCCCCCCCCCCCCCTGCTCACTCCGGCCGCCCGCCCGCCCCCGCCTCTCCCCTAGGCCGCGGCAGCACGGGAGGAGGGGGGCTGGGGAGGGAGGGCGGGGCGGGAGGCGGGGCAGGGGGTGGCCGAAGGTAGCAGGGGGTGGGGGGCGGGGGGGGGGGGGGGGGGGGGGGGGGGGGCGGAGCTAGCAGGGGGGGGCGGCCAGAGCTAGCAGGGGGGGTGGCCGGAGTGGGGAAGGGGGTGGAGGGAAGGAAGAGGGAAGGGCATTTTCGGAATTTTTGAAAAATTAGGTATCAAGTTGAAAAAAAATAATAGTTGAGGTACCAATTTGTTACGAAAAAAAGTTTATGGTATCAAGTTGAAAAGGCGGAATAGTTGAGGGTAGCAAAGTGCAATTACGCCAAAAAAAAAAGAAAAAATTTAGTTTTAGGGTCTCGTATACTACAAAAATTTGTGATCCGGGTCTCGTTTTGACGGTTGACATGGACTGACGGTCCAAAATGGAAACCTAAACTTAAATTTTGAATATTATACGCAACTTCGAATATTATAGAGACCTAAACGAGATCGGTCAGTCCAAATCATCTGTCAGGACGAGACCCATTACTCATCTGGATAATATGAAAACATAAACGCAAAATTTGAATTATATACAAGACACTATAAATAAATAACCCAAATTAGTCATTCCCAAATATTAAAGGTGACTACTCCGATATAACAACATGAAACATACGGACTCTAACAAGTCGCTAGCTTCCCATATATAGAAGCTATAAAGTTGTGGACTCGACGCATGTCATAGAATTTGAAGCATCCTTCCCTACTCGAAGAGATTTTGCGCCCGAAAGTCGATTGTACAAGAGAAAAGACATTTGTTGCAAAACTGGGATTAGGGTTTTGTATACGTTTGACATATGGATTATATTCTAAAAGAAAAATATACATGGATTAACAATTACATAAATCTATAAGATTTATCTCTACTATATATTGAGCTTTTATTTATTCCATTTTGTGTATTGCGCAGGAGAAACTTTTTTCTACAGGTGGGGTGAGCAATCAAGGCTCTGCATCACTGACGTAGAGCAGGTCAAACAGGTCCTATCGAACAAGTTCGATTTCTTCACCAAGGGCGACCCAGGTGCGGACTTCATGGCACTCCTTGGCAGGGGATTGGCCATGATAGCGGGCTCGGAGTGGGCCAGACACCGGAGGGTCATCAACCCTGCTTTCAACATGGACAAGCTCAAGGTCACCTTCCTCTGACCCAGGCAACGAACACTATGCTTGCTTTCGTAGAAAGTCATAGTTCCCTCTAAAATATTTTTCACGGACACGACACGACACGACACGGCAACACAGACACGGCCTACCTATTTTTGATGTGTCCTCGTATATCTTGGACTGTCCGTGTTGGGACACAACGAAAATAAATCCAAGAAATCAAAGAATACCTTAGAAAAAATTTACGACTACAAAGACAATGATTTTCGTGGTTCGGCCAAGATGCCTACTTCCACGGACGACGGTGATTCAGTTCCACTATAAAGAAGAAAAAGAATTACAATGACTCTCTCAACACTTCTCTCCTTGCTCTCAAATACTCTTTAAATATAAAGAAAAGAAAAAAATCTCTCAAACTTTTGTGTTGAACTTATTCAATAACTTTAGCTCTCCTGTGTTGAACTTATTCAACAATTTTTTGAACTTATTCAACAACTTTAGCTCTCCTGTGTTGAACTTATTCAACAATTTTTATTAAGCACAATGAGATATTCTTGTGTAGAACTTATTCAACAAATTACGTTGAGCACTCTTGAGATGTTTTGTGGTAGACTTACATATATTAGAAATTCAATTAGAAATCCAATCCTATGTAAACTTACATATATGGAAATCCAAACAAATATATGGTTAAAGTCAAAAAATGGTCATCGACCTATTTTTGGACACTTTCCTCCGGTCCGTGTAGTGCTATTGCTTCCAACCTCTGAAACGATTAAGGGCCCGTTTGGTTTGCAGGATTGGACAACGTAATGTAATTGGCATTACGTTGTCAATCTAACTCGGGTGTTTGGTTGGACAAAAAAAATTAGATGTAATGTAATCGCGATTACAAGTTTGATTACATTACATCAGTTTCTTCTAAACTCAATTACATCATAAAACCTATGTAATCGCAATTACATTACAACTTAAGCGGAAGGTTGGTATGCTATAATTTGGTTTTTTTGTTCTTTTTTGGTCATTTTTTGTTGTTTTTGTTTGTTTTTGGTCATTTTTGTTCGGTTTTGGTCGTTTTGTTCGTTTTTTTGTCATTTTTGTTCGTTTTTGGTCATTTTATGTTGTTTTTGTTTTATTTTTTGTCGTTTTTGGTCGTTTTTGTTCGTTTTTGGTCATTTTTTGTCGTTTTTGTTCTTTTTTTGTTATTTTTGTTCGTTTTTTTGTTGTTTTTGTTTGTTTTTTTTGTTCGTTTTTGTCCTTTTTTGTTGTTTTTGTCCGTTTTTTTTGTCGTTTTTGTTCTTTTTTTGTTATTTTTGTTCGTTTTTTGTTGTTTTTGTTTGTTTTTTTGTTCGTTTTTGTCCTTTTTTGTTGTTTTTGTCGTTTTTTTTTGTCGTTTTTGTCGTTTTTTTGTCATTTTTGTTCGTTTTTTGTTGTTTTGTTTGTTTTTTGTCGTTTTTTTTGTTTTTTGTCCCTTTTTTGTCGTTTTTTGTTAGTTTTTTGCCATTTTTGTTCGTTTTTTGTTGTTATTGTTTATTTTTTGTCGTTTTTGTCATTTTATTTTTGTTTTTGCGTCCTTTTTTCTTCGTTTTTTTGTCGTTTTGTTCGTTTTTTGTAATTTTTGTTCGTTTTTTTCATTTTGTTCGGTTTTTGTCGTTTTTGTCCTTTTTTTCTTTTTTTTGTCGTTTTGGTTCGTGTTTTGTCATTTTTGTTCGTTTTATGTTGTTTTTGTTTGTTTTTTTGTCGTTTTTGTCATTTTTTTGTTGTTTTGTCAGTGTTTTGTTTTTTCGTTTTTTGTTCTTTTTTGTCATTTTTTTCTTCGTTTTTTCGTTGTTTTTGTTTATTTTTTGTCGTTTTTGTTCATTTTTGTCATTTTGTTCGTTTTTGCTTGTTTTTGTTTGTTTTTTGTCGTTTTTGTCCTTTTTTTTGTTGTTTTTGTCCCTTTTTGTTCATTTTTTGTCATTTTTGTTCGTTTTTGGTTTTTTTTTTTTGTCATTTTTGTTCTTTTTGTCCTTTTTGTCGTTTTTGTTCATTTTTTGCCTTTTTTTTATCGTTTTTGGTCAATTTTTTACGCTTTTTTATCGTTTTTTTGTCGATTTTGCACATTTTTTGCCATTTCTACATGTTATTTATCGATTTTTGTCGATCTTGTACGTTTTTGACCATTTTTCACGTTTTTATCGTCTTCTATCGTTTTTGGTCGATTTTGCATGTTTTTTGTCACTTTTTTTTAATCATTTTTTTGCTTTTTTTTGGTCTTTTTTACTTTTTTTTGGTCGTTTATGCTCGTTTTTTCTTTTTGTTTGTTGTTTTTGTCGTTTTTGTTCCTTTTTTTTGTCGTTTTTGGATTTTTTTTTTTGCAAGTTTTTTAATATTTTTGTCGTTTTTTGCTCGTTTTAATTTCCTCTTGTTTTTTGTCTTTTTTCGTATTTTTGTTTTTTGTCATTTCTGTTCCTTTTTATCGTTTTTTATTTGTTTGCTCTTTTTTATCGTTTTTTGTCTTCTTTTTTTTTGTCGTTTTTGTTCATTTTTTGTCCTTTTTTTTGTTTTTTTGTCGTTTTTCGTCTTTTTTTTTCCTTTCATTTATTGTTGTTTTTTGTCAATTTTTTTGTTTTTAGTCATTTTTTTATCATTATTGGTCACTTTTTATGGTTTTCACATTTTTGATCTTTTTTTTTTCGTTTTTCTTTTTTATTGCTTTTTCATTTTTGGTTTTTTTTTCCTTCTGTTTTGTTCGTTTGTCATTTTTGGTATTTTTTATTTTTTGTCTTTTTTTTTCGTTTTTGGTCTTTTTTTAGCAGAAAACAAACCATTTTCCCCCTTTTTATTATTAATTTTTAATTTTTTTCTTTTTTCTTTTTAAAATTTTAAAATTTTGTATTGATCAACTTTTTAAATTTTATGTTGTATTTTAAAAAAAATATTAAATTAAAAATTCAATTACATTACATGGTAAACCAAACACATGAATGCAATTAACATTACATTACATGGTTTGATTACATGTTTCAACCAAACATAGTAATGTAATTGTAATTCCATTACATTACAAACTCAATTACATTACAAACCCAATTCCATTACGATTACGATTACATTACAATGAACCAAACGCAACTTAAGTCCTTCATTTTGTGCATAAAAGACTTCTGTACCTTCTATGTTCGAGAATGTCAAATTTGATGACTCTTCGTACAAGGATTTGATATATACCAAGAAACATACTGAATTGCACTTTCTTATATGTATATTTTGAGTGTATTCTGCAGGTTATGACAAAGAAAATGGCAGAGTGCACTCTGTCCATGTTAGATGGTTGGCATGAACAGATGGTTCGAGCTCAGGGGCAGCAGGACACAATAGAGGTTGGCGGACAGTTTCAGGAGCTGACCGCAGATGTGATCTCCCATTCCGTTTTTGGAAGCAGTTACAGGGAAGGAAAGCAAGTCTTTCTGGCACAGAAAGAACTCGTGGTGCTCATCTTAGTCAGAATCCTGAACGTAGAAATCCCTGGATACAAGTAATCTTCCCTTTTCTTTCGGAACGGTTTTTACAGTTCTTAGCTATGTGAAAGTTTTGCATACTAACCATAGTTTGCAGTATCTGTCGATACCGATCTGATACCGTTGATATCGACACGGGTGGGTTTGGCATATCCAGATCCGATACTGATAGTGCTAATCAATAAGGGTGTAAAAGCATATTAAAGCTATAAAAGCATGTAAAAGAAGAAAAACTGATCTATTACCAGTCGGCAAGGATGACTAGCATTTCATTTCGTTCCATTCCATTTCAAAACTACTAAAAAAACAACACACAAAATACTTAAAATTATGCCTAAATGTATAAAAGATTTCTTTTTTCCCTAAAATTTTAATAATTTTTCTTCGATGCCAAGAAATCCAATACTCCGATACCACCAATCCCGATACTCATAAAAAGGGTCCGATAGCGATTATGATTCGGATACCTATATTACGAACCTTGATACTAACTCCAAGTCGGTTCATTCCATTTACAGGTATCTTCCTACTAGGAGGAATCGAGAAAAGTGGAAACTCGAAAGAAAAATGAGGAACACGATGATGAGCATCATCCAGAGCCGGTTAAAATCCGAGCACTTGGGGTATGGTAATGATCTGCTTGGTTTGATGATGGAATCCAGTCAGAAGCAAGAGGGGATGAGAATGGACGTCGATGAGATCATAGACGAGTGCAAGACCTTCTTCTTTGCGGGGCACGAGACCACCTCCCATTTGCTAACATGGACTATGTTCTTGCTCAGTACAAATCGAGAATGGCAGGACAGGGCCAGAGAGGAGGTTGTGAAGGAGTGCGGGATGGAAATTCCCAGTGCAGATGACCTCAACAAGTTCAAACTGGTTAGTCTACTCAAAACCATAATCAAAGAATAAACAGAAAATCGCATATGCACAATCAAAGTTAAATGATATTGCTTTCAGAGCATAAAGATTATACGAATTGTATTTTGAGACCCAAAATGCTCATCGGAAACGCGTATTTAAATGACTTACCGGTTTAAAAAAAATTTGCAATCAAGAAATACACTTTTCGGAGGGTGTATTTTGCACAAAAAAGCCCTTACGAATGACATATTTTGTACATAATAATTTCATTTTTTGGAACACAGAAATTTATCACTAAAAGCACAATTCTGTCACTAAAAGCTCAATCCGTCACTAAAAGTCCAATTTCTGTCATTGAAAGCCTATTTTCGTGTTTCTAAAAAATTTCACATATAAAATATTTCGTTATATTGTATCTGTGATAAAAAAAAAGTAAACGTGAAAAATACAACATTCAGAAGGACGTATTCTTCATATTCTTAATTAGATAACCACTAAGCGGGATTAAATATGTTAATGCATATATATGCAAAAAAATGCCTTTCAAAATGATGTTGTAAAACACAAAATACGTACTTTTGTAAGACGTTTTGGGGGCTCATATCACAATTTCACTAAACTATATGCTCTCGGCGCAATTCCAAAAAAGTTTGATTGCTACATTCGCAAATTTCTGAAGAATAAATGTGATAAAAGATTTCCAACACCTACCGCATCCAATGACAGCTGCAAATGGTTCTCTTGGAGGCCTTGAGGCTATATAGTCCAGTAATATCAATGGCGAGAACCGTCGCCAAAGACGTGAGCCTGGGCGGCCTGACGATACCGAAGGGCACGATGCTGACGCTGCCGATCGCCGTAGTCCACCACAACAAGGAGCTCTGGGGGGAGGACGCGGCGGAGTTCAACCCGCTGAGGTTCGAAAACGGGATCACGAGGGCGGCCAAGCACCCGAACGCGCTGCTGGCGTTCTCGACGGGGCCGAGATCGTGCGTCGGCCAGAACTTCGCGATGCTGGAGGCCAAGATGGTCATGGCCCTGGTCCTCCAGAGGTTCTCGTTCTCGCTCTCCCCGTGCTACAAACACAGGCCGGCGGACATGCTCACGCTACAGCCGCAGTCTGGGCTTCCGATTGTCCTCAAACCTGTACGTGTCTGAAATTGAGTTTCTGAGTCGCTACAATAAAATTCTCTTTAAATTTGAAGTTCTCGCTGGAGTGAGATGTTTTTGTGTATACTTTCTTGTACAAACAAGATCGAGATTTAACGTTGTTCTGGTTTGGAGCGAGCGGAAGAAACAGAAATTTGAACTGGATTAAGGCGGGCTGGGCTGCGCTGCGCTGTAAACTGCATTATATAGAAAGAAAAATATTTTTTTTGGTGGATTGGAGCCCACCTTAGCTATCAAGGTGGTTCTCCCCCTTGGTAGGGGTGCAACTCGGATTCTGAATATACAGATTTAGTTTTAGTTCTTAACATGAATTTTTGGATGATTTATTTAGTATAACGCGTCCGTAAAACAAATGTCTTTAGGTGATTTCATGATTTCGGAAGTTTTCGAACACAAAATTACGATCTATTTTATTTTTTGGAATCCTGACACGGTGGAGCTTTAATTAGTTTAATTTCTTAAATTAATTATTTTGCTTGCTATATTCTATAGTTATTAGAAGTAGAATTTTTTTTTTTTTTTTGGAAAACTTGATTTTTGATCTAGGAATGGTAACGATCACATCTTTTAACTAATTAACTTTTTGTACAAAATGCCGATTCTAGCATCTCGTAGCATTGAATTCCACCGTCCACGAAATCATGCACATAAATCTAGGGTTTGTGATGGTTGACCCTTCTGTCAATGGGTTTACTTGGATTTGTGTGCCACGAATTCTAAAATTTCAAACTTCGATGTTCTTAACCTAGAATTCAAATATAACTTAGAAATCAAAAATAAATAAGAATAAATAGGTTTATAGTAATTAATTCATAATTAAAATTGTAATTCTCTTTGTAAAAACTAATTAGTTAGAGTCGTTACTTTGTACATAAAACTTGTACGAATTATAATCTTTGTGTAAACTGATGAATGGGAAATATAGGAATTTTTTTTTTCTAAAAGAAATGATAATTGATCTAGGAGTTGGTACATAAATAAATAATATTAGAGATGTTGAGTGCGGGGCCTATAGCGACTTATTCATAAGGAAGCACCTGCCACCGACCATATGATAAATATTTAGTCAATCTCCAACATTACACGTGTTAGGCAGTCAGTTAATCTGGGACCCAACTCTTGCTGGCCATCCATATACACACAGTGACACAAATAGCTTGTTGGACTCTAAACTAATCCTCAAAAGAATGCATGTAGTCCATATTGGTCTTAATTGAAACCCATACTTAATTACCAACAAGAATTAGTTTATTCCATGGATGGGTCTTGCTCATCTAATCTTTGAAACTTTGGGTCCCTTCTCCTCTTTCTTGGATGATCCAATCCATGACTACGAGCCTTGGTGTTACATGTGTCCCTTGTGGTTAGGAATAGGACATTTCCTATGTTTATTAGCCAATAGACAGTCCCATGAAATGAGAAGAAGTTAATCTTGATAGTAAGTTGTTAATCATTGTTAGGAAAATTTCCAACTCTTTATTTTAGATTGAAGAAAAAAAAATATAAATAATGTAAATATATAATCTGATCGAGACCGAAACTTGAACTTGGTTCAATGTTCTTAAGACAATATTCGTCCCGCACATGTGCTTATAATTTAATGACGACTTTGTCTCCCATGATACAACGGAACTCCTCCTATGGTAGCAGCACTTCACAATGCAGGTATTGGACGAAGCAATAAAGGTAGTCTCTGAATTAGGGACCCAAACACTAACATGACTCACCTTTTTATAAATGACGAAAAGACCCAAAATGTAAATACACACTGTTTGGAAGAGTCACATTTTAATAGACACAACCATTGAAAAATGGAAACACAATTTTCAATAAACACAACCAATAAAATTATTCATTCAATTTTTAGATTATTTCCAACAATCATATATGGTTAGCAATGGTATATTGGAAATTGATCTGTCGGCATTTACGCATCAACCAAACTTTACTAGATTAGTCAATTAGGTGAACATTTTAATTTTATGACATGATAAAATGTTCCAACAGAACTTAGAAAAATCATATCTTCATTTCCTAGATTAGAAGAATCATATCTTAATTTTATGACATGAACATTTTAATTTTTGACATGAACATAAAATTAGGTAACACGCACATTCTTAATTGGTTTCTATTTACCCTGTCAATATGCTATTATGGCATACGTGGAGCGTGGGACGTAGCTCCGCTGAAAGCTTTCAAACCGTCCATTAATTGTTCTAGATGGTATTCTCTCTATAAAAATCCCATGGTGCGTCTTAATGAAGGATTTTTTTTCTGATATTGCACTCCATGTAGCCCCCAAGGTTGTTCTTTGGTTCATTAGTCTTAGGCTCCCCGCTTCAACTTGGAGAAGATCACAAGAGAGTGCCCGTTGCTCATAGCTCCGTAGCAAGTTTTTGACGTCTTGGATTTTAGATAAATATGAGAAGAGCTCCCCCAATTGAGAAGATGCCCCAATCTTGGATTTGGATCGCTAACGACAAACTGAATCGTGTGTTAATCAAACTTCCATCGCCACACTTTTCCAGAACTTTATAAGAGTTGTATATCTTTTTTGCAAATTCTTGTTGAATAATTGTAAAAGTTTTGCATATAAAATTTACAAACTTTCCATCTGCATCATTTTCATCAAATAACAACGGGATATGACTGTCAAAGTTAATGTCTGTTTGAGAGTTTTAGATTACTTTCCCGAGGATGAGAGATGGACTTCTACGGTCGTTTCTACCTTAGGAAATTTCTTGATTTGGCAATGACTCGGCTAGGTATCCTTGATTTGGTAGCACCTTTGTAAGGGACCCACGATTTAGTGATTCAGAGGTATAATGTTAACATAATCACGAGTCGCTAGGAGGAGAAAGATATACAACCCCTTGTGTGTGCGATCATAACTTCCTTCTAGGCCGAGTCGGTCATATTCCTATTTCCTTAATTGGATGGTAAAAGATTTGTAGAGCCTATGGATCATCCTCAGGGATATTTCTCATCAGAGGCGACAACATTGTCCTCCTCTTATTCTGATTATGTATCGTCGCCATAGTCGACAAATTGAGATGGGGGACATAATCGTTGTCCTCTTTCAACTAAATATTCAACAATTTTAACTTGTTCTTGGAGTTGTTTCCAAGTGTTGGTTGTGATAGCACCCATGTACACTTCCATTTGACCGTGGAAGGAAATAACATGGGCACCGAAGAGAGATTTTACAAAAATCTCCTTATGAACTCCTTGACATGTTCTCCTTCCATTTGGAACATGGCGAGGAGTTGGGTCATAGTCACTTGATCTCCAGCATGCTAATAGAATCTCGAACGGTATCGTTTGTCGAGATCTCCCCAGAAAGTGATACTTTGTAGGAAGGCTTTTGAACCAATCGAACATAACTCCTTGAAGAGTGCCAATGAACAATTTGACCATGATGTGCCACTATCTATCACATTAAAAGTGATACACATGTTTGTACATTATGTGTATACAATCTACATGTCTATGTAATCTATTTTGGGGGTTGTACTTAGATGAGTTAGATTGTAATGAGACTTTGAATATAGAATTTTTCTTATGATTCAGATGTGAACTTGATGCTTAGTATAAAATTGCTATCCTGATCTCTTTTCTAGAACCTACAGGTGGCAATCATGGATGCAAGACTGGAACATTCGTAGATCGTGCATTCTGGATTGTATATTACACACTCAACTCGTCGTATTCTGGGAGCGAAACGTGATATCTCGTAGCCCTAGCTGAATGTTACTCTTAGGAGGCCTTTGGATGAAGGTTTTGCATTCTAAGGAAACACTTTCCATTCATTTCCTATGGAAAAAGAATTCAACATTCTCATACCCATGTTTGGTTAGGTTGGGACTATGTAGCCTGAAAATTTTAATTTTTTTATTTACATGTTTGGTTCAGACATGAACAAGAATCTTAATTTGTTTGATTTTCCATAAATATTCTTTCATTAATTTAATAATGCTTATGTTATCTAAATTTACATGTTTGGAATATAAATTAAAATTTTAAAGGTAAAGAGAGGATATCACCGTCCAAACAAAATATTTAAACAACATTAATCCCAGGAAAGCAGAACTATCCCAAGGAGGCCAGGGCTTTGTGTTTTACTTTCTCACATCTATGAAAAAATGAAGCATCTCGTATTCTCTTTTCTAGATATACCAAATATGGATAAAGAATCCAAAACTCATTTTTAATCCCAGGAAAGCAAAACTACCATCAACATTGATTTTTATCCACCCTATTATTTGGGGAGATGAATTGGTAAACGAGCTCATCATCGACAACAATAAATCAAGAGAATTTCTTCAGACAATCATTAAAATTAAATTTTCGTATTTATATACACTAATTGTCCTCATATACATACATATATAAGAGAGTCGTTCAAATGCAAGTAACATAGATCATCTCCATGAAGTATGGACTACATCAACCATATACAATCACACATTATGTCAAACCTTCAAGATGTTTGGATGTCAAAGCTTTGGGCATACTTGAATTAATAATCAACACGCATGGTCTCTTTCCATCATTTTCAGTTAAGTTCCTATGGTTGTGTTATTCCCACATGAACAACAATTCCATTATTATGCATGCCTATATGCAAGTGAGACCATGTTAGGTTAGTGGCAAACCTACCGTAGAAGTGGGAAGTAGTGTCGCTGCAAATTGTTCACACATGAAGTAATCATTCCAAGCAGCTGCATGCATGTATCAAATGGAAAACATATATACATGCAAAATCTATTTTTTTGGGCTTATAGGTTAGGTATATATGACTATAGTGTCATATCATGAGTATCACTTATGCAAGCAATCTCTACTACGTTTTCTTCTTCTTCTTCTTCTTCTTTATTTTTTTAATCCCACGCACATACACAGTTGATGGACTCGAACATTGTCGGTCATTCGGATGTCCGCTCTAATACCACTACTTAACTCTTAGGCTAGACTTCATTTTCATATAAAAAAATTACAATTGGAAATCATTTATGGCTTATTAAATTGTCAATCGGCCATGAATTAGGTCGGGAGTTCTGTTCTTCAAATGAGGAATCATATTTTCTTGTTAAGCAGCTAGAAGAAATCATGTACGGGGAACACACGATTTAACTGAGCCCGCACGTGCTAGAAAAAGAAAAAGAAAAAGAAAGCTAGAAGAAATAAAAAGTATGTCATGAATTAATCATGCTTTCTCTTAATATTCAAGTATGACCATGGTAGAACTACATAATGATAGTTTGATGCAGTCAATAATCGACTAGAGAATTCTTGAAAGAATTCTAAGAGAGAAGGAAGAAAGAAAAAAAATTCTAATATTAGTAATGTCTAATCCTTTTAGGATTATGTGTACAAATTATATATAGCTTCAGGATTGTTATAATAGAATATCTCAAAAGAGATATCTAACTGAAAAGGATCCCTATTAAGTTCAGCACAATCAACTATAATGGCAAGTTGGATTATTTACACTGACACTCCATATATTTTGTGTTTACTAGCTAGTTACAAAACTAATTGCAATAAGGTTCATGCTATTTTAAATGAGAAAAATTAAATTTTAGGGTGGCAAATTGTCAAAAAAAATATATATTATCAACTTATAAAAACAGAAAAGTTCATGGTATATATTTGTATAGTTTTGTAAATTTCACTTCCTCAACTACTTCCAATTACTCTTTTATTTTTGGACTTTCAATTTTCTAATATACATGGAAATATAGTGCTTCTTTTTCGTTCTACTAATAAAGTGAGACTGATTAGTAAGCCACTTACATGTAAAAGTGACAATTATAGAAGTGGGTTGTACTATTTCCACAATTTTTAATCCTCGCAATAATCTGTGTGAGAATCACAACACTACACTTTTCAGCAGCATTGACCCATAACTTAGTGACGTGTCCCGATGTAGTCGTACAAACCGCGTGTGGATCGGACGGCTGATGATGCATATGTGGCGGAGATCGGGCGGCCGGAAAGCGACAGTCTATCGCACAGAGAAAGGACCGAAGCGGGACCCACGCTTGACAGCGACGATAAGGATCTACTCACGTGGTCATCTGGACCTTCGCCACGTGTACAGTTGGCCCCACTGTGTTGTGTACCATAATGTTGTTTGGCGTCATATCCTGTGCTTACGTCACGGTACCTCTCCCGTATTCCGAAATTAACCTATCCCGTCCATTTATATTTACGTGATTGTCCTTGGGTGGCATGTAACCTCTGTTGCAGGTGGGGCTGCAAACGAGCCAAGCTTTTGTAGTTTTTTTTTTAAAAAGAGAACAGAACAATTATATTGAAATAGTAGGAGCCTAAGGTCAAAGATGGCGCCGGGAGATAATCCAACGATCTATAAAAGTATATGTGCCAGGTTATAGGCTTGGCCAAAAGAAAAAATTAACCTCCCCGGAGGTTCCGGGATAACAAAGGAAAATAAAACTATCCATCCTGGCTTACCCAAGGGTAAACAAAATGTAAAGAATGACCTAAACAAGAAATTCCTAATGACCAGATAGGTCTTTAAGCAGAGCGTTGCTGGACTCATGTGGTAGATCGCAGGTGTGGACGAAGATCTGATCGATTCTGGAGTCATGTGCTAGAGACGCCAGAGCTTTGGCCACGCCAGTAGCCGTAGTAGGAATATGTGCAATGGCGGTGTTCGATCCTAATACTTGTTGTATGTTGCGGATCTTGTATCTGAGAGCCCATGGATGTTTGGATTTATTTGCAATGATGGTGAGAAGTTCGGAGGATGTTTCGATTTCACTGATCTGGATGTTCTGATCATTACACCAGTGAATCATCTTGAGAAGAGCGTCGATTTCCGGAAGAGGGCTAGTGATATCAGTCATGAGTATGGAGATGGCATAGAGAAGATGACCTTGGTTGTCTCTGATGATACCGCCACACGCAATTCCCGGGAGATCTCCGGTTTTTGTCGCCATGTTCATCTTCTGACCCGTCCTCGGAGCCACTCATCTCGCGTCGATCCCCCGGATGTCAGGAAGCGTTCCTAAGCCGTCCGTTCCCAGATTATGTGCCGAGAAGGTCGAGCTCGAGTTCGAGCTCAAGCTTGATAATTTTTTTTTTATTTTAGAGCTTGAACTTGGCTCGAGCTTACTTATATTAAACTTGAGCTTGGCTTGGTTTGAGCTCGAGCTTGACTTGATAAGCAAGCTTGATTCAAGGTTGGTAAACAAGCTTGATAAGCTCAAAATCAAACTCGTTAAGTTTGATTTCAAGCTTACTTAGCTTTATTTCAGGCTCATTAAGCTTGATTTCAAACTTAACGAGCTCGATTTCAAGCTAGTTAGGTTTGAATTCAAGTACTTGTAATAGTAACAATTTATTTATAAAAAAAATTAATTAAAAAGTTCCTTAATGTCAATTATTAAGGACATATAAATATATAATACACATAACCATATTTTATACAATGATATATAAAATTTGAATACAACATAGAACAAACAAGTTTTTAAACAAGCTCCTAAACGAGCTTCTAAACGAGCCAGCTCGCAAGCTCATAAACGAGAGAGCTTGCGAGCTCAAATGAGCCGAGTACTTCTAAGCTTGAGCTTGGCTCATTTATTAAACGAGCTCGAAAATAAAGTTGAGCTTGGCTCATTTATTAAACGAGCTTCAAGCAGCTTGCGAACGGCTTGGTTCATTTGCAGCCGTAGTTGCAGGTCATGAGTAAAAAGGTCCGGAGCTGTTCGTTTCGCGGAAGTAGATCACAGTAAAATTTTAATTGGAAGTAGAAAGTTTGTGTGCGTATTACATATACGTGTCATACATATACATATTTTATGAGTTCCTTCGTTGAATGTTTGTTGGAAGTGAGTTAAAAAGTTAACCTTTTGTACTTCTTTCATTTGGATGGTTGTTGGAAGTTGTAGTTGAGAAGTGACATAATTTTTATTTTTATTTTATATGGATTAATAATAATAATAATAATAAAATATAATAATAATAATAAATAATAATTATTATTATTATTTTTATTTTTGGAGTTTTAGTTTTTTTCGAAACCGACTGAGAAGTTTCGGACACTTCGACCATTTTATTCCGGAAGTTAAAAAGTATGAAACATGTACTTTTGGAACTACTATCCATAGGAGTTTCGGTTTTCTTGAAATGACTAACCAAATAACGGAAGTTGAGCTTTTTTTTGGAACTAGAAATGAATAGTGCAAAATAGAAGTTCCGGAATGCGGACTTCCGCAAACCAAACACACCCTAAGAGCATCCCCAGTAGGGATGACAAGGGAACGGGTAGGGGTCGGGACCATTTCTTCCATCCATGTTTCTGAGTAGTATTTGGATCTCAATTTCCGTCTCCGTTTTTCATCGGATTCATTTTTTTATCCCAGTTCCCGTTAAACAATGCACTCTCTGTCCCCGTCCCGTCCTGTCTTCGTTCCTGTTTTCCATTGGGTTCAATTTTTTACCTCCATCATCGTCCCCGTTAAACAATGCACTCCCCGTCTCCGCCTCATTAACACTTTCGGGGTCGAATTTTCTCGTTTCATTCTTTCGTCAGGTTAACAATTTTTTTATATACATTATAAGCTTAAAAAAATTATATTCATTCAAAAAAAAATATAAGACATGTTAATAAAATATGGTCTAGATCATGAACCCATACCAGTGGGTTACACATATGGATACGGGTATAAGTAATCAGAGTCGGGGATTTATCGGGGCGGGAATACTTACCCATATTCGTCCCCGAATTCGCTCGAGAAATATTTTTTCATCCCCATCCCCGCTTTTAAATACCCAAGCTCATCCCCTTCGAAGAAAAAAAATGAGGTTCCCGTCGGATTTGAGGGGACATTGCCATCCTAATCTTTGGTGAGGCTCATCCTATACCCAATTTATACATTCAAAATTTTGAAGCTTATTTTGTAGAATAGAAAGTCCCATCTCCCTAGTCCCGATTTCTACAATTTCGGTCTCATCCGACCCATAGGTGCTAAGGATTGGACCTCCCAATTTCTAAATTCTATATTGTAGGATCTCATTTGGTAGAATAGTAAGTTCCAACTAGGAGCCTCCAATTTTCTAGATTCTAAATTTTACATTATTTTTTTCATCAATTTTTGACCACACAATCTTTGGGATCGAAGCTCACTTTATCATTTCCTACTATTCTCATATAAATCCAACACATTCTACATTGATCCCTCTTTTTTTTTTAAAAAAAATTTCGGCCACAAATTGCATTGGAGACTCCCAACTACTAATGATGCTCTAAATATAGGTATGAGCATTATTAGATTATGGACCGAAAATTGAACCGAACCGAATGAGAGATTCGGTTCGCTTTAAAAATATTCGGTTCGGTTTCCATTTTGAAAATACTAATTTTTTTTATTGAATTTCGATTCTGGATTTCGATTTCGCTTTCGGTCCAAACCGAAAACTGAACAAGACTTATACAATTATATAAATACTCACAATTCTATGCATATTTTATAATTAACTATATATATATATATATATTTTTGTATATTTTAAAAACAACAATTTTATGTATGTGTTTTAAAATCCAACTTAAATAATTTAATAACTAGTCCAACTTTGGACACAACTTTAAAATACAGCAAATGTGTGTTATAAAAAATTATAATTTTTTTTATGTAATTTAACTTTGACCCCAGTTTTGGATCCGGCCCATTAAATAATAGAAATAGTTCAACCGAAGAAACTAGGGATGTCAATCCGACAGGGACCCAATTTTTTTTTTTCGACGTGGCCAAGTTTGTAGTGCCCCGTCCCGCTCAGTCAATCGGCAGAATCAAAAACGCCAACGGCGTTCGGACTTAGCCTTCCAACGGCTACTTGGAGACATCGCTCGGTCGAGGCGACCGCTCGCTCAGGTGGGGTAGTTTCGGTGAACTCGTCTCATCTTTGCCTTCACATAATAAATCACATGTTTTCAACTTGCACAAGTAGGCTTGATAATAAAAGAGACGAATCCACATAGCTAAAAGAGAATAATCCCGACGGGTCAAACTGAGTTAGAATATGGAAAGGTCCAATGGTCGGTTTAGAGTTGGTGCACGGCATGCTTTGAAAATGACACTCGATCCTTCGTCCCGTGGCTTGGGAGAAGAAAGTTGGTTGAGTCGACGAAGTTATGAACATAGCCTAAGTCATAGGCGTCGCCCGCATGAATGCTTCATAAAGCATGCACGGTCTTGTCGTCCAAGGCTTGGCATAGTCTTGGCTTGCCCCATGAGTTAAGTTGCGTTGCACATCTTGTGCCATAAGTCTAGGCACCCAAATGACTTGGTCGTTCAAAGTTGAACGCGTGTATGGCACGTTCCATCGAGGCAAGGCACGTTCCATTGAGGCAAGGCTTGACGCGGCCTTTGCTCGTTAAGTTGTAGGCTTGAGTAAGTTAGGCAAAGTTATGTCGGTCGACCTAAGTCATTCCAAGTGTTGTCCGGCTCATTCTGCGGTTGTCAGATTAAATAGTCCCACGATCCCAAGGCCCGTCATATAAAGTATGACTTGGGCGATAGTGTCACGTAGAACGGAAGTCGGTTTGAGGCACGATGCACGAACCTAGTGTTAAGACAGGAACCACGGTTGATTTAATGAGTTTTGGAGAAGGGACTATCGAATAGGCATTCATGAGTTGAATGAAATGATATGGTAACATGGAGAGAATGCTCGCGACCGTGGATCATCGAGGGGTCTCAAATGATAGAAAGAATGCTCGCAATCGTGGGTCGTCGAGGGGTCTCAAATAATAGAAGGCTTGATATTGGTTTTGAAAGAGATGGTAACATTGAAAAGAAGGATGACTGTGTGAGACGTCAGTTTGAGTCGAGTCTTGCATAGTCATTGGACAACTTGTCGACAATGAGGAGTTTCCACGCGCGACAACCCTGGGCGCCATGGGACCGCGGCGTTCCGGAGGGAAGCAGGTATAGCCGTAGCTGGACGAACCGCTCGGGTCATTCGAGAACTTTCAGCGGGACTAGCTACTTGTGCTGAAAGGGTCGCCGAATGGCAAGGCTATAGTCCAGGATAGCTTGTGATGTTAGTGACCAATTCAAATAGATGGGTCGGCACGGGCGACAATTCGCATGTGTGCCTTTGGATTGAGTCTAGTTGAATGTGTGTATGGTTGGAATATAATGTTTGGTCCTAAGATGTGGCGTTGAGTTCTAAGTTGTCGGCATATAAGTTGCATAAGTGGGTTTGAGTTGTCTTGAGTTTAAGTCAGGAAACGCCGCAAGGCAAAGTCGGACGAGTGACACTCCGTCCAGAAGTCTTGATTGGGTCAGTTGGTGATTGAAGTAGCAAGGGCCACGAGGCGGCGATATGATTGAGTCTCATTGAGTTGCGAGGCACGGCCTCAACAAGGATTTATAGTACGGTCACACGGGAATGGAGCCTCATCGCGTAGTTGCGTCTCTGATTTTGGCCTAAAGGCAAACACGACTTGATAGGCTAACATTGTTTGAGTCGACATTGTTGTTGCAAGCACGGGATAGTCTAGAGTACAGAATAGGCCAAGGCGGTCCTAAAAACCGATCCTAAGGCAAGACTAGAAAGACAATTGATAAGAAGTGACTATGTTGCACAAAGTAAATCAAACGTGTTGGGTTTGTATGGGTGGGCGAGGAGCTCATTCCACTAGTACAGTTGAGTACTGACACCCATATAGTTTTCATGTGCAGGCACAGGTAGAAGCTCGTGGCGCGGAGCTCGCTTGGATGCGTCGAGGCACGGAGTTCCTTGGCGATTCGAAGCGTGCGGCCGCATGGAGAAAAGACTTATACGGGACATAATGTATGGACATCGCCTTCGAAGCTTCCGCTGGATCGACAAATGTATTGAGAGATGAGAGAGAGCTGAGTGACTTGTAATGTGAGCTTAAGTGAGCATGAGAGACTTGTAATCTTGGCCTTGCGCCCCAATGTAACCATGGTTTCAATATCAATAAAGAGCTTCTTTGTATAACTTGTGTTTTGTTCTAAATTTCGCAGCACGAGCGCAATCTATGCTCGTGCGGCATCACGCCTTAGCGAGGACGATCGCTCCTACGGGAGCGGGGCATGACAAAGTTTGGGGACTTAAAAATGTTGATTGGAACGGGGATGAAAAAATCCCTAGTTAGATTCAGAGCTGGGTATGGGTATAGTACTCCTCGTCCCAATAAATCTCCAGCCTGATAGTTCAAATATAAAAAAGTAATAAGTCTGCCACTACATAGTCCATATATATATATATATATATATATATATATATATATATATATATATATATATATATAAATTAGGGTTTGTCAATTGTCATCCTCGCCTATTCGTCTTTCACAACAACAATATTTTTTGAATATTTTCCAGTAAGGACCCTGTCGCATGTCCCCACTGGAATGTTAAAAATGACCAAACTGTCTCCTGACAGTTCGTTCGTCATCTTCATGTTGAATAAGCGTAGACACTAGACAATAGAGTTAATGGGAACGAATATGGGGAACGAGGACAGAAATTTGACCCCAAAAGAGATAACGTGGTGGGGACGGAGATTGTCTTATTTAACGGGGACAAAAATAAAAACTTAAACTCGTTTGGGGATGGGGACGGTGATGGAGATTAGAAAACTAATCGGGGACGGTAACGAGGGGGTATGGTCCCCGGCCCCTACCCGTCCCGTTGCTATTCCTAGAACAAACCGAATAAACCGAGTAGTTTATTCGGTTCGGTTATGTTTTGATTTGGCTAATTTCGTTCGGTTTTGAATTTTTATAATTTTGGTTTATTCAATTTTAACTATTTTGGTTCGGTTGAAACCGAATAAGCCGACCACTCACCCCTAACATAAGAGTTTTGTTTCACCCATTAAAAATGGACGGATATAGCGAATAAAAAATAAATGGAGGAAATACATTAAAACAACTTACCAATATAATTTTGAAATGTGCCAATTACCTCTGTTTAAGTTACTAAGATAAAAGACATTATTTCTATCTTTCCGGATTCGAACAAAAAGGGAAGCATATTTATTTATCCTATTAAATAAATTGTATAGGTGGATAAGCAGTGGCAAACCTCTGGTTCGAGGCACTATAGGAGTAAAGCAGCAATGGCAGACATCTGGTCTGGGTGTGGACCTACGTATATAACGAGTTGCTGAATGGCCACTCAGACCTCTGGTTTGGGTGATAACCTATAAGGAATGGGCCCATTTGTAATGCCCCATCCCGCTTAGTTCAACCGGAGGAATCGAAATACCAATGGCGTTCGGACTTAGCCATGCAACTGCTTGCTCGAAGTCCTGCTCGGTCGAGGTGACTCCTCACTAAGGTGGGTGGCTTCGGTGAACTTGCCTTATTTTGGCCTTCGTACTAATAAAACAAAAATTTTCAAATGCACAAGTAGACTTGATAATAAAAGAAACGAATCCACATAGCTAAGGGAATAATCCCAAGTCGGGTCGATTGAGTTAAGAATATAAAAGGGTCCCATGGTCGGCTTAGAAGTGTTGCACGTTGTGCTTTCAAAATGACACTCGGTCCTTCGTCTCGTGGCTTGGGAGAAAAAAGTTGGTTTAAGTTGCCGAAAAGCTGTGAACTTAGCCTAAGTCATAGGCGTTGCACGTATAAATGTTTGATAAAGCATGCACGGTCCCATCGTCCAAGGCTTGTCATAGCCTTTGCTCGTCCTACATATTAAGTTGTTGTACGATTGAGTTAGGCAAAAGTTTTATTGGGTTGTCAAAGTCATTTTAAGCACTGTCATGCGCTTTTTGCAGTTGTTAAGTCACATAGTGTCACGTCCCGATCCGGGAAATCGTTCGTCCTCGCTAGATTTCACCCAAATCATCGTCCTCGCTGGGACATGATGTCGTACGAGCCTGGAGTTGCGCTCGTGCAAGCAAGATAACATGTTCACATAAGATTATCTCAAATCGATAACATAAGCAGTGGAAGAAAACAGAGTATACAATAAGAATTTCTTTTATTAATAATGAACTAAAGGTTACAAAGGCTTGAATCGCCGAACTGAATATGTCAACTGGCTACAACGCTCATGATCTCTCTAGCTCACAAAGGATTACATTGTTCCATACATTATGCATCTTTATAGCCAACAAGTAGTCTTCGGCCGAACATCTCTATGTTGTAAGTCCGAACGCCAATGTGGTAGCTCCTCTTGAAACGCTAAGGACCCCATGCCTCGGCGCATCCAAGCCAAGCTCCGCCCTGAGCTGAACATAACCTGAATCTGCAAGCAAACTAGTGGGGGATTAGTGCTTTCGTGCTCGCTGCACTGATCAAGACCCACTCGCACCCAAATCAAACACTAAGTACATTTAGTGAAACATGCAACATTATTTGGTGATCTTTCTATTTAGCCTTAGGATCAATTTCATGGCATTTTTTTTCAACATAACAACTTAATATAAATGTGTCCAATATCATGTCCCTGCGGCAGATACAGTTAGACATAATATGAACATAAACATAGTGATCGTGTTCATCTCCGTCCCATTCTGCTTAGCCTGTAATGGTTAGAACTTCACATAAGCAATCATACAATTCACGCAACCAACCAACCATACTTAGACATATGTATAAGGGTAGCAGGCCCTGCGCTGCATCCAACTCTAATCTTAGCCCACCAGCCCTATCTATATGAAGGTCACGGTGTTTCGTACCGTAATGGACTTAGCATCCTTATGTGTAAGCCTATGATCGCTCCAGTACGGGTTGCTAGACCAGTACCTGAAGGATTGCAAACTTACTGATATCATAGCTTATCACAACAATGGCGATCGTAATCCGCCATAATAATGT
>JANAVB010006580.1:15000-43426 GCA_029216955.1 Iris pallida | reverse complement strand
TTTACATTTTGGCCATGTATCTTTAAACATATTCGTATATTAGATGTTGTGTTTGTGATGATTTCTTCAATATGACAAATGGAACTGTTAGCACACTTTAATCTTTTACTGTTTACTTTTAAAAGAACAGCTTACTACTACGCTATAACTCAAGCGTAGGCTGGACATGCCTCAATCCGTCCCAACAATTTGGTAGCGGGTCTGACATAAGGTATTTGTGATACCTTCAAGATAAGGTATCAGATACCAAAGTTTAGTATCAAGATACAAGGGTAGGTATTAGGATACCATATTACGGTAGAGGGGTGCCTAAAAACTAAGGTAGAGATTTAGTTATAGGTTTACCTAGCTAAGGTAAGAGTTTACCTTATTTAAGATATTTATACCTAAACAGATATTGGTATCGGGATACCAATTTGACCAGATATGGAATATCTTGGTAGATAAATGCTAGAAATAGATACTTAGGCTAGAGTTGACCTCGTTTGACCAAGTCAAATAAAAGTTAATATTGGCCTATTTTTGACTAGAACTTGACCTAGTTGACCAAGATCTATGATGATAACACAGTATCACTTTGATACTGAGGTTTTCTACTAAGTCAATATTGGATTTAGCAGAAAATCAAACCTAGATCAAATCGAATTCATAAACATGTACATAACTAAATCATGAGGAAAACATATTTAACAAAGAAGTTTTTGGAATAAAATGAGCTATCAATGCCAAAAAATAAAAATGATAATAATTAAGGTTGTTCAGTAAATTCGGCAAGATGTACTTGCCTAGGTTAAGCTCCAAGCCTAATCTTCCACTCCATCACCGAGAGGGGTAACGAAACCATACTCTAGCCTCAAGGCCAAACGTTCCTAAGCTTGAGAAAGAGGAGAAAAAGAGAAGAGGATGGAGAAAGAATGAAAAGAGAGGAGAGAGAAAGTGAGAGATTATATATAGAGGGGAAATTAATCATGACCGTTGGATGGGATCCATGTCACAATCTAAGTCGATCCTAATCATTCAAAAGAAATATCCATTGGGTAATATGAGCATCTACACTATTGACGAAAATATCTAAACACTATTCATCAAAATATCCAAAATAATATCACGAAAATATCGAAAATACTATTATTAAAATATCTGAAATCGAAATATCTAAAATATGGAAAATTTGTCCGGGGGTATGCCGTCGGATCGTCATATCGGATATTGGTCGGTATCGGTCATATCGGATATTGGTCGTATCGGATCGGGACATGCCAACCGTATCGCGTATCGGCCCTACTTTAACCATGGTATCAAGTTGAAAACTGGAATAGTTTGATGGTATCAAGTTGCAATTAAGCCTTATTTATTAGACATCTTCTCGTACCTTTTTGCCATCTTCTGCAGTAATGGCGCTGCCAGGTTCAGCCGAGCCCGATAGTTGGATCCCCCACAACTTCTGTTTGACACCTCCATAGGTTATTAGCCTGGATATAGTCTCCTGGCCTTTGTAACAACCTGAAAATAGAAAAGGGCCATAAGATTGACCGAATTACTGCGATTAACTATGGAAGTCGAGAGAGTAGCATTTTTTTCTACGATACGAACAGTAAGAACTTACTACCTACCTACCTTTGTCTACAGAGACTGCAGACCAGAGGCCGGCCTCCAGTACATTGAAATCGTTAGTCAGCTCTTTTCCAGCAGCCGGCCTTCCTGTATGCAGAAAGCTACTCTGAGATACATGCCCCCCCCCCCCCCCCCCCCCCCCCCCCCTTTATGATATTTCCCCCACACAAATGCAGAAGAAAGGAAACGATTATGCTGATAGGAGACGCTGGCATTTGTCTAGTGTCCAGAAAATAGCGTCAGAAACAAGACTAATGATCTTCCTGATTGGAGACGATGTCTAATGCTCGATACATAGTTATGTTGCAACACCATCTCATGTATGTGCCAAACCATACAAAAACAAGTTGGTTATTTTAGTAATTAAACATGAATCTTCGTCAATGCCATATTGCTCGACTGTCCAGAAATTCGGACCTCATACAGGATCCTAACGTCATTAAGAAAACCCTGTATTACAAAAGGAAAATGCTAAACAGCCGCCAGTCTGTGTCCCCCGGCTGTTTTCTGAATTTAGTATTTAGACAGCTTATTAATGGTTATTTATGTTTATCCATGTGAAGAATATAGTATGCGAGACATCTGTCAGTTTCTTGTATTTCAATATGTTAGTAGATTGAACACATCACAGAGAGATTTTTTTACTATAAATCCCATTTGCATGTTATACAAAGATAAAATAGGATACATTCCGGTAAGTGCAGTGTTAGGACTTCTTTGTCAAACTACTCGTGAACTAATTAATTCTTTGTTTACATCTATAAACAATGTTTTGTCTTGCTCGATTTAGGATTTACAAAAACTGTCATCCATGTAGATAGTCAACACTAATTGTCAATTTGCCCAAAAGCTTCTTTGATTGTAGCCCTTCTTTTGCCATTAATATATAATAAAACCAAACCTACCTGGGGTGTTTTTTGACCAAGGTTCAAAATATCGGCTGATACCGATATCTATCGGATCAGAAATAGGGGTAACCGATCCGAAACTATGTAAAATCTCCGTATCGGTTGTATACCATCGAAATCGGCTGGAAGTCTGTCTGAATCGTCACTGTATTGAGCTGTACTGGCTTTGCATCCGTCATATCGGTGTTTATACCGGTCCTTCCGTCCAGTACCGGCATTGTACCAGTCAATATTGGCCGTACCGACCTTGTACCACTCGGTAAAGCCGTACCGACCCATACTAGTATAAAAATGGGAAAAAAAGAAGAAAACAGTAAATGAAAATAGAAGACCAGTGGCCACCTTACCTGGTATGTTGTTGAAGTCGTTGAAGATGGCTTTGAGGTACAAATTCAACCATAAACAACATCTACTCAGGTAATCACAAATAACATGAAATAAATGAAGTAATCCATAAAAATATCTCAATATTTTTGGGATTTTAGATAATAACATGCATTACTCTAAAACTATGTGTTGACGATTCAACAATGTAGACTATTAATGATTCAAAATTAATACAAAATAGCAAATTTATACATGAAGGTATGAATTTTTATGCTTTTCTTTAAAAAATTATAAAAAAATCTTTCCGAAACAAAAAATCTGATACCGCCAATTCTGTCGATACGCTGATACCGATTCTCACAAGAAGGGTCCGATACGGAGTCCTAAACCAAGTTTTTGAACCTTGGTTTGACCTCATCCAATTCTATATCTAAAAAACAGAAAACTCCACTGTTGCAAAAGAATAGGCAGTTGGTCAAATTCTACTCTCTTTACCTAAGGTGTGTTTGGTACAAGGGAAAAGTGGAAGGAAAATGGAGGAGGAAAAAAGGGAAGGAATGATACATTTTCTCTTGTTTGGTATAGAAGGAAAAGTGGATGGAAGGAAAACTGGAGGGATTAGTTTTTCCTCCTAACCTAAGAAAATCAATCCGTTGGGAGGAAAAGTGGATGCTCATCTTAATTTACAATTATACCATATAAGAATTATATTATTTTAAAATAGTTCAATAAAGTCAAATGATAATAAATATTGTTAGTTGAGGATATAATTGGTAAAGTCTATATTTTTATTTTCTTTTCTTTCCTTTCACTTTTCTTTCCATGCCAAACAAAAGAAAGTGTATCACTTCCACATTCCTTCCATCCTACCAAACACAAAGGTAGGAAATGGTCTTTTCTTTCCATATGGACAGGAAGCGTATCTCTTTGGGTTTTTTTTTTTCCTTCCACTTTTCTATCCTTCCTACCAAACACAGCCTTAGGTATGTCAGGAATATTGCTAGTCTTTAATGAATCGAAAATCTTGATAGTCTAATTGTTTATTGGTGCAATACGTAATACCCTTTTTTTTTCTCTCTTCTTGCATCATCTGTAACTTATTCCTGCATTTGTCTGTATAGGTGGAGCGGGCTCTAGGGCATGTGGAGATGAGGAGCAAAGAGTCTACATATCAAGCATGGCTTGGTTACTATAATTCAATTAAGAATGTTGGCCACGACAAGTACAAGCTTGTACTTCTAGCAAACGAGTTTAGCCGAAGCATGGGCTCGACAATCCTCCTGCCATTGCCAAGCTTGTTCTCAGAAAGATGGGACTCAATAATGTCCCAGGCTTGAGAGCAAAATAACTCATTATTTACTTACATTCCTTGCTTCAGTTGAAAGTGAGTTTTTTGTTCCACTGCCTTAAGGAGAGAAATATACAAGTATCTCACAGGCATTGGTTTGTTGTCACCTGATTTGTAGGTTTTATACTTTTTGTATACCATCATTTGTACAAGTACAGTGAGCACTAGTGATCAGTGAAAGTCCTATGATATCAGATATTGATTTTGCTTCTTGTAATCAATCTTTCTTCGTTGAAATTTTTGGATATAAGTTTTCTGTTTTTATTATTTGTATATAATTCAATTTGATCGTATTGATACGAGCCTATATTTTTTTCGTTCAGGTCTCGTTAAAAGTATATGTATATGCAGTTTTTTTTTTATATACATCTATTTTCGACTTGATAGCACCAATACGAGCTCATATCTTTTCGTGCGAATCTTGTATCGTGACGAGATCTATGCCATTGGATTCAGAGTCGAATCATGTGAGGATATTTTTCATGAGTTTTGCAACATTCTTTTGGAACGTCACTTGGGTGCTACGTGCCGTGCCGAAAAAGTATCGCTTTAATTCCGTCATAAGGGTAGTTAGACTATGCGAATCTAACTATGTATGTCTTGTCGTGATTCGAGGTCCGTATAGAAAGATATGAGTCCGTATCAATGCAATTAAATTAAAAATAAATTTAATGAACATCATAAAAAAAAATTGAAAGATTTATATGCAAAAATTTCAAAAAAACCATTTGTGTGCACAAATTCTGTGGGTTTGATTGGCGGACCGTCTGACAGGAGTTCTGCAAAAAAAAAATCTCTACATAGAATTAGGCTAAATTATATTATCCTATATATATATTTTCTATTTGTTTTATGTTTGTACCGGATCAATGACACTCCAAAGATGTTTGATTGAATACTGTTTTTTTTCCCTTTATCACAGAATATCGAAAAATTCTCAATCTTGTCTTCTATGTGCAGCTGGGTCTCTGGGACTCGAACATCCATGGAAATAGTTTTTCCACCTAACCCCCTCCTATTCCCTCCTCATTTCCAATCCTAAACTTACCAAACATGGGTAAAGACCCATTCCCAACCCTCAAAAACTTGAACCAAACGCCCCCTAAAAGTGTTCGAGGAAGTGACGAACCCGGTCCATGAAACCCCAGGTCCCCTCTCTCCTCGGCCTCTTCATCCTCTTCTTCTCGTGCTCAAAGAGTCAAACTCATCGTCACTGTCACTGTCATCATCGTCCTTCCTTTCTTTCTTCATCCACGTCTTCTCCTTCCTCGCTCTCTTCATCTGCTGCTCAAAATCCTCCGCCGCGATCTCCACGAACGGGCCAAACGCCCCCTAAAAGACTAGAGCGCTAATCCACCCATCTCAACTCTGTGATGGCTTCGGGTTCGGGTTATTGGAGCCAGCTGGAGGAGGAAGGAGAAGAGAAGCTCGGCGAGCGGCTGAAGAGAGCATGGAGGAACGAGAAGGTCTCTCCCGACATCCTCCACTTCCACTCCGAACTCGTCCAAGAAGCCACCGAGGAGATCCAGAAACTAGTAAGCCCCCTCTAAAACCCTCGAATATAAACCCTAATTTCTTTTTTGATTTTGAAACCCTAACTCCTCAAATTACTCCGGAAAATTTATGATAGACAACGCTAATTCGTGATGTTGCACATTTTTTTTATTGTGAGTTGGGAACTATAATTCCTCAATCCTCTGGAAATTTTAGATGACAATGCTATTTCTGTTAAAGAATTGGTTTTGCTATTTCCTTATATTAGTCAACAATTTAAAGCTTCTATACAAATCTCGCCGTGCATTTGTTGATTGCAAGGTGGAAAATAAATTAATTCCATTGAATTATTTTAGGGTGCGTTTGATTGCAAGATGGAAAATGGGTGGAAAAGAAATTAATTCCACGGACTTATTTTACTAGGAAAAAGATTCCATGAATTTAAAATTTTCCATAATAGCGGTGTTTGATTGCAATTTTTTTCTCGTGGAAAATCAAATAAATTTTCACGGAAAACTTAATTTTGATGTTTGATTGGCTTTATTTTCCACGAAAAATAGTCAATTTTACATGGAAAATGATATTTTGTTGTTTGCTTGTACTTTTTTTCCATGGAAAATTTACATTTTCCATTGAAAACTTAAAATTTCCACATCCACAATACTCAATTCAACATTATACACTTGATATAGATAATTCGACAAACTTAGGAGACATTTAAAATGACTGTACAACAATAATTCCATATCGATCCATCCCAAATCTCCACAATCATTCAACAAACAAACAAAAATTATATCAATCAAACATAACATAAACAATACTCAACTAACAAAAAAAGAAGGATCTTTTACCACAAATGTCCAAGTTTGCTATAGTCATTCCTTAACCATATCAAAAAAAAAATAAAAAAAAATAAAATCCAACACATCCATCGTTCTAAAATGAAATGCTAAAAAAAATCAACGAGGAGGATCCCGTCCAAGCTTAGATAGACCTATAATCGTCAGAACTCTAGATCCGTGATCTCAAGAAAGAACTTTCCCGCCTTTTCGTCCCCCTCAAACACTTCCATCAAATCCATTACATCTCCTTGGTCGATGTCCATCTCTTTTAGCCTTTCCAAGGGTGCTTGTCCATTCACATAATTTTGTGATGCTTGTTTGTCGAAAGCAACGGCTTGTTTGTCGAAAGCAACATCAATCATCTCGGAGGACTTCGCTATCTTCGCAAGGGCCAATGCAACATCTTCCATTGGTTTTGTACGCTTCCGTCGTTGTGGAGGACCCTCTTGCGCTGACCGATGGAAATTTATTGAATGACTTGGTTGTGTTTCCTCTACATCATTTTTGCCCTCCAAGTCATCTACGGGTTCACTAATCGGAGGAAAATCATTCCTAGAGGCCGCTCGATCACCTGTCGCGGCGTCATTACCAAATATCGTAAGCAAATCATAGTATCTAGGACATAGTTTTTCCTTCATCTTTGCTCCATCGGATTTTTCCTGAAAATTGACATTTAAGAAGCAAAGTTTAAAATCTAACAAAATGAAACTCAGGTTCATGCTTTAACTTTCAAAAGTGCATTTAACATACATATTCATCACAGGTTAAGACACAAGTATGCATAACCACCACCCCCCCCCCCCCCCCCCCCCCCCCCCCCCAACTAAACTAACAAAACAGAAGAGATGCTACTAATAACTTTGAATGCAGGAGTATCAGAAATATGACTGAACAAAATTGTAACAAAACATAGTATCAGATGACTGCAGGAGTATCAGAAATATGACTGAACAAAATTGTAACAAAACATACAAGTTGCCACTAATAACTTTGAAAAGGAAATTGGTTCAGGAGGTTCTGGGAAAGTATACTCTGGTAAGTTGAAAAATGGACAAGAAATTGCTGCCAAAGTTCAGGACTCCTCCCATTCCCAGGGAATCGATCAGTTCTCAAATGAGGTGGACATTCTTTCTAAAATAAATCACAGAAACCTGATCAAGTTTATTGGTTTCTCACAAAAAGGTGGGAAAAACATCCATATCGTTCAAATTCATACACTTTTGAGTAGGCTGTCAATGAAGGGATTCGTTTGTTGAGGTTTGACACTGTCTAATAACTTGTTGAGGTTTGACACTGTCTAATAACTAATATATTCTTTTAATTCTTAATTCTATGATTTAGAGACTTGATCACTCATCTTTCCATTTCATTCCCACTAAAACTTGTACTGCATCACATAATATTAACCTTTGGCTTTCAACTATGAGATGGCATTAAGAAATTCTCCTGTCGACACACTCCTTACAAGCATTCAAAAACAAAGTAAAAGAACAAAAAAGATCATCATCAAAGACTAATCCAAATCAAAGGAGAGTTGCTCATCAGAAGAATACTTTTATTGTTTAGAAGCCAATCATGCATTTGTTCAACAGATGAGTACAGCTCACCGGACAATTACAGGATGGACAAGAAATAGAAGAACAAAATAAATTGTACACTCTTAAGGCCATTATAATTGAGACCAACTTTTCAATGATCCATACGAGAAACATTCATCTTAAGGGACAAGAATGTAATAAAAGTTTTACCTTAATATAAGTCTCCCAAGTGATGGGATCGGCTGAAACTCGTCCGCTAGAGTCCAATCCAAAGTCCGCTAGTTTTGAACAATTTCGTGATGTCATCACATTCATTTTTTAACGTCCTCAATCTACCTCTCACATTGTCAACATAAACAGAAATATTACATGCTTCCCTCACTTTCTCTATAACCTGTAGTAGAGCATCAAATACATCAATGATACATTCACATACTCACATTTTAAATATTATTCAAAGTAAGAAAACTATAGCGTTTTAACCTTTGTAAACTCCTTGGACTTGAACCCCTTTTCGGTTCGTTTTGGTCCGGCAAGCACTATCTCAAGAAGACCATTGATTAGTACTTGATCCATATTTTCGGTCCACCTAACTTGCTTTCTCGGATTGTTTTTGACTTTGGGTCCAACTTGTTGGCTTGCCATATTAACTGTTATAACATAACCTAACTGATAAGCAACAGAGAACAATGGAAACATAACCAAACGAGGCCTAAAATCACAAATGGAACTGATGGATAATTGCTTCCTCTCATAGAGAGAGAGATCAGCGATGCTAGGGCCATGAATCACTGCTCTCAGTAGTATCATGCACTAACATGCATACATATTCATGACAGATAATACTGGAGATTAGCACCTGTTCCAAATTTCAACAAGAAAAGCATCTATGTAACATGCTGCATTGCTGGAAAGTATGAAAAGCGTGAGAATCCAAGTCAAGAATGAACCCAACAAAAACCAGATGTGCAAGAAAAGCAAGCATGTTACTTGTCCTAACTAGTTAGGAAGAAGAAACTTGAGATGGCACTTGACAGAGCCTTGTATTGTTTGTAACTAGCTAGGAATAAATAGCAATCATGTTGTGTCTTCTGGTTTCAATAAACTCATCATTTTCGCCTTTCTTCTCAGGAGTGCTCCACAGCCGTGTGGAATCCAAACAAAACTTGAAAAGAAATACAAAAGTAACGATAAAACTGTTTTTTTTTAAGAAAAAAAATTCAAAATTGACAAACAAAAATATCATAAAGAAAACTTGATCAACCATCACAACAATCCAGGGGCAAGCAAGACGAGCATCATCGAGCCTTGGCCTTGGGATCCTTTTTCAAACTTTTAAGTTTCTCTTCAAATTTACTTTCAACGAGTATCTACTGTCTATACATAAGTCTACAAATATTAATTTTACAATCCTTTCGATTAACCACCAGATTACATGCAACATATGAAGACACTGAAAAGTAAGATAGCCAAGGATATGGTCAAGGAAAGAAATACTAAAGCTCATAACAAATCAAAAGAATTGTACAAGTACCCAAAAGAGAGAAAATATTATAGACTATTACCAAGACTAATATGCAACCAGGATAACATTCCTTTGTGGATCTATCTCTCATCCTCCATATCCAACTCATAACTATATTGCTTAGCAGTTCAACACCAACAAAATAAGATAGAGATCAGGTAGAAGGAGGTCATAAAACTCTGCCAATTCTTTTGTGGATCTATCTCTCATCCTCCATATCCAACTCCATTCTTATTGGAAGAATCTTGGATGATGATGACATAAGTAGAATAATATTATCCAAGGTTAGTAGTATGCAAAAGGGGGGCAAAAGAGTGAACAAATAAATTGCCACAATAATCCAGCTGATAGTTAAAGTTTTGTTGTCATCAACACATAAACCAGTTGACAGCAATAAAGATAAAACTGTCAACTAACATATAGGTCCAGAATGATAGCTTCTTATTTTCAATCAGTTTTCATCAGCACATAATCGAGCTGATAGTTAAAGTTTTGTTGTCACAAACAAGCAATAACTAACTGGAATTGCAATGTTACATGAAGATACTACAAAGTAGGTGATAAAACATGTCTCAAACAAGTACTATTAAGTTCATTCAACTGGCACATAAGTATTTGTATTATAATCAGCCCACATATCATTAGCGATCGTAGCTCTCTTGTTGGTCCATGCTGCTTCAGGTGTGACAGTGATGCGGGCATTGTCGGGAGCACCTTCGGGTACATCGACATGTGGAGGGTTAACTTCGTCTTTACCTTCACTTTCAGAATTATCACCTTCTATATATTCATCACAGAGATCATCATTGTCATCAACCCGTAAAAAATTGTGCAAGGCACAACATGCAAGAACTATCTTCGCTTGCGTGTCAATATCATAGAACGGTTGGTGTCTAAGATAAGAAAATCTTTTCTTCAACAGGCCAATCGTCCTCTCAACAACATTACGGAGAGATGATTGGTGAAAGTTAAACAACTCTCTACTATTTTGAGGAAGAAGCCCCACGATATCTCTACGATGATAACGTGTACTCCGATACGGTGTGACGAATCCTGGAACCAAGGAAAACCCCGCATCAGCAAGATATTATTTACCTATTATTAGCAATAACTATTAATGCATCTAGATGTTAATATTTAAGTTGTTAAATTTATGAACAATCACGGAATGTAAAGCATACCAATTGGAACCGTTAGTCTATGTCATTGTCGTAAAACTGCACTCCTTAACAAACGACTATCATGCACAGACCCCCCCTAGCCAACAAGTGCGTAGGTAAATTTCATATCAAATGTGCATGCCACCAAAACGTTTTGAGATATTATTTGTTTTCTATTCCGATACCTAGGATGTTCATGCACAGGCACTTTTGCAGCAATATGAGTATCGTTGATGGCACCCACAACATCCTATAATCCACAAAAACTATTTTCTATTAACTATAACTAAAAAAATAAAAACATAACTTTCTAATAGTAAATAAACATCTAACCTGAAAGTACCAATCTTCGTCACCCTTATCGTGGGGGGAGTTCTGGACAGTGGCGTTGATGACGACGTCCCTATAGAGTGATAGACATGCATTTAACACCCTGTGGAAATAATGGCTCACAGTTTGGCTAGAACTAAAAAGGGTGTAAGCTCCCATCCTGCTACGATGGTCGTGACCAACTGTGCTTAAAAATATTGCCACTTGTTCTTCAACTCGCACGAACCGGCTATCGGCTAAACCATAACCACATAGGCGACTACATAATCGTTGGAAAGCACCAATTTTCATCCGAAGCATCTCATGGCATACCCCGTCACTCAAGCCGAACATTCGATTCAATGCTACCTCTCTCTCAGCTCTAAAATTACGATAAGGGTGCCTTGTGAGACATGGGGTAAAATGTTAGTGCATTATAGTACTATATATCGTCGCTGCTTGCATCATCGTCTAAAAGACAGCGACAAGTTGCATTTGCCTCGGTACTTTCGCCATTCTAACACTAAAAAAATCAGAGTTCATAAGTGTTGACCCTTTGTTATTAGATATAAATTTGGCATGACAGGAAGTTCTATGACTACTTCTACTAGTTTTAGCTTATAACAGAACAAAAATGTCAGAAGTTATGTTTTAAAATTTTAGGTCAGGAAATAGATTCAAAATTTGTGAAGAAGGGAATCAAATGTAAACTCCAAAATTAGAGATGCACTGCTCGTGTCCTATTGTGTCGGACATGCATCCGACTTCACATATAGACACTGCAAAATATTCTACAGACAACGAGCATAGGCGCTCACTCCCAAAGCTACAGGCAAGGAGCATCGTGTCCTGTTGTGTCGGACATGCATCTGACGTCGTCGAGGATCTGCTCCACTAGTTGGACGCAGTCGAGGAGTTGAGATCCGCTCGACACAACAATAGGATTCCCAAATCTCGAGAGGGGAGAGAGATGTTCGGATCGAGAGGGGAGAGATGATCCGATCTAGAGAGGAGAGAGAAAAATTCGAGAGAGGAGTACCTTTTCTTCTCCAGCCGATCAAAAATCGCACGCGCGAGGGAGAGCTTCTTCTCCAGCTGACCTCGACCTAGAAATCGCGAGAGAGAGAGAGAGAGATATATATATTTTCCATGGAATTCATTTCATATGGACTGGGCCAGAAATTACTGTTTTGAAAGAAAATGTGGAAAATGATGGTTTTTTGGAAAATGATTCCATGGAAAATATAAGCTATCAAACACGCACATTGGTGGAAAATTTGTGATGGAAAATTTTTCCATGGAAATAAAGCCCAATCAAACACAGCCTTAGTAGAAAAAATATTCCATGGAAATTTGAAATTTTCTTATGGAAAACTTAAATTGGGTGTTTGATTGTCCTTATTTTCCCATGGGCTGGGCTAGTTTCATTTTCCACCATTTTAGAAAAAAAATGTGGAAAATGAAAACTTAAATTGGGTGTTTGATTGTCCTTATTTTCCCATGGGCTGGGCTAGTTTCATTTTCCACCATTTTAGAAAAAAAATGTGGAAAATGATAGTTTTTTGATAGCCATCTATCAAACACTACAACTGTTGGAAAATTTGTGATGGAAATATTTTCTATGGAATAAAAGCCCAATCAAACACAGCCAAATGACTTGGAACTAATAGGACCACTATAAAGTATATCAGATGTAGCTTAGAAGAAGAAGGTCATAAATAGTGAAAACGAACACTGTTTGGTATCTCATTGTCATCAGCGTCGGATCAATTACTTCTTAATTTTTTTTTTTCTTGGTATTTCTGTTAAAATTATATATATATACACTGCTTCGTCCTCTACTGATTTTAATCCTTCAGATTTTACAACTTTTTATATCTCTGTATTATGATAAATAGCTAACACGTACTACTACTACTACAAATATTAGCTTTTTCCAAGTCTTCAGGTTTTGGTTGAATAGGTTAGGTGGCTACACCGATATTTCTTCCCCAAAATATTTCAAAACCTCAGCATGACATCATTAGGCCTAGTATCTATTTTCCATTTTCTTTGAAGCATCTTTAACTTTGGGAATTGCTAATTTTGCGGTAATGCCAGTAATTCCTACCTTGAGCTAGCCCATCGTTTCTTTGAAACACACACATAATGTATATATATATCATTGTTGTACTGTACTTTTTTTAAAAAATTGATGTTCTGCTGTATACAAAAACATATCATTGTTTCCATATCCTTGCAACATTGATGCATTTAAAGGTCACTCTTTCTTTCTTCCCGTACAATATAATCAGCCGATGTTGATGGTTATTTTCGTAGTACTGTTTGGATCGTGAAATTTCATTTTATCTTACATTTAAAGCTCACCATTTTCAAAAATTGTAAGGGGTTATTGAGACATGCTTGGTAGTGGTTATTAGAGTTTTTGAAATTTATTTTACTGGCATTCTTGTTTAAAGAAATGAAAACCTTTTCTGCTTTCTCTAGCTTCTTGGCAACCTGCATAAACTTTCAAATAGGTTCTGATGTGATGCTGTAAATCAGGAAGAGGCTGTGGAAGCATTTACGGAGAATGGAGCTAAAGCGGAGAACGGAGTTGATGAGCTCATCGTCTCTCTTTACCAAATGGATTTGGATCGTATGTTGTTCTTATTGAGATCATATCTTCGAATGCGTTTACAAAAGGTGATTAGTCCCTCTTAATATATGTTTTCATATGCATGCATACATACATACATATTTGGCGTACTCTGTTTTCTGGGTTTATTCTAGCATTCTCACAGGATGGTTAGGTGTATGCTGAATTTTCTTGTAGATTGAGAAGTACACAATTCATGTTTCGAAGACTAATCTCAGGGATCGACTTTCTGAACAAGATAAAACTTTTGCTGAAAGGTAAGAAGGTGGTTATCTATTTCTTTTAATAAATCATAATTTGCTCGTGTCTAGAGATGCTTTGTTGTTGACAGGTGTGCCGATATCATGGAAAGACATCTTGATCAAACTGTACTGGCACGGTTGCCCTATGGTTACCAATCCATTATGAAACAATCAATTTCAAGCGAAGAAGATGACATGAGTATCATTTCTTTCCCTCTTTCTCTCTCTCTCTCTAAAGTTGGTAGCTTGTTTCTCGATTATTTTGGTCTCTGAGCAAGTTTGACATATTCTAATATTAAAATAGTGTAGAAAGTTTTCAATGATGAACTCATGTAAAGTGATTTATCCTCGTTTCCTATTAGGCTAAGCCAATTTGTTCCTAGTAGTTCTCATCATTTAACTGGTCACTTAGATCTGCTTCCTGAAATCAGTAACTTTTTTTGGTACCCCCACTAGTTGCGGTTTTAGGGCAGGTTTGAACTTTGGAGCCGTATTCAAAAAGTGAAACTGGGATCAAATTATTCCTTAAATAGGCACATCTTTCACAAGGTGCAACTAGATTCGGGTTATCAAGATTTCTCAACGTCATGAAGTTTCTTAGTGTACCATACAAGGTTCGTCGTGTCTGTTTCAATATAAAAACACTTTTTTGTCCCTAAAGGATATGAGATTTATGTATTAGATATAGATGATGCTATGTGAGGATGGGAAGTTTGTAGAGAGAATCAAGCTTGCTCTGCTCGACCAGAACTTGCTTGAGCATAGGGCGAGGTGCGGAGCGGCTACCGATAGAAGCAGACTTCGACTCAGATGGAACAAAAGGAAAGTTGTACATCCCTATCACCCTACTCTAATCTGAACCAAACATGTTCTATTCCTCAAGTCATGACATTCTTCTTTTTTTCGGGTGGGGTGATCAGATCGAATCCTTCCTAATAATAAGAAGTTTAGATTGATTCAAGCCATTCATTCCTAGACTACTAGGGGAGACACCCACTGATTGGGAAAAGTGATGCGGAGAGGCATAGGTAGGCGACCAAAGGCGCCCGGAGGAAGCTTCGATACGGGGGAATCCGTGCCGAGTTCATACCTTGATTTGGCAGGTGAGCATGCTTGGATTAGGAAGAGTTTCCAACACGTGATTGAAAAACTATTGCTTCAGTTTTGGAGCTTTGCTAGGGATTTCAAGCTCGACACCTTGACAAAATGTAAGTTCAGAAATGAAACACCAATATATCTTAACGCAAATCTCTTTCTAACGACGAATCCATGCTCAATATGGGCTTCTTTAACGGATAGGGTTGACAGGTGCACGGTTTTATCCCCGAATTATCCATGATATTTTTTTAATAGAAAGAGAAAATTCGAGTTATTCTCCGATGGGAGGCTGCCTTTCTCAGTTGTTGACTAATGACTGCTCCCACCTCGAGTTAACTGACTAGAAAGTGAAATGGTTCAGAGGAAGTAGTGTTAAGGAGTTGATCGACGACTGATGGAAAGAGACAATGACCTGTAAGATTGGGACAGTCCACACACACGACTAGTATTGAGCAAAAAAAGGGGGTTTTACCCGTAAAAGGTACCCCGATGAAAGTGAATTCTTCATATTTAAGTCAATGATGAATGACAGTCGACCCGATCCCATCATGAAGACCCGAGCCCAGCAAGAAGCGCATAGTTCTATCTTTGCTTCATCCATCCTTAGCGCATCTGCATCTGTTTTATCACCATCATGCACATCTTTCTTCCCTAACGAGGCGAACCCTGCAGGCGTGGGTTTTAGAGGATATCCAGTAAACGTCAAGAAGATTCAATACGCTCACCAGTGTTTCCAACATTTTCTTCTAGAACTTTATTGAGGAAATCTAGTTTGATTGAAATGAATTATGTGGCAAAGAGAACTTGTTAGAAGGTGATCTCATGTTCTTCAATTATAACTTCATGGTTGTGTTTGGTTTGAGAGAACGAGAGAGAATTTTTTTTTTTGAAAAGACGGACAAATTTTATTTTGAGTTTCGTTGGCAGGAAAAACCTCAAAGAAAACAAAAAAGAGAGATCGGAAGAGAGAGAGAGAGAGAGAGAGAGAGAGAGAAGAGAAGAGAAGAGAAAAGTAATCGGGAGAGAGGAGGAATTGTGAAAGAAAATGAAACCTATCATTTTTGGAGAGAAAGGAAAAGAAAAATCTTAATGGTTAATATTTTCTCATTTTCCTTTTCCTTCTTAACAAACATACTAATACATTTCCTCTTTCCATCTCTTTTCATTTCTCATTTTCTCTCAAACCAAATAACGACCCGTAAGACTATCGGAGATCATGGTGTTGATGAATGAGGATTTAGAATGATAAGTCTTCTTAAAGGGGCACTATCCAGAATTTTTGAATTGAAACTTTAGGTGATATTGCTATAATATATCAGAAGATTAAAATATTAATATTCAACATTTGACCTACATCCGTTTGTCTCTTCTACCGTATCTATATTTGATTTTCTCTCTTCGTTTACTCCCTTCCCCACCTCTCCGCCCTCTCATCTCTGCTTAATCCAGGCTGTGATTTGACTGCACAACAAGCAGTGCAAACCAGTGTTGTAAAAATCCCTCTAGGCGGCCGACTAGTCCCCGACTAGTCGCTAGTCGGCCGCCGCCGACTCGACTAGGGGCTAGTCCTCGACTAGTCACTTGTCGGCCACCGTCGACTCGATTAGGGGCTGGTCCATCCAAAAATTAGCTAAATTGGTACTAGTTTGGGCTGCCGTCGACTTCGTCAAGGCAGCCGTCGTCGACTCTTTACTTTGTTGCTGCCTTTTTCTATTTTTGAAAAAAGTGACTAGCCTACTCTTTTTTTATTTTTACTTTTGCTTTGTTATCTCTTTGCTACTGTTGTTGTGGCTCTTTTTTTAATTTTTGCTTGTTACTTTTTTTTGCTTTTGCTTGCTACTGTGGCTGTAACTCTCCGTGCAAAATAGTAAGTTGTTAACATATTATTTAAATATTTATCGAAATAGAAATTTATGCAAAATAATGAATAAGAAAATACACTGTAGTCTGCGATAATTAAAAGTTCAACAATTAACATATTATTTTTTAAAATATTTTTATAACATATATATATATATATATATATATATATATATTCATTAGAAATTCTAAACCGACTAATCCGACTAGTCCCCGAGTAGTCCGATTAATCCGTAGTCCCCACGAACCGACTAGCGGCCGACTAGCGATTTTTATAACCTTGGTGCAAACTGAAGGGAGAAGCGGGAGTTGAAGAAATGGGGAACACAGAAAAGAAAAGGGCTGTTGGAGAAAATTGAAAGAAAGTGCAAAGAACAAGAAAGCAGAAAAGAGAAAGTGAAAAGGGATAAGCTAAAATGGAGAATAAATGGGACAAATACCAAAGAAAAAAGAAACTAGAGAAGGCATGTAGAATGAAAGTTAAAGAAGAAAAGAACCAAAAACACTCATGGCTGGCAGACAACAAAGGAGAAAGAAATAAAAAAAGAGGAGAAGAAAACAGAGAAAGATGTAGAGGAGGATGGCCACAGAAGAAAAAACTGTAGTTAGGGATATACAGGAGATAAGAAAATGATAAAATCTTATAACAAAGAAAGAGTGAAGAACCTCTACATCTTATGAAGAATGCAGCACATGGGTGCGCCTTCAGCTCTTTGCAACTTAGGTGTGCCCCTCATCGTACCTGAGAAACTAAGCAAATGTAAAATATGTGAAAAACGTTATCTAACTCAAATGAGAACAATATTTGACCTGTATATACAATAACTGTTGAGAATAAGTTTCATTGGGGTGGAGCAAGTACATACTTATAGGAGAAGGTGAATCCTCCTCTTTAGTTCCTGTCCAATGTGGGATTAAAGGAGTAGAAAGAGATACTAAACATGGATAAACTAGAGTAGCAACTGTAACTATTCTAAAAATAGTTACCAAAATAGGGTAAGAAGTTCATGCATCAGACGACTGACATAGATCTTGGATTTTCCAGTACCGGAGCCCCAGCTCGACACCTTTGTCTTCTGCAAAACCAAGGAGGACGTTGGAGCTTTCCAGATGGATGACATGTAAATGCCTCAATCTTTTGTTCAACTTTTTCTTAGTTCCTATTAGTTCCACTTACTTATATACTTGCATGCTTCTAAAGAGGGAAAGAGACCATCGACTTGCTTGCTAATGACTTGTATGTCCTTCGATACAAGTCTATTAAGGGCCTGGTGGAGGGTGGACAGATTGATCTTGTGTAACACTACTTGCACGATCTGGGTGAGTGAAGAAAATATCAGGCATCTGTTGTATATTATTCATTGAGGGTCGATTAGCTGATGTTCTATTATTCATTTAGTATTGATTAGCTGATGTTCTAAATTGCTTATTTTATGATTTTGTTCTCTGAAGTCTGCACAAACAAATCATATATTTGAATATATGCGAGTTTCACAAACTTTTCGTTAATTATTTGAATTGAAACTATTTCACATTCTTTCTGCATTTAAAGCTTGTGAGTAGTAAGGATGCTATATTTTTTCAAATGTTGCTATCTATTGTTCTTTGCTTTTGAGCATAGGGTAAATATTCAATTTTTTTAACTCTTGTTTCTTGTGTACTTATCATATCGACAGTTCTTTTGTATTATTTACAAAATTTCTGTAGCCTTTTTTTACATTTTCTTGTCTCTAATCGATCTTTTCTTGAATACCTAACTAGTATCTATTGGTGACATTTTGTTCAAAAAATTCCCTCTTCTAGTTCCATCCAGTACATGTTCTGTCGCAAGCCCCTTCTTTATGGCATTGTTATAACTCAGTGTTCTGACCGGATATAGCAGGTGCCCTAACCCCATAAATAGTTTTGATTGCCAGTCAATTACATGTTGCATTTGGCCTTTACCACCAGGTTACGTGTGATTGTCTTGGAAAGGGCATTAAACGTCAGTGTTGTTTGTTTAGTGCAGAGTAATTTTTTAGGACCTATCGTAGAATTGTGCCACCTTCTTTTAAACATCAGCGTGATCCTGAATGTCCTATCTATTTGATCGAGCTTTGTACTCTGAATTAGAAATTTCAGTTATGGCCAAATTTATGGGTTCAGATGTTTTATATAGGGGATTGAAGATCTCTTTTCTTTCTTATTTGTTCTCTCTTTATATTTTTTATATGCAATTTTTAAGGCTTTTTATTTGAATGGTTGGGATGAAGTTGTATATTCAACTATTAGTTTAAATGGACGACCAGAGTTGGCAAAATTCTTGATACTGTTTGCCTTACGAAGTGTTACATCCTTCCTGAGGTACTGTTTATTTTTCATCGACTTTCTACTACAGTGTTATCAGAATTTGGATTAGTTTTCTCCAATTAAGGCAGTTTACTTGGTGGTACTCAGACCTTTGTCACTGATCAATCTGTTGGTTTTGTTTTGCAGACCATTGGTAGAATACTGTGGATGCACTCATCTTCTCCTTCCTCTTTCGTCTATCAGAGCCGCATCCCCACACATTTGATAGGCTAATTCTGGGTAGTTCGCGGGGGAAGTCGCTGCTTACACCGGATCACTTGTAGCAGATTAAATCTAGTTGAATTTGAATCTTAACTAGCTTATTTAGCATGATATAATTTAACGGAAACTTGTTTTAGGAGCAGGACTATTTCCGTGTAATGTAGAATCATTGTTAGGCTTTTATGATTCAAGAAGTGATGAGAATATTTTGAACAGATTTTTAGGGCCGAGCATTTGGTTACAATCGAATCAAAGTGCCCAAAACCAATTAACTGTATATCTAAAAGAAAAAATCCAAACTGAATCCGAACCAAAATAAGCCATAATCGAACCAAACCAACCAATATATAATCGGTTCGGTTTGTCTTGGGTTTATTTTTTACTGACTAATCGATTGGGTCTAAAGTTGGGCTTGTGATTAATATATATGAAAAATATACAAATTTGACAAATAATTGGAAGTAGGAAGTGTAAGTAATGAATATGTAAATAATTGGAATTAGGGTTTCTCATCTCTCAGATCTCTGAGAGGCTGTAGTTGATAGTAGGATTTTTTTTTTTTTTAATCCAGCACGTGCGGGCTCAGTTAAATCGTGTCTCTCCGCACACGATTTTTAGCCGGTCGTCATGTCATTTCGGACTCTTTGTGCGGATCTTGTCCGTACTGGTTTTTTTCATAATCGTCCCACACGTACGTCCTGTGCAGTCCGCACGCTCCAATGCTTCACGAGTCGGCCGACGTCTTTTGACGTCCGCAATTCAACGTCTCGCTTCGTCCACGATGCCGAAGGCGCTCCCGACGTCTTCACGACGCCTACGACAGCCGATGCCGTCCAGCCACCTGTTTTATGCGCACGATGTCCTTACGACGTCTTCTCAACGTCCTTACGGCGCCGCACGACGGACCGCGTGGTCGGCCGTCGTTTATATCCGTAGTAGAATGGTGCCGGTCCTCGACCGTCCGCGCGACGTCCTATTCGTTGAGTTTTCATGCACGAACGTTCTATTCTGACTCACGCCAGTTCAGATCGTGGCCATTTTTCGTTAGTCATGTGAGGCATTTAGAAATTTTGTAATTCTTATTTGGTTTCAGACAACGTATCTAGTATTATTTTTTTTTTTTGTCAATTTTCTTTTCAAATTTAATCTGATAGTTTATTTGGTTATTACTTGGATCTGTATAGGTCAAGAAAGGTTGTTGCTGCTGCATCATTATCATGAAATACCAACCATTCGAGCAACATATTATTTGCAGTAGTGGCTGAGTTGTGAAAGCGATCAAACAATGACTTTTGCTCACCCTACTAATTTTCAATTCAGCATCGGATCTCAGATCTAAACCAATCTTCATCTTAATCTTATATATAATATATATCTATATATAATAGCTTGCACCTCTTTGATATTATATAGTTGAGTTGTGACACCCCTATGCGTTTGCTGCTGGTACATTGTTGTTGGTGGGAAGAAATAAGTGGAATCGATAAATGGAAGACCGCAGATATCCTCATTAATTTATTTTTTTTAAAAAATAGAGATTCTCATTTGAGGGAGTAGTCAAAATCTATCCTCATTAATTTTTTTATAAAAAAAAATAGAGATTCTCATTTGAGGGAATAGTCAAAATCTCGTTTAAGTGAGGTTGTGTTCACTTAACTCACACGTTGTTGTAAAATGACACAAACGTTCACGAAATAAATTGAAAACCAAATGTGTCTCATATTAGAGAGTAGGTTTTTTTTTCATCTTTTACTCATATTTACTTACAAGATGCTTGCCAAATGTGTGACATGGATGGTCACATATCCATTGCAGTTTGGATTTTTGCAGCTTGTGTAAACCCTTGAACACACAATGGCTATGTGACCATCCCAGTCACACATTTGACAAGCATGTGTTATTTTACAGCGTCACGTGTGATTGTGGGTTTATTTTGTGGGCATGTGTTATTTTACGTCGTCACGTGTGATTTAAGTGAGCACGCAAGTTCACTTAACCGATACTCGAGCTCACTTAACCGATACTCGAGCTCACTTAACCGAGATTTTGATTATTTCGTCCAAACTGAAGGTCTCTCTTAGTTTTTTTTTTAAAAATAGTTGGGATATCTGCCCAATGAGGACATTTCCATATATTGACTTTTATTTTAGACTTTACATGCAATAAAGTTAATATGTTTGTGAAAAAAATTGTCAAACAAAAATAGGACTATGACCATTTTTGACTCTGACATATATTTGATTGAATTTTCTTATACTGTTTTTCCATATATGGATTTATAATATATAGTAAGCCTATATAAGATTGGATTTCCATATATGAACACATAACATGCTATATAAAGGGGGTCTAAAGGTTCTTCTTGAGATATCTCATTGTGTTCAATGAAAGTTGTTGAATAAGTTCAACACAAGAGAGCTAAAGTTGTTGAATAAGTTCAACACAAAAGTTTGAGAGAGTTTTGTCTTCTTTATTTTGTGTTAGAGTTCTTGAGAGCAAATAGAGAAGTGTTGAGAGAACTATTGTAATTCATTTTCTTCTTCATAGTGGAACTGAATCATCATCATTCGTAGAAGTAGACATCTTGGCCGAACCATGTAAATTTTTATCTTTGCGGTTGTAAATTTTCTCTGAGGTGTTCTCTGATTTCTTTGGGTTTATTTTCGCTGTTCCCCAACGGATTGCTATCAGAGCTTTGTGATTCTATCAAGATAATATACAAAGTTTTCGAAGAAGTTAATTGGGTAGATTCTTGAGATGGCTCCGTCAAGCAAGGTTAGGAAGTATGAAATTGAGAAGTTCAATAGGGAGAATGATTTTGGCTTTTGGAAAAAATCATATGAATGACGTTCTCATATCTCAAAAGCTTTTTAAGGCTTTACGAAAAAGTCCAAAAAATCTCGCTGACATGACCGATGATGATTGTGATGACATGGATCTCGAAGTATGTGTTGTTATTCGTCTGTGTTTGGAAATGGATGTCGTGTACTCTGTGAAGGACGAAACCACCGTCGCTGGGCTCTGACTGAAGTTGGAATTACTCTACATGACGAAGACTCTTACCAACCGACTTTATATGTTAAAGTCGCTCTACAGACTATGGAGGATGGTACGTCAATTGAGAACATAATCTCAAAGTTCAAACGAATTATTTTTGAGTTGAAGGATGTTGACATACATGAAGATAATGATCATTTGGTGCTAATTCTATTATTTTCTTTGTCTGATTCTTATGATAATCTTATTCAAATATTACTAAATGGAAATGACTCAATTTTCATAGAAGGGGCTACGAGTGCCTTATTGTCTAATGGGTGCGGAGATTTGCGTCTAATAGCGGAAACGGTGGGGATCAAGCCCAAGATTTGACGACAAGAGGGAGGACAAACGATAAAGCATCTTCTAGCAGAAGGTCGTGATCCAAGTCCAAGACACTTATTGAAAATGTGAAGTGCTTCAACTGCAATAAGAAAGAATATTATGCAAATAAGTGTCCTCGTCCAAAGAAGAAGAATAAAAGACAGAGAATAAGACAGAGAGAAGGTGATCAAGCAAACCGTGATTCAGAAGCCGACAATGATGGGGTCTATTTTTCGATGGCATATGACAACATGAGTGAATGTTGGATTCTCAATTCTGGATGCTCGTGCCATATATGTCCAAAGAGGAAGTTATTTTCTTCCTACAAGGCGACATATGGTGGTTATGTGTTGATGGCAACAACAACGCATGTCAAGCAATTGGAATTGAGTCTATCAAGATGAAGATGCATGATGGAATTGTGCAGACTTTGGCCGATGGCAGACATGTTTTCAAACTCAAGAAAAAAATCTTATTTCTTTTGGTACGCTTGACTCGAATGGTAACAAGTTCGTTGTCGAGGGTGGAGTCTTACAGTTTATTCGCGGTTCTTTGGTGATGATAAAAGGTCATCGATATGGTAACCTCTATATCTTATTCGGAAGCATTGTGACTGAGACTTTAGCAGTTATTACATATGTTTCGTTTGATATCATGCGTCTTGCATGTAGTGTCCCATCCCGCTCAGTTCAATCGAAGGAATCAAAACACCAACGGCGTCGGACTTAGCCAGGCAACGACTTGCTCGAAGTCCTGCTCGGTCAAGGCGACTCCTCGCTCAGGTGGGTGGCTTCGGTGAACTTGCCTCAGTTTGGCATTCACACTAATAAAACGAAAGTTTTCAAATGCACAAGTAGGCTTGATAATAAAAGAGGCGAATCCACATAGCTAAGGAAATAATTCCAAGTTGGGTCGAACTTAGTTAGAATATGGAAAAGGTTCTACGGTCGGCTTAGAATCGTGCACGGCGTGCTTTCAAAATGACACTCGGTCCTTCTTTCCATGGTTTGGAAGAAAAAAAGTTGGTCTATGTTGCCACGAGGCTATGGACTTAGCATAGTCATAGGCATCGCACGATATAAATGCTTGGTAAAGCATACACGATCCTACTGTCCAATGCTTGATAAAGTATGCACTGTCCTAATGTCCAATACTTTGCATAGCAAAGTGTCCCATAAGTCTTAATACACGTTTCTACGGTGCAGGGCTTGGCATAGCCCTTGCTCATCCCACGGATTAAGTTTGTTGTAAGATTGAGTTAGGCAAAATGTATGTTGGGCTATCGAAATCTTTCTAAGCACCGTCCTACGTTTTCTGCAGTGGCCATAGCCACATAATCCCACGAACTCAAGGCTCATCATATTAAGTATGACTTGGGAGGTAGCATCTATAGAACACAAGTTGGTTTAAGGCACGAGTGTAAGCCCCCTGAATTTTCGGAATTATTTTTTTAATTTTCTAAATGAATTATTTTTCGATAATTCATTTTTATTTAATTAATTTTGATCATTAAATGCTCTTTACCATGACTTGGATTTCTAGAGCATCAGGGATGCCAGTCTCTGGAAACTTTTTTCTTAAAATTTTTAGTAGACGAGATTATCTTCATGTTGGTATATCGTGTCCCACTCGAACTTGTTTCCTTGTGCTCCATTTGCTTCGTACAACTTTCGGGTCAATTTAGACCAATTTATCGTCTGTCGTAATTCGTGACTTAACTTCCAACTTAATTTTCGGGCCCGACATCGGTCCAATCCAGTCGACCCAATATATGGTCCTGACCTGTTTTGAGCCTACTGTGCACGTGCCACTTGCGTGCCATCGAATTGATCTCCTTTGTGCTCCCATTCCATCCATGATTTTAATTGGTTTAATTTATTATTTTAATTAAATTTTGGCCCCAAGCTTGTCCAAACTTGGTCCAACACCCAATCTAATTTGGTGTAGGCCCTATCATGACTGTCCATACATACCACTATTGTATTTGTCTTTTTTCCTACACAAAAATATCCTCCTCTTATACAAATATCTTATTTTCTCTCTCCTTGTATATATATACACATATATACATATAATATTTTTTTTATATATATACTTATATATTTAAATCTCCCTCTCCCTCTCACCACACAACTCCCCCATCACCATCACCACCCCCCCTTGCTGTACACGAACACCCCCTCTCTCTCTATTCTCTCTCTCTAAAATATCTCTCTCCCTCTCTTTATATATTATATAAACACACACTCATATAATATCTCTCACTCCTACACACAAACACACACTTCCCCCCCCATAGAAGTCGACCTCCCTCTCTCCTCTCTCCCTACCTAGCCTGCAACACACCCCCATCTCCTTCTTCTTCTTCTTCATTCCTATTCTTCTTCTTCACTTCCTCTTCTTCTCACCACAACAACAACACCACCACTCTGACCATCATTCCCACACCATCATCATCACCATCACCATGCTCACCATCTCCACCACCCCACGCCGTCGTGACCGCGCCGCGCGCTAGGCCAGCGTAGCCCCCGCCGTGTGCCAGGCCGCAGCAGCAGCAACTGCAACAGCAGCATGCATGGCAGGCGCAGCAGCAGGCCGCGCAGTAGCAGCTGCAGTGGCACGCGCGGCAGCAGCCATTCCGGCCGGCCGTGCGCCGCCGCCGGCGACGAGACCCCCTAGCCGTGCGCAGCTCCGGCGACACCCCCCGGGGCAGCACCTCCTTCCCCGACGTGCCACGCACCCGATTCGTGCGTTTTGAACGAAATCCCGGCGTGACGCGCACGGGATCGAAGTCAAAATCTCGTTTCGGGACAGCGACTTCACACGAATTTTTTGGACAATCCGACCGTTGGATCGGCGAACTCTTTGCTCCATCACAATCTCGGTATATACGCCTTCACCCCTCTCAAATTTCATCCGTAAATTTCGTCGTTTGATAGATCAAAACCGGCCACAAAGTTGACGCTTTAAATTGTGTTATTTTTGGACAGTTTTGCGGAGCCAACTTCGTTGGTTCGTATCTTCTCCATCGCGGCTCCGTCTGGTGTGCTACCAGTTCCTATGCGAAGCTGGTATAACCCTCTTCCTACCCCTTAAATTTCGTTTCATTGTGAGCACGTTTGATTGGTTGAATTCGACGCCAAAGTTGGCCGTCTGAATTCGTAATTTCCAAGTTGTAAAATTCTATTTTTGAACCCGGGACTCCGGATTCAATTTCTGACACCACCAGTAGACTCGTGGCGTCGTTCTGGTATGTTTTTATATAAAGTTTGTTAGATTTGGAGGACGTAGGCCCTGACACGTATTTCGGTGCAAAGCGGGCCCTATAGTCCGGATCAACAGGACTTTTGACACCAGCTCATCGGAATCCAATTTTGGATATACCGTTGAGTTCGTATCGTCATTCTGGACTCGTTGACATATAATTTGCTGAGTTTTGTGGACATTGGCTCCGACACGCATTTTCGTGCAAATCGGATTCCAATATCCGGGTCAACGGACCAATCTGAGATCGGGTCATCGGAATCCAATTTCGGATATACCGTTGAGTTCGTATCGTCATTATGGATTCGTGGACGTATAATTTGTTACGTTTAGTGTACTTTTATTTTGGCACGTTTTTCGGTACAAAGTGGGTACGACACGGATACCATTTTGACCCAAAATTACCTTTTTGCTCCTGTGTCCAAATTGGACTTATGGGTAGACTATTCTAGCTATTTTGACTATTCTGGACACGTTGGTGATGGTTGTTTCACCATCCAACAACATCTGTAAGTTTTTACCCTATTATTATAATATCTCCTTTTGTTGTATTTTGAGATCCATCGATTCCAGTGATTTTACAACCACTGAAATTGAATGTGTTGACCCTGTAGATGTTTATAGAAACTAGCCTTGACCCTGTTTGACCATGGTTGACTGAACGTCGAAGTAGAGTCAACATTTGACCTAGGTTAGACTAGTTTTGACCTTGGTTGACCACAGTTGACTATTTTGACCAAAAGTCAACTGAAAGTCAACCGTAGCCTAAAATTGACTAGAACTTGACCGAAGTTGACCAGTTGACTAAAAGTCAACTGTAAGTCAACCATTGACCCCGTGACCTAGTTTGACTTGGTTTAACTTTCTGTGACCTAGTTTGACTTAGTGGACTGAGATTGACATATATAATCATGCCTAACACTGTTGAACCCTAATTAGCTTATATATCTCATCTTTAGGTCTGTGATTTCATTCTGAGCCAGATTACACAGTTGACATATTCCACCAGATCTCAGGCGAGTACATTCTCTGATAATATTTCTGTTTTATGACATCGTCTATGTTTCTTGTATTTAGTGTAGATATCCTTGTCCTCTTGACACATTGTTCATACGGATTGGTATGTCTCTGGATCCCGTCATGAGATATTATTCCTCGCTTTCCTTGGTATATCTTGTGCAAGTCTTTCTTGTTCCTTGTGCATTGTATAGACACGATTCCTGCGAAGGCTAGCTACCCTCTCGGAGAATCGTGTGTCATGATGTGTCATGGTTGGATCCACTATACTAGTCGGGGACGGGAAGTATTAGTGTAGATGTGTGGTCATTATCCACCTTGTTTATTCTTGTAGACCTTGTGAATGCCAATCCTACACTCCACGTATGATTGGCTAGATCATTAGACCTTGTGCAGACCCAAGCCGGCCACATGTTGAAACTAGTACTCACACACTTAGATAGATGATTCTTGATTCTTGTACATGCCATGATCAGTTTTACTTACCTTGTTCTAGCTCTAGATTTACAGCTTACCTTGCCATGATACTCACATGTACATTTTATGATTTTTTGTATATTCTCTCTATTTACTGCTACATTTTCAATATCGTCTAATTAGAACTGTTATTTGAGATTTGTGCTCGTTCCATCCTGACTGGATATGTTGACAAAATTTTAGGAGTCGTTGTGCCCTCAGTATTGGACTACGGGATGTTTCTAACTGGGGTGGTTCTCGATATTTTTTACCTTGAGTTGTCTCTCAGGAGTTCTAGGTCTGGTAGTTATTAGTTTTGTTATTGTTTTTCTCTATTTTATTCTTGTCTCATATGATCCTTGTAGATTCTAGTTGTTCTAGTGATATTGTTATTATTTCTTGTCTTATCTTCCTTAGTTTTCGTGATGTGACATGAGTACATTCTAGTATAGATCTTTAGACGTTGTAGTTAGTATCGGGTACGTACTTGACAGCGCTCTACCGTCGATATTGCGGCATAGGCTGGGCGTGGCCCACGTATTTGTACCCGTATATCCGGGTGCGGGTCGTGACAACGAGCCACGGTTGGTTCAGTAAAAAGTTAGCCACGGTCTATGGCACCTAAAGGACACGTTTGTTCAGTAGTCGTTCCTGAGTTTTCAAAAGAATGGAGAGTTCAAGCGATGGTTTATCGCCGAGGCGGTCCCTTGTTTGGGAGTCTCATGGTTCTCGGCGGTCCCTTGTTTGGGAGTCTCATGGTTCCGAGCACGTTTTGCTCAAGTATGGTTTCAATGCACGATATGCAAAGGGTTTGAGTCATAGCATGTAAGCCCCTATTTTTCAAATTTCATATTAATTAGTGTTAATTAA
>JANAVB010006580.1:0-10000 GCA_029216955.1 Iris pallida | reverse complement strand
CCGACTCAGCAGCAGAGGTTTGGGTAGCATCTGCAGCAGCAGAAGGGACCTCAGGGGAAGGTTTATAGTCTAGCTCTCGAGCCGGAGCCGGAGCAGGTTTCGGAGCCGGATTACTTAGCTAACGTCATCACAGGTCATGTTTATTTGCATACTTTTTTAGCTGTATGTTTGTTTGATTCTGGTGCATCTCATAGCTTCCTATCATTAGAGTTTATGCATAAACATCATCTAGTAGCTACACCTACTGCGGAGATTAGTAGAGTGATGACGGGAGGAGGACCAGTGCCTATTAGATCTATCTATATATGTTCTATTTTTATAGCCGGGAGGGAGTTCAGGGGACGATTCTTTGTGATGTCACTCCCCGGTTATGATATCATATTGGGGATGGACTGGCTTAGCTATGCCCATGCATCTATAGATTGTCATGAGGAATGTATTTTGTTCAGTCCCCCAGGCACAGCACCATTCAGTGTCAGGAGGACAGGGCCGGAGATCAGCGAACTGTTGTACGACAGTTGGGGACGCAGCACCGCCACACCCTATCATTAGGGAGTTTATGGATGTATTCCCAGAGGATCTTCCAGGGCTTCCGTCTGACAGAGATATGGAGTTCACCATAGATTTAGTGCTGGGTTCATCACCAGTATCCCGGGCTTGCTATAGAGTGAATCCTAAGGAGGCAGTAGAGATGAAAGAGCAGATTGATGACCTGTTGAAAAAGGATTTCATTCGATCCAGTACTTCTCCATGGGGAGCGCCAGTGCTCTTTGTGCCTAAGAAGGATGGTACAGTCCGGTTGTGTATTGACTACCGGGCGTTGAATGCCATCACCATCAAGAACAAATATCCTCTGCCCAGGATAGATGATTTGTTCGACCAGTTGAGCGGGGCGAAAGTATTTTCCAGGATAGACTTGAGATCCGGGTACCACCAGGTGAAGGTCAGGGCAGCAGACATCCAGAAGACGGCGTTCAACACGAAGTACGGGCAGTACAAGGGTGATGCCATTTGGACTCACAAATGCCAGCTGTCTTTATGAACTTGATGAATAGACATTTCAACCAGTATCTGGATAAGTTCGTCGTAGTGTTTATCGACGACATCCTGATATACTCGAAGACGCCAGAGGAGCATGCAGAGCACTTGCGGATAGTTTTGGGGATTCTGAGGCAGGAGAGATTGTTTGCCAAATTGTCGAAGTGCGAGTTCTTTTTTGACCGAGTGGAGTTTCTCGGCCATGTAGTCACTGGAGATGGAATCTCGGTGGATCCCAGGAAGATTGCTGCAGTTGAGACGTGGAAGGCTCCGACGTCAGTTTCAGAGATCATGAGCTTTCTGGGTTTAGCAGGCTATTATAGAAAGTTCGTCCAGGACTTTGCTAGGATAGCTGAACCATGATGAAGCTGACGCAGAAGGACGCAGAGTATATCTGGTCAGAGGACTGCCAGGCAGCATTTGAGGAGCTGAAGAGGAGCTGACGACCGCTCCATTCTGACTTTACCTTCAGGTTCTGGAGGTTTCACCATTTACAGCGATGCTTCTGGGAAGGGGCTAGGATGTGTCCTACAGCAGCATGGGAAAGTGATTGCTTATGCATCTAGGCAATTGCGGACTCATGAGAGGAATTATCCTACCCATGACCTAGAGTTAGCTGCGTGATCTTTGTACTCAAGTTATGGAAATATTACTTATACGGAGAGCGTGTGAGATCTTTACTGACCACAAAAGCTTGAAGTATGTTTCACGCACAGAATAGCTGAACATGAGGCAAAGACGATGGTTGGAGTTGATGAAGACTTCGACATCGATTTACAGTATCACCCCGGAAGGCAATATGGTGGCGGATGCGCTGAGCAGGCATCCGATGGCATGGTACCTGATGATTGATCGGCATTTACGGGAGGATCTGGAGAAGCGACATCGAGCTAGTTCGGCCAGGATCAGTGATACAGATGATGGCGCTTGACATCCAGTCAGGTTTGATGGAGCATCAGGAGGCACAGCCTACAGATGAGAGCCTTCGCAGACTTCGAGCCCAGGCGTTAGCAGATTGCTGGATGACTTCACGATAGCAGAGGGATCCTTGAGGCATGGCAGCCGATTGTGTGTGCCGAAAGGAGAGCTAGTGGAGGCAGTTTGCAGGAGGCGCACCGATCGAGATATTCTATTCACCCTGGTGCTAACAAGATGTACCGTGACTTGCGGGAACATCTTTGGTGGCACGGGATGAAGAGGGATGTATCACGTTTCATCTCGAGATGCCTAGTTTGCCAGCAGGTCAAGGCGAAGCGCCAGAGGCCAGCTGGTTTGTTGCAGCCGTTACCCATTCCCGAGTGGAAGTGGGAACATATTACGATGGACTTCGTCTCAGGGCTTCCTCGTTCCCAGGGAAGGATGCCATTTGGGTCATCGTGGACAGACGAGTGTGCACACTTCATACCCTTCAAGGTGGGGCTTTCCACCGAGAAGTTGGCGGAGCTATACATGCAACAGATAGTTCGTCTACACGGAGTGCCGATGAGCATCGTGTCAGACAGAGACAGCAGATTCACATCCCACTACTGGAGGAGCTTGCAGGAGGAGTTGGGCAGCAGGCTCAAGTTCAGTACGGCGTACCACCCGCAGACCCAGTTTCCATTTGAGAGTAATTTTAAATTTTATAATTTTAGTCATTTATTCATGCTTTAATTTTTGAGATTTTAACCATTTTAAATTTTTAAGCCATGATTTGTGATTTTAATGTTTTGCTAGTGAAACCTTAGAGACTGTTTGACCTAGAGCCTAACCATGTGATTAGGATATTTTCAGTATCATTTCTGGCCCAAGGGTTTTGGTCGTTGGACCTCTCTGATTTATTTTGATATTTTGCACTGGTGATTGTTGATTTGGCTTTTGATAGGTAAGATTTGTGATGGTTTCGTGTCCGTGTCGGACACGTAACAGTTTTTATTTGCAAGTGAGTGTTGTGTCGTAAGAGATTTTTATTTTGTTGAAATTTTTTCTTTGGAAGTATTCGAGAGGGTTTTTTTTGCGTGTGTTTTTCTGTGATTGCTTTGTATTAATTTCGAGGACGAAATTTTTTAAGGTGGATAGATTTGTCACCCCCAGTTTTTAGAAACAGGGGTATTTTTGGTCATTTTGTACTTTTGAATATTTTTGAAATTTATTTTATTATTTATGATATTTTTTTGGGATTATTTGAGTCGGGTTCGAATTTCAGCTCATTCCGACTTGTATCGGGGACCCAGGGTCTTAGACTCTGATCGGACCTAACTAGAACCGACCACCTTGTCATGACCAAACCCAGATATTTATATTTGACTAATCCCATTGATTTTAGTGGGATTAGGGATTAGAATTTAGATTTAGAACTTGAAATTAGGAGTTTTCAAGTTACCATTTTGACCCCAACTCAAACCACTCATTTCTTTGACTTGGAGGGCATTTTGGTAAATTGTCAAATGCCCCCAACCCTCTGAGATGTGGCCGGCCATGTATGGAGCACCCCCTCTCCTTTGCTTCACTCCACAGCAACCTCTCTCTCTCTCCATTTAATTTCTATCTACAACTTTCTCTCTCTCTTGTTCTTCCCTAATTTCTAGAGAGCAACTCTATTGATTTCATCTCCAAATCCACCATTCTTCCACCAAATATTCTTCTTTTCTCTTCTACTCCATGAAAGGAAGGAGCTAGCCAAGTTTGGGAGGATTCGGAGCTCGTTCGTGTCCTTTTGGAATCTCTACGTATCGGTGTCGAGTCCGAAAGCTTTTTCATTTGAATCTCTCTCCCGGAAGGTATAATCTCTCTTCTAAATCCCCCAACATGCTATAGGATTATTTTTGACCCAAAGAATAACCCCCATGGTTGTGTCTCCATTTGTGTCCGTTTCGTGTCCTTTTGGAGACTTTTAGGATGTCCTATGTGTAGGTTTGTGTCCTAGTAGAAAATTCCTATTGGACTCTTGTTTTTAATATATATATTGTGTGATTAATTATTAGACATTTAAATTCCAGATTTTATATTGTTTAGAGAAGGTATATTCAATGTATCATATTGTATCATATTTAGTATATATATGTATATATGTATATATATTTATAGTATTTGTGTGTGTAGAGAGTGGTGGTGGTATTGGTGTCATTAGAGTGGTGGTGGTAGTGTGTGAGTGAGATAGTGTGTGTGCGAGTGTATTTGAGAGTGTGTGTGTCTATATATATATATTATATATATATATATATATATTTATATGTGTATGTATTACAATAGACATGAGTGTGTATGTATATATATAAATTATATATATTATAATATATTATATATATATATATATATATATATATATATATATATATTATATATTATAGAGAGAGAGAGAGGGAAGGAAGTAGTGAAAGAAGTAGAAAAAGATGAAGAGAATAAGCCACAGGAGCAGCAATAGCACTAGCAGCAGCAGTAGCATGAGAAAGGAAATGAGGAGGAGATAGAGAGGAATGAGGAGGAGAATAAGAAGAGAATGGAGGAGAATGAAAGGAGGAGAATGAGAGGAAATGAGGAGGAGAATAGAGAGGAATGAGGAGGAGAATGAGAAGGAGGAGAATGAGGAGAATAAGGAGGAGAATGAGGAGGAGAATGAAGGAGGATGAGGGAGAATAGAGAGGAGAATGAGGAGGAGAATAAGGAGAGAATGAGAAGGGTAAATGTAGGAAATAGGGTATTGATGAGATATTGAGTTTGACATTTAAGATGGGATTAGAAATAAGTTGTCTTGGTAGGTAATGACTATATGAGGTAGTTTAGGCTAGTCTTGACCTCCGATGACCAAAGTCAACTTCAAGTCAACACTTGACTTAGAATTGACCAAAACCAAACCAGAGTTGACCAGTTGACTGAAAGTCAACTGTAGTCAACATTTGACTAGTTTGACCTAGGGTTGACCAGTTGACCAGAGTTGACTTTTTGACCAAAAGTCACTATGTCAACCTTTGACCCAGATGACCTAGTTTGACTTGGATTGACCTCTATGATCTTGTTTGATCTTGGTTGTCCTAGTGTGACCCAGTTTGGCTCAGTATGACCTAGTTTAGCTTGGTGTGACTTAGTTTGACCTAGTTTTGACTTAGACTTGTATATCATGACTAGATTAGCTTCCTTCATTATTAAACCATGTTTTGACTTGTAGCATCTCATCTTTAGGTCTGTGGTTACTCTGAGCGTCTGTTCACCTTATCAGCTCAGGACCACAGGCGAGTACATTCACTGATAGTTTTCTTTGTCTTGATATCTGCTATATCCGATTCAGTCGTAGTGTCTTACTTGATTTTCAGACACGAGATTTCACGGACTAGTATATGTCGGATCCTGTCATGAGATGTTGTTCCCGGATTACTTGGTATATTGGTACATGACTCGATTTGTTACTTGTACTTGTATAGACATAGACTTGGGAGTGGGCTGATCACCTGCTCTTAAATCTCGTGCATGACGTGTATTACCGGATCTTTTATACTATCGGGGATGGGGAGTTATTAGTGGTTGTGTGATCAAATACCCACTTGTTGTTTCACACTTGTACTCGACACTTGTCCATAGCTACTTGTTCACAACTTTCCATGGTGACCGGCCTTATCTTCATACTTGTTGCTTCACGCTTGTTATTTGGTTGTAGCCGGTCAGATGGAAAGCCTGAACATGTTTCCCAAGCCGATCACATGACGCACTAATAATTCAAGGCACCTTTTATATTTATTATCGGGGAGGCTAAGTTCTGTTCGGAAGAAGGGTTACAATCCCGGTCCTTGTTTGGTTTAAGGGTTGTAACTCGGCTTCCGAATAGTTCCCAAGTCGCCCTATATACATACATATTGTTGTCCTTTTTCAGTACTCACACCCATTATATATATTTCCAGTTGATTTTGTCTTGTATTTCATTACACTGTCTCTTATAGACTTTGTCAATTCTATGAACTACTGTTGGTGTTTGTACATGCTCATTTTCCTGACAGGATACCGTTGACAAATTTTACAGATGATTCAGAGGCTGATTGCCCACCTATTATAGGGACGGGTTAGATGGAGTAGACTTGGACCGTGGCTTGCTAAGAGCCACTAGACTTTGTTCTCCCAGAGTAGTGTAGATTAGTTGGGTTGCCTGGCCTGCGAGCCAGCTAGTACTTTTCAGACTGTAGTATTATATTATATTCTGTGATGTTATGTTTAGTTTTGGACTTGTGTGGATCTCGAACTTATTTCCTGCTTCATCTATCATTTTTCCTTTCGTGCTATCTATCCTAGTTTGTTTATGTGATTGAGACTGTATTGTTATGTCACCTCCATTCGGAGTGTATATACTGTATAGGTACCTTTATCTGTTTAGTTGTACTATTTCTAGATGACCTAGACAGCGTTTCTACCGCCGATGCTGCGGCGTAGGCTGGACGTAACCACGTACTCGTGCCCCTAATCAGGGTGTGGTCATGACACTGCTTCCTCGGTTGCGGTATCAAGTGCAAAGAACTCAGACTCCATAGATGACCGCGAGAGCATAGTCTGCTTCTTCGACTTCCACGATATAGCAGCCCCACCCATTGTGAAAAGGATCCACCTGTGGACCTCTCGCTCTCCACCTCTGAGCACCAGTTGGCATCACTGAAGCCTTCCACTACCGACGGATCTCCGCTGTTAGTATAGTGCATATCTGAGTCTTCTTGAGATATCTCATAACCCGTTTCACAGTTTTCCAGTGTTCAAACACCTGGATTGCTCGTAAAATAACTCAGCATTCCCACGGCGAAAGCTATGTCAGGCCTTGTGGCAGTAGTAGCATACTCAAACTCCCGATACGCTTGCATACTCCAGCTGCCTAACGTTTTTCCCTGAATTAGGCTTCAGCTTCAGATCACACCTGTACGGCTATCGATCCCTGGAAGATCCCGATACCTATAACGAGTGATCATTTTCTCAATATAATGAGACTGTGACAACGCTAGTCCAGTGTCTGTCCGGATGATCTTGATCTCTAAGATCACATCAGCTTCCCCCAAGTCCTTCATACTGAACTTGCTCGAGATAAATTTTTTGTCTCCGTGACACTCAAATCTGTACCTAGGATAAGCATGTCATCCACGTACAGACAAACGATCACACCTCTTCCATCAGCGAACTTCGTGTAAACACCTTCGTCTCGCTGACCATGTAGTCATTTGACCTTATAACTTTGTCAATTTCTCATGCCACATCTTGGGAGCCTGTTTAAGACCGTACAAAGATTTTACCAACTTGCAGACTTGGTCTTCAAGTCCTTTGACGACAAATCCCTTGGCAGTTGCATGTATATCTCTTTCGGTCAGCTCGCCATTTAGGAAAGCCGTTTTCACATCCATCTGATGTATCACCATCTTATGTATTGCTGTAAGAGCAATCAACACTCTGATGGTGGTCATCCGGGCTACTGGAGCGTAACGCCCCAGTCCCAAAATACGTAGGACTAGGAACGTAGACATGCCAACTGTATTCATACGAAGTATCTCCAATATATGGAACCCTCGTATGAATACATAATCTATAAAATGCAGTAGAACCATAACTAACTCATCCACACAAAATAAATGAATAAAGGATATCATATAATGATGAATTGTCTTGATACATATGTTGGACGGAGACAAATCCACTACCAACAAGTAAAGGAAAAATACATGAGAAAAGAAATGATTTGGCGAGCGAAGCGAAGACGATCCAAGTGCAATCATCCTCGAAGAAATAGCGATGATCAAGGCTAGAGCTAGAACACCTGCGAAAGACAGAGCAACACCTGGGGAGATAACCAGGTCCTCAAAGGGCTTACAAGACACATAATATCATGCCATATAAACTGAATAAATATGCTTAAATAAATAAGTCAATTGGATTATAACATGGTCCAATACACACCTATTGAATGAGCGTACCATCCTTCCAACCAAACATGGACAGGAGATGGTAAACTAATTCACGGTGACATATCTTTCCATGCCATGAATCCAATATGGTATCCGGACCCCAACAAGGTTCAATACATTCTCATCGAAGTAGTAAGTCACACCACCTACCACAACAAGGACAAGATGTGACGAACTAATCGCGACAAGTTATTGTTCCAAGCCACGGTCAGATACAAGTGCCCAAACCAAAAGTACTCGTACCTAACGATAAAGTGCTAACTGTTCTAAGTGAAATGTAGTTAAGAACAATCCTTCCTACGCATGGGCCCTGGCTAAATAGGATCGGCAGTCCCCCTTTGGGCACCAAAGGCCCAATCAGTAAGAGCATAACGTTCCGCAGAACGTCAGTGGCTGTCACGACCCGCATCCGCTATAAGGGCACGTGTACGTAACAACGCCCAGCCCTCACCGTAAAACGGCATAGAACGCTGTAGGTTTTCTACTCTAACAACAGTTTATATATAATATCAAAACCTGTCGAGAATATGGTCAACTCTGAACGGAGGACAAGCAATGAATATATATGAGTGCTCAATCACAACTCTAAGATGATAGTAAAAACTGAAAGATAAGACAAATGACGATAAAAATATGTCAAGTCTAAACACAATAATATACAAGTCCAAGTCCAAGTCTCTAATACAATCCAAAATGTAACAGTCTCAAAGTAACTGGAGGCAAGATCCAGTACAAAGACCTACTCTAACTAAGCAATAGGTAAAGTCTCGTCAGGCGGAGCTAAGCCCTGCTGGACCAAGGTCTCCAAGTCTAAGCCCACTATGTCGTCCGGACCGTAGTAGGTACTACAATCTCCCTCATCAGTATCTGTAATATTTTGTCAACATATCCAGTCAGGATGGAACGAGTACATATCTCATAACAGATCTCAAGATAGAATAAAAGCTATAAGACTGTAAATAGCATACAATGAACATCGGAGTGTACATATATGTATCGGCATGGTAAGCTGTAGAGCTAGAGCTAGAACAGGAAAGTAGAACTGAATTATGGTAGTACATAAATCAAAGTAAGTCAGTATCCCATATTGTGTGTGAGTAGCAGTTTCAACTTGTGATCGGCTTGGGTACCTGTCAGAACCCGGCCTGGCTAGTCTTAAGTGCGGTATATGACTAACACTATTCAAGAATGCAAGGGGATATGATCACAGGCATACGCTACTACTCCCCATACCCCAACTGGTAGAATGGTCCAAACAGGATACGTCACTGCACGGGATTCTATGAGAAGGGAGCTAATCTTCTCTAGAATAAGTGACCATATATTGAGCAAGAGCTACAAGGAGCTTGCACAATACATCCCACCTAAGAAGGAGAAACATCTCTCGTCGAGATCCAGGAATACCAATCCGTGAGAACCATGTGTCAGGAATAGCATATCTACACTAAGTACATGAATCATAACAGTTATCATAAATTGGGAAAAAGTTATAAGAGAATGTACTCGCCTGTAATATGATAAAATATGTCAACCGGATCCCATGCTGCGTCTCGAGGACCTATAGAGAAACAAGATATATCAATACTATATTTAGGAAGTAAAGTCAAATTAAATTAAATTCTATTAAGTCATTCTAGGTCAAGACAAGTCTAGTTAGGTCAACCTTGGTCATCGGGAGAACATTGGAAGTCAAACCGTATCAAACTAGGTCAAAAGTTGACTTACAGTTGACTTTTGGTCAACGGATCAACTCTAGGTCAACCCTAAGTCAACCCTAGGTCAATGGTGACTAACAGTTGACTTTTGGTCAACTGTCCAAGTTAATGGAATTTGGGACTAAATTGGGTAAAGTGTTGACCATAGTACTTTTGGTCTAAAAATTCAACCGTGGTCACCAAGGTCAAGACTAGGTCTAGGACTATTTCTAATCATTACCAACCCTTACAACCCATATCCAATCTATCTTGGACTTCTAAACCCGTATCTTGGCCGTAGACCAATATCCTAATTTCCCTTTACAAAGATAAATTTCTAGCCTAGGTGAATACCAGTTAGCCTAC
>JANAVB010006579.1:5000-10000 GCA_029216955.1 Iris pallida | reverse complement strand
GTGCACGGCGTGGGCCTGACAGGCCCTGTCGGCCGCACGGGATCGAGGAACCCTCAAGTTGCAGCAGTTACTGCACACGCAACCAGTGTCCGTGCACGGCGTGGGCCTGACATGGCCTATCAGCCGCACGGGGGACGGAAATGCGAGCGTTGCAGCAGTTTCTGCGCATGCGAAGAATTTCCGTGCACGGCGTGGGCCTGACAGGCCCTGTCGGCCGCACGGGACACAGAAACGCATGCGTTGCAGCAGTTTCAGCGCGCACGAAGATTTTCTGTGCACGGCGTGGGCCTGACAGGCCCTATCGGCTGCACGAGATCGACCGGGTGCGCATATGCTGCGGTTTGTGTGCCTCGCGGCACTTCGTTTGCCCCGCGGCAGGATTCCTGCCCACGGCGTGGGCCTGACGGGCTGCATCGGCGAGCACGGGCGCGGCCTGCGGCTGCGCGCGAAAAATGACAAGCTCCTCAAGCACTTTGGTCCCCCGGAGTCATCCCCACAATAAAACTGCAAATCTATTATAGGGGAGTAGGTGGTGAAGGGGGGGATGTTCGTCGCGCGCCACAATCCCGTGCGCGCGGGGGGTGCACGGCGCGTCGAACGGCTGCCCGCGCGCGGCGATCCAGCGACCGGGCGCTTGCTGGCTTTCGGGTGCGCGACGGTTCGCGACGTTTTCTGTCGCGCGGCAGTTTCTGCCCACGGCGTGGGCCTGACAGGCTGCATCGGCGAGCACGGGCTCGCGGCGGCGCGCTGAGGCGACCAGCGCATCAAACGGCTGCACGGGCCGCCCGCCTCGCTCGCGTCCCAGCGCGAGGCGAGGCGTTGCAGCTGTTTCTGCGCGCGGCGCGCAGCTCTCAGCCCGTGCGACAGAATCTGCCGCAACTCGTGCCAGTTTCGAACCCCCCCGACCGAGCGGGAGGTTGGGCGCGTTTTCCCCAAAAATGACAAGCTCCTCAAGCACTTTGGTACCCCGGAGTCAGCCCAACAATAAAACTGCAAATCTATTATAGGGGGAAGCGAGTTGACTGAAATTTGGGCGGCGCAACAAATTTTGAGTAGGTGCGGCTTTGCGGGCAAAATGGGATGCTGTGCGAACGAAATCCCCCACGACCCTATCGTTGACGCGCCCGGTGCAGCAAGGCCCGCTGCTGCACCACGGACCCTTGTGCGAAGCTCCCGTGCGAGGCCACGGACGCGGGTGCGCGGCAGAAACTGCCCGTGCGAGGCGAAAAAAATTGCGTCGCAGCAGGAATGCGATGCCGTCCGAACGAGCTTATCGTCGCCTCGCCCGGTGCAGGTCGACCCGCCCCGCGACCGTGGACCCTCGTGCAGCGAGCTTACCGATGTCGCCTTCAACGGTGCAGCGCGACCCGTCGCCTCACCACGAGATGCTGGAAACGAGCGATTTCCTCGTCGTGCTCGGCGGAGCGCCCGGGGCAGCTGCGAAGCTGACCCGATTCGTGCTCCCGCGGGTCGAGCCATACGGCTCCCCGCGGGGGTACGATTCGGGCAGCGTGCGGCAGCCCCGGGTGCGGCCGTGTCGGCACGTGAGTGGTATTGGACCCGCTAGCCTCGGCAGGCTCCCTGCTTCCGTGCAGCCAACTGCCGATGCGACGGCCCCTTCAGTCGGTTCCCGGCCTCGCCGGCGACACCCGAGTTGCCCGTGCAGCAAACCCGATCGCATTCGGGAAACGCCCCGTTGAGTATGTTCCGAGCCGTCCCTTCCGCCTCGTGCGGGAACGGGAGGGCACCCGAACTCGCGCCACTCGATGCCCCCGAGTCACGGCCCTACGTCGGCTCGTCTGGACCGGCTGGGCACTCGGTGCGCGCGTGTGTAGGGCTCGCGGATGCGGTGGACGCGGAGGGGCTCGGGGGCGATCCGCCCCCGGCCCCGGACCCGAACGGTTTACTCTACGCCGCTCTCGACGACACGACGGCCGGCCCCGCCAACGTCCCTCGCCCCGCGAGCGGCCGGGCGGAGCCGGCGTCGACGAGGACGTGCTACCTGTAGTGCCCCGCTCCGTGAAGGCACTAGATAAACAGAAAGATCGGATTGCTGGCTCTGCAACAGAAGACGATTAATCTGGGTGAGTGGACGAAGTCTCATTTGCTGATTCGCTTACGCCTTAAGAATCTGAGTTTTTGATTGAATGCTTTTGTTAATAACAAGATGGTTAATCATTGAGTATGCTTTAAGAGATTTCAGACGTTGCCTTGCTAAGAAATGAATGTTGCCTTGATAAAGAGAACCTTGTCATGCTAATAACAAGATGGTAACCAGTTTGTATGCTTGTAAGAGATTTCATATGTTGCCATGCTAAGAACAAGGAAAGAGAGAACCTGTATGCTAAGAAAGAATTAATCTGCAGGCTAATAAGAAGACTTGTTGCCTTGCTTAGTACAAGGAACTAGATAACCTGCATGTATAAGAAGTAGACTGCTCAACTGCTTGCTTGCGAATGTATGTCTAACGCTGAGAGCATCCATGTGAAAATGGGTGCCGGTATGTTATCTGTTATCTGTTATCTGGGGGCGACGGCTCCACTACCTGGGGGCTTCGGCTCTGGGCTTCGGCTCTATTGTATGGGGGCGACGGCTTCTCTTTTGTATGGGGGCTTCTGCTCCACTATCTGGGGGCTTCTGCTCCACTATCTGGGGCTTCGGCTCCACTATCTGGGGGTTTCGGCTCTATTGCTTGGGGGCTTCGGCTCTGTTATCTGTTATTTGTTATCTGATGGACTAATGAATAATTGCCAATAGATCAAATGTGCCTGATAGATCAAAATGTGCCTCAAGAGTTTAGATCATATAGAAAATGATAGTTTTATCATGTTTATGCTAATCCTTGTCTTGTGCAGGGATGGACGGTCGGCTATGGTAAGAATCACTGAAAAGTGATACACATGTATTGCTTAAGTTTGCTAGACGAATTGCTTGAAAGATTAATCTGTTACCAAGAAATGCTATGTTCCATAAATAAAAGATAATGTATCATGCTTGTCATTGTCCCTAACAGTTGCTCGAATAAAAGAAATGATATGCTCATGAAACATGCTGCGCACTGCACAAATGAATACTCATCGTGCTAGAATTGAATAGTCCCTTGTATGCTTGAGATGAAATAAAGTGAAACAAATGTTGGCTTTTCAAAGATGTGTTTTCAAAAGATATGTAAACTGACTCTGTATGCATAGAATGAATCTAGGTAAAACTAGCAAGATCACATCACAAGAAACGTTTTCCCACTAAATGAACAGTGATCGTTTCAGTTAAATGTAGCTCTTTGTTCACACATTCACCAGTATGCTGATATACTGACCCATCATCAGTCTGCATGCAGGTGCACCATGCATCGAAAAGGATAGCCCGAAGCGATAGCCCGTGCCTCATCCTCAGGAGCCAGAAATCAGAAGAGATGCCAAGAGATGACATCTGTACAAGAGTTTGGTTTTGTATATAAAAGGATGTAATGTATGGTAACGGGATCATTGTAATCTGTAAAGTTCTGAGAGAATGTAATATTGTATCAGAGAGAATCGAGAGCTTGTAATCTGTTCAAATGAAATCAATAAAGAGAAATGTTCTTGTTACCATTGTGTTCAATACTTGTATTCTGAAATATGTCCGCTGCTGCTTCAATTATCTGCGATACGTTCCGCTGCGTATTGTCAAACTTGTCTATCTTGTCTTGTTTCAGGTCTTGGCCTTGTGCAAGCGCAACTTAGGCTTGCACGGCATCACGCCTTAGCGAGGACGAACGGTCCCAAAGAGCCCGAAGCGAGGACGAAAAGGACTCTGCGGGATCGGGGCGTGACAAATGGTATCAGAGCAACACGATCCTCTGGCCAATTTTGATTCAATTGAATTTGTACATGTCTTTTGATCGAAATTCTGTTGCCTACTCGATATCAATAATGAGATGAACGTTCCATACAATAAGTCCGTAATATTTTTATGATGCCGGCAATGTTTTACGATTTGATTGATTGAGATTGAAATGCTTGATTGAACAAGAGTTTTGATATGATCTGAATTGTGATTTCATGGATTGATGATGGCGAAGGATGAGGACTATCGCTGCTAAGGATATCGTAAGTTTCTCCTTAAGTTTCGAGGACGAAACTTCTTTTCGGTGGGTAATTATGTAGTGCCCCGCTCCGTGAAGGCACTAGATAAACAGAAAGATCGGATTGCTGGCTCTGCAACAGAAGACGATTAATCTGGGTGAGTGGACGAAGTCTCATTTGCTGATTCGCTTACGCCTTAAGAATCTGAGTTTTTGATTGAATGCTTTTGTTAATAACAAGATGGTTAATCATTGAGTATGCTTTAAGAGATTTCAGACGTTGCCTTGCTAAGAAATGAATGTTGCCTTGATAAAGAGAACCTTGTCATGCTAATAACAAGATGGTAACCAGTTTGTATGCTTGTAAGAGATTTCATATGTTGCCATGCTAAGAACAAGGAAAGAGAGAACCTGTATGCTAAGAAAGAATTAATCTGCAGGCTAATAAGAAGACTTGTTGCCTTGCTAGTACAAGGAACTAGATAACCTGCATGTATAAGAAGTAGACTGCTCAACTGCTTGCTTGCGAATGTATGTCTAACGCTGAGAGCATCCATGTGAAAATGGGTGCCGGTATGTTATCTGTTATCTGTTATCTGGGGGCGACGGCTCCACTACCTGGGGGCTTCGGCTCTGGGCTTCGGCTCTATTGTATGGGGGCGACGGCTTCTCTTTTGTATGGGGGCTTCTGCTCCACTATCTGGGGGCTTCTGCTCCACTATCTGGGGGCTTCGGCTCCACTATCTGGGGGTTTCGGCTCTATTGCTTGGGGGCTTCGGCTCTGTTATCTGTTATTTGTTATCTGATGGACTAAATGAATAATTGCCAATAGATCAAATGTGCCTGATAGATCAAAATGTGCCTCAAGAGTTTAGATCATATAGAAAATGATAGTTTTATCATGTTTATGCTAATCCTTGTCTTGTGCAGGGATGGA
>JANAVB010006578.1:0-56344 GCA_029216955.1 Iris pallida | reverse complement strand
CTGAATAGTAACGGTAATAATTATATCCGTTAGGGAGCATTTAATGCTAGCAATTAATGCTAGTATTTGTCCATTCAAAAATCAAATTAGATGAACCGGTATACCACCGGTATGCCGCGGTATGCCGTCGGTATATCGTTGTTCGTCACAGAACATTTCGTGCTCCAAAATGGTATACCGCGTATGCCGTAGTATACCGTCGGTATGTCGAAGTTCGTCCAGAATATTTTGTGGCTCAAAACGGTATACCGTCGGTATACCATAGTATACTGTCGGACGCCGATGTTTGTCACAGAACATTCTGTGGCTCACAAAACGGTATACCATCGGTATGCCGTAGTATACCGTCGGTACGCCGATGTTTGTCACAGAATATTTTGTGGCCAACAAAACGGTATACCGTCAGTATGCCATTCTTTTAGACGTTGATTTTTGACTGAAGAATTAGAAGAGCTTTTCGTTTTGTCATCCAACCTTAGGTGTTTACAGAAAGACCTAGACCTTGTACAGACTCGATATCTTGAATATATTGAAAGCCGTCTTTAAGGATCGCTGGTCTTTTCTTCAGTTTTCAAGGCTTTGTTGACTCGGCTTGAATGGACAGACTTCATGTAGTAGAGCTTTTGAAAGAATATCTATCTGAAATATAGAGAAAAACTAGACTACGAAGATGCTGTTAATGTTATCAAAATAAACTGTGCCAACATTGTGGACCTTTCACTCTCTACTTCTGAGCACCAGCTTGCATCACTGAAGCCCTCAACTACTTTTGGATCTCCGCAGTAGTGCAGTGCATACTTCTGAGTTCTTTTAAGGTATCTTATGACCCTCTTCACAGCTCCATCCCTTGATTGATCGTGAACTGACTCAGCATTCTCACGACAAAAGCAATGTCAGGCCTTGTGACAGTAGTCGCATACATCAAACTCCTGATGATGCTTGAGTACTCCAGCCGTCTGACGCTTTTTCTTGGATTTGACTTCAGTTTCTTGTCACACCTATACGGCATATCGATCCCTAAAAGATCCTGATACCTATAGCATGTGAGCATCTTCTCAATGTAATAAGACTGTGACAATGCCATTCCAGTTTCTGTCCGGATGATCTTTATCCCCAGGATAACATCAGCTTCCCCTAAGTCCTTCATGCTAAACTTAGATGAGAGGAACTTCTTTGTCGCAGTGACACTTGCTAGATCTGTACCCAAGATCAGCATGTCATCCATGTACAGACAAACGATAACTTCTCTCCCGTCAGCGAACTTTATGTATACATACTTGTCCGTCTTGCTGACCCTATAGTCATTTGATCTTATGACTTTATCAAACTTCTCATGCTCTTGGAGCTTGTTTCAGACCATACAGAGATTTCACCAACTTACAGACTTTGTCTTCGAGGCCCTTGACGATAAATCTTTCTGGCTGTTGTATGTAAATCTCTTCGGTCAATTCACCATTCAGAAAAGCGGGTCTTAACATCCATCTGATGAATTACCAACTTGTGAATTGCGCTCAGAGCAATCAATATCCTGATGGTCATCATCCGTGCTACTCTAGAGGCTAAAAATTAAGCTGCGTCACCCATTAAAGTGTTCGATCATCAGATGGCGCCAAAATATTATATTGCGCCAAACAATCAAGTTGCGCGGCATCAGGTTGCACCAACGTCAGGTTACGCTGGAGTCAGGTTGCGCGAGCGCCACATGGCGCACTTCCTCGTGTAATCCCTCTTCCCAGAATTTTGATAATATATTTTTCTTTATTTATTTGAATTAAATGGTAATTTTTAGAATTTTTATAAATAATTACTTAGTTATTTATTACGGTAGATGACTTTATGGAGTACAAGGTGACTAGAAATCGTGGCACGGATAGTGCAATGCCGTGCTTTGACTACTGTATTAGCCCTGGTAGGGAAGACCGAGCCATAGTGATATCCTAACTAGGAAAATCAGGCCAAGTTATGACTTAACCCTTACCGGATATTTATTTATTTATTAATTATATTTTTGAGTTTTAGGAAACCCGGTGGTAGCGAATTAGTCCAGATAGGACCCAAAGCAAGCCCAAGCCCATGTATTCATGCGGGACGTCCAATGGCATTCGTGTTGATGTGTTTTGGTATGATGGTGTCGTATTCTGTTTTAATGATCTAATAAATATTTTCTAAGTATTCTAATTAAATAATATAATATCATTATTAGTTGATAATCAATGATATTTGTATAAATAGGTCCTTGTACATTTTTGAGATTTTTAGACGGTACATAATGGTATATACACCATCATTGATTTACTGAATTTTGTTATTATTATTATTATTATTGTTAATTTTATTATGGAGGTTATTATTATACAATATTATTTTATTATTATTGGTTGTATTATTTTATCAAATAAATATTATTATATATAATCATAGTTATACAAATAGGCCCTACACTAGGATTAGAAATATTGAGGTTTTATTTAGGTTTTATGGAGATTACTATATATATATATATATATATATATATATATATATATATATATATATATATATATATATATATATATATATATATATATATTTATATATATATATATGTGTGTGTGTGTGTGTGTGTGTGTGTAGTTATAACAATAATAATAATAATAATAATAATAATAATAATAATAATAATAATAATAATAATAATAATAATAATAATAATAATAATAATAATAATAATAATAATAATAATATATGTGTGTGTGTAGTTATAATAATAATAATAATAATAATAATAATATATATATGTGTGTAGTTATAATATATATATATATATATATATATATATATATATATATATATATATATATATATATGTGTGTGTGTGTGTGTGTGTGTGTGTGTGTGTGTAGTTATAATAATAATGATAACTAAAAAGAAAACAAATAATGAGAAACCCACAAAACCCAGGAAATCCCAGCCCAACCAAGCAGCAACACGCCCAGCCAGGCCCACAGCCCAGCAATTCCAAACTAGCAAGGAAACCCGATATATATATATATATATATATATATATATATATATATATATATATATATATATATATAGTAGAGAGAGACCGAGAGGTGGAGAGAAGGAAAACCCTCGCTAAACCCTAATCCTTCGATCCTGAGGAAACCCCAGATCCTTGGGCGGCCACCCCGACATCCTCGCACTGCCGGAGGACTGCCGGAGCCACCGCGGCCGTGCTGGAAGCCCTATCTCTCTGCCATATTTCGTACGCAGGGCGTCGACCCGACCACCGTCGATCGAGCGCCGCGTGCCTTCGCGTCTCCTCATACCACGCGATGACTGGATTCTGCCCACACGCCCAGCACTGACCGGGCCCCTCGTCGGCAGCCGTGACCGTAGACGAGCCGTGCGTAGCCTGGACCTCCACCGCAACCCTCCGCGCCAGCCTTGTAACCACTCATGCGGCTGGCCATAACTAATCTCGCCACCGCGTCCTCTTCCGCACGACCCCAGCCCAAACCCGACGTCAAGCATCGCCTGCGCTCGACAGATTGGTGGGCCAGCAACCGTCGACCTTTTGTTTGCCCGTTCGACCGGACCCCACTTCTTTCCGGCCAGCACACGGTGGCCCATGCTCGGCGAGTCAACTCCGGCGTCTGCCCAACGCCTGCTGTGCCTTTCGCCCTTTGCGCCTGTGCCCGCATCGACCCTCGGAGGCTCTGCGGCCAGCTCCCTCGATCGTTAGCAGCACTGTGCTCTCTTCCCCTTTTGAAGACCCCTCTCTTCCTCTCTCTATCACTTCTCTTTCTTCCTTTCTGTTACTTAGCTCTCTCTCTCTCTCTCATTTTCTTAGTAAACAGAGAAATGAGCAAAGAATTGGGCCTTTTCATTTTATTTTATTATTAATTTATCAAATATTTGCATATGTATAATGGTATTAGTAGTTATTAGTATAAGTATATGTATAGAAATATATGTACAGTATTAATTAGTATTTAAAAACGTAGTGATAGTATTATTTTCTTATTAATAATATTGTTAAATGTAAAATATATATTATATATATACCTTTAACAGTTTTCTAAATTATATTATGACTAAATATAGTATATAGCTTTGTGGCTAAGTGTAATTTCAAGATGGGGTTAGCCCTAAAAGAAATATATTATTATTTTTGGTAACTTAAATATAGCTTCATAACCTTAAAAATAATATTATAGTATCTCCTATGTATACTCTTTTATTAAGGATTTTTCTTTTGTCGAACAAATTTTCTTCTAGATCAATCTTTAATCACGACTAATTGTATTCCCATCTCGCTTGCGATTCCAAATTTCTGCACATCAACCCTTGGCTCTGAACTCAATGGAATTATCGGTTTCAGCAGCTCAGGACACCAGGCGAGTACAGTTTATTGTCTATTTTCAATATTGATTTTTACTATATTTCATTGATTGGTCATTGGTTATGTGATTTTTATATTCTATTATAAATTGTTGAGTCAGGATATATATAAGAAGTACCAAGGATGTGCGATCCGACCATAGACATTGTTTATTTTCATGCAAGTAGACCTCGTAGACATTGTTTATTTTCATGCAAGTAGACCTCGTAGACATTGTTTATTTTCATGCAAGTAGACCTCGTAGATATTGTTTATTTTCTGCAAGTAGACCTCGTAGACATTGTTTAATTTCTACAAGTAGACCTCGTAGACATTGTTTATTTCGTGCAAGTAGACCTCGTAGACCAGTGTAGTGTCCTAAACTGATAACATATCAAAGGTACTTCTAACAGTTGGGAAGGTATTTTTGTCTATTTATTTGCTACTAATTTTTCGTCTTTTATGTCTATTAATTGATGTCTAACCTATGTTGTATAGTCATTTTCATTTATTGAAATTGCATTCAGTGAATTATACTCGTTCCATTCCCGACTAGAAACCAATATTTTTCAGGTTAGCTGTGGCTTCACTTAGCATTGGGAGTTGCGGGTGTACTTGCAGACGAAAACCTAGAGATTAGTTAGATAGATGAGTTGTAATCATTTTAATATTTGTACGAGTTTATAATTTTTCTGCAAATGTAAAACTTATAAATATTATAAATTAAATTAATTTTGTGAATGGGCATTATTTGTGTTTCTGAGTATTGTGGCTATACATCGTTCTACCATCGACACTGCGGCGTATGCTGGCTTGGACACGCATTCGTATCCCGGAAAGCGGGTACGGGTCGTGACAAGTTTTTGTGGTGGCCCATGCAGGTCAGATTTCGCAAATCATGCGAACTCGTGATAGTACTTAAGTTAGTCATACGTACTATTGCGAGCCTGCGAATAGAAAATGCTCGTTTACGAGTTAGAGTTAATTTAATTTAAGAGAATAACTAGGACTAGGAGTCCCTTGTTCAAATTTACCGATGGGTAGTCTAGGCCATGCAATTTAGATGAGGAGTTATTAATTTTGACAGTTTTTCAGATCCCCATAGGTACACTATTACCTCTTGATATGACGATATGATCCAATGATAGATTATTCACTTAGTGAGACATGACTTCACAGAATTAATGATCTAACCTTGATAAATTGTTCAATTCCTTCTCTTTGCCTCTTTAGATATCATCCTCATATCTTAGTCCGAATTGCCTATTTAGTTCCTATTTTGCCCTAAGAATTATTATTTTTATATAATTTCTGATTATGTTATCCATATACGAACCTCGAGTTAGTTTCGATCCAAAGTTTTTCCTCAATGGTTTGAATACACATGAAATAGATATTAGAATGTTTGTATTTCCTTGTCTTCAGTTATTTCCTCCCCGATCAATCTTTTACTTTAAGGATTGAGAATTATAGGCAGATGTTTACGCTTTCTTTCATAGTCAACTTGTTTGAATCTCTAGAAGCTCATAAATTCCTACAGATATAGTTAAAGGAATGTTAGTTAACTCATAATGGCAGGACAGCAGCGCACTGTCGCCATTTATTTGAATTGTGGAGACTATGGATTCCCTGCAGCCAGCAGCGCACTGGCAAGGCACGACCCATAGAGTTGAAATTATTTCAAGGAATCGTAGGTTATGGAACATTACTAAACCTATGTCTTCGTTGACCTCTTTAGACCTTGTGTCAATATAGGGTAGAGTATCTGATAGCATATCACATCTGAATCACGGAACCAAGGGTTACCATAGCCAGAGTATACGGGCTAGGCATAATTCTCGGTGAAATGACTTCAGACATGATTACAAGTTTAGGATACTATAGAGGATAGGACAATGCTCTGTATGTCCCATAAGATCCAAAGCCAATACTAGTGGAAGTTCTGCAAGTTGGGTAGCAGGTCTCCCAATCTAGCATTCCATGGTCCTTGTGATCTATTGACGAGGTAATTGACTGACACTAATAGGTTTACCTGGAATATAGAATTTAGAGGTCCATAATCCATTAGTCGACCAAGGCCTTATGGATAAGAAGATAGTAGGATGACTGTATAAGCAAGAACACCGGGTTAGGTTTTGATTCTCACAAAATTTGAACTACTTGTGACTCCTTTCAAAAATCTCGCATACTTGTATTTTGACTATTCTGACCAATGTTGCTATTACAGCCTAGTTTTGCAAGCTTACTCTTTTATCGAGCTTGATTCAAGACATATGTTTATTGGAGACGCCTACTAACATATTGTCTAATCAGAATCAGTGTATTACGGTCTGATCAACCATGATGCATTTGGTTCACTCTTCATCTAATTACCCTACGTGGATTGAGATATAGAGGTATCCAGGATCTCATCCGCGACTGTATTGATAATTCCTCTTGAATTATATATTCGCCTTTGAATCACGTAATTGTATTCAGTAACATCCTTCTTGAACTCTTTATTGTTTTGTCTTCTACTGATTTGGAAAGATTAAAGCTCGTAATTGGTAGATAGATACAGAGTATCCCCCATGGCTACGATAGTGGTATACACAAGTGTAGTTACCATCGGCCAGCCATGTGGTTGAGTTACTCGTTCTCCTTTCGATCCTCAAACTACTATTGGGACCTTCTAGCCATCTGAATTTGAGAATGATCAGGATTTTACCCTTAGTCAAAATGCCAACCTAGGAGACTATCTATTTTTCTCAAGAAACCAAGCGTTGTGTGTCTCGAATTAATTGCTCGAAGCTTGCTTTAACTAGTAACCCTCAAGCCTTAACCCAACCTTTCCTCGACCAAAGCCCACAGTTTAGACATGAGATGAATAGATAAAGGTAAGGACAATCATTTACCATGACCATGGTAGACACTCATTCCGAGATTGGTTTCCAATAAATATTACCCTAGTTATGTAAATTTTATTATTAAGACCTAACTAGTATTGGAACACCACAGTCACTAGCTTAGCTAATACCATAGCTTAAATACTCTGTCATATTATGATCTACCAGTTGTCAACAGCAATACATGATCACTACAGCCTATACCACTAGAACCCTTGTGACAATAGTCTGACAGACTTGACACAAATAGAATTTCACGACTCAGTTGTTAGAAATCTTTTCATATGATGTGCCTTAGAGTTGGTTATCCCGTTGATAACTCTTGTATACTACGGACGAGTAGATCATTCTATTTTGTCGACCATGTGTCATTGTATACACTCTTTTTCCATTGATTGAGGAACGATCCTTGACTTGATTTATATCTACCGTAACCCGCTACGCCGTGCCTTATTATTTATTAACAAGAGTCGAGGTACAATACCCGGACTTTGGAATTCTTCTAACCTCATCATTCCTAAAAACCTGTCCTAGCTTCTAAGGGGAGTAGACTATAAGCCTTCTAAAATTTTAGGATATACGAGGATTACCGATTGATTAGAATAATTTCTATTTAGGATGATAATTAGTGTCCCATGGACTCCCACTTTCCATTTAGATTATTTTGTGTCCCCGGCCGTGTCATTAATATTCGGAGCACGAGACCAGCTGTTACCTTCCAACAAATCTCACATACAAGACATAGACGATTCCACCTTTATATAGATATATCATGTCCCACTCAAACACGTCCCCTTGTACTCTATTTTCGTGGTACGACTTTCAGGTCAAGGGACTAGTTATAACCCTTACCATAATACCCGTATACTTCCCGACTTCCACTAGAGTCTCAACCTTGACTCAATTCATTCGACCCAATACATGGTTGTGATCTACTCGAGGCCCACTATGCACATGTTACTAGTGTGCCACTCAATTGTATCTTCTCGTGCTACTTAAACACAAAAGTCACTGAAGGCGCACTTTTGGGCTTTAGGGACTTAGCTAACCAACCTGACTGGCAACTAGCTCAACCACTTGGGTGAAAACCTATTCTAGGTTACCTTAACCTAGTAGAAATAGTTTTATCATTGGAATCTTGTCCAGTCAATATAGATTGAAATCTAAGGTTCATCCAACCAACGATTGATGTCCAATCAGGGAACCCATTAAGACCCGGTAGAACCCATCTATGCATACCACTATATTTGGACTATAAAACTGAACTATTTGAAATAGGTCCCTATACCTATTATATAGTCTCCACCTTTTAGAATGTGGAGTCATTCGTGACCATTATTCCATCTACCTGAAAGTCGCGTACGATCTTGTATTGCATTTATATCCCTTGCTCGTGTGTTTAAATAACCACGAAAAGGATCACAATCTTGATTTCTTAAATTTTGTTCTACTATGGGACCTTGTTTAGATTAATTTCGAGAACAAAACTTCTGTATTACACGGATTGCAAGCTCCTATAAAAAAATGAAGGATTCTTCGATTTAGCAGGTGACTGGACTAGAGTAGCTCACTCTAGCAAATAAGTTGATGGATCATAGACTTTCATTCTATCTGCATCATTGGATACTCTCTACCGCTCTGGAAACTTCATATTTGCTCTCGATTATTCTTCCTTACTTTCTGTCTTTCCTATTTCAGAGCGACGAATAAGTCATAGTTATTAGAATTTATCAATATTTCTTAGCTACTTGTGTAAATTTGTTGCTTGTTAAATCTTGGATTGCTTGATAGATAGGAGAGGATTATAGATGCCATATATAGTAGATATCTGTTGGTAGGATTGTTAGCAACTAGTTAGAGGATTATAAGATTTTAGTTTGAGGAGTAGTGTGACCAAAGGTGGGTAGAAGTCCTCAAGTATTCGGAGTTAAAAAATGGCTAAGAGAAGGATATAAACTATTTTTGAGGAATTAAAGGAGATTAAGGTAATAGTAGATTTCCTTTTCGAATTTAAGGAATAGTTATAAATTACAATTTCGAGGACGAAATTATTTTTAAAGTGGGTAGATTTGTAACCCCTTTTCCTGAAATTTTGATAATATATTTTTCTTTATTTATTTGAATTAAATGATGATTTTTAGAATTTTTATAAATAATTACTTAGTTAATTATTATGGTAGATGACTTTAGCATTGGTCCAGATAGGACCCAAAGCAATCCCAAGCCCGGTGGTACCGAATTAGTCCAGATAGGACCCAAAGCAATCCCAAGCCCATGTAGTCATGCGGGACGTCCAATGACATTCGTGTTGATGTGTTTTGGTATGATGGTGTCGTATTCCGTTTTAATGATGTAATGAATATTTTCTAAGTATTCTTAATTAAATAATATAATTTTATTATTAGTTGATAATCAATGATATTTGTATAAATAGGTCCTTGTACATTTTTAAGATTTTTAGACTGTACATAATGGTATATACACCATTATTGATTTATTGAATTTTATTATTATTATTATTATTGTTAATTTTATTATCAATATTATGGAGGTCATTATTATACAATACTATTTTATTATTATTGGTTGTATTATTTTTATCAAATAAATATTATTATATATAGTCATAGTTATACAAATAGGCCCTACACTAGGATTAGAAATATTGAGGTTTATGGAGATTACTATATAAGCATATATAAGAGTATATATATATATATATATATATATATATATATATATATATATATATATATAGAGAGAGAGAGAGAGAGAGAGAGAGAGAGAGAGAGAGAGAATAAGGGAGGTAGGGTGCCACCTCACGGGGGGTGCCTACTTGTCACCCCCCATGCTATCATCATGCACATGGGTGCATGATGATAGCATGTGGGGGTGACAAGTAGACACCCTCCATAGGGTGGCACCTCACCTCCCTCATCCTCTATATATATATATATATATATATATATATATATATATATATATATATATATATATATATATATTTTTATATATATATATATATATATATATATATTTTATATGTGTATATACATATATATATATTGTATATGTATGTATGTATATATATATAATATATATATATATATATATATATATATATATATATATATATATATATATATATATAATATACATACATATACAATATATATATATATGTATATACACATATAAAATATATATATATATATATATATATTATATATATATATATATATATATATATATATATATATATATATATATATATATATATATATATATATATATATATAATATATATATATACACATATATAATATATATATACACATATATAATATATATATATACACATATATAATATATATATATACACATATATAATATATATATATACACATATATAATATATATATATACACATATATAATATATATATATACACATATATAATATATATATATACACATATATAATATATATATACACATATATAATATATATATATACACATATATAATATATATATATACACATATATAATATATATATATACATATATATATATATATATATATATATATATATATATATATATATATATATATATATATATATATATAATATGATATAGGGGATCGCGCGTTGCCCTAGAGTGCGCCGCGCCCAGAGCTCCTGCTAGATCTCAGCCTCTTTCCGACTCCGGCTAGGCCTTTGGCCGGGCCGGTGTCACTGAAGGATGGCTAAATCCTTTGTCGATGCGGTCTCCGGCCGGGCAGAGGACCCTCCTCGCTTGGCCGCCAGATCTGTGTCAACATACAAAGGAGCACCAGCCATCTCCTTCTCGGATGATGAAGAATCGACCTTAGCGTCTCCCCTTCGATTTGCGCTGGTGGGAAAATTCTCCCACAGTAAGCCGTCCATTGAGATCATCCGTAAAGCCTTATCTGGGTTTGAGTTCAAAGGAGACATCAAGGCGGGAGTCATTGATCGTAAACATATTCTCATAAGGCCTTCTGTTGAGGAAGATTTTCTTCGTCTTCGGTCGAAAGATACTTGGTTCATCTCTCGCGCTCTGATGAGAGTCTTCAAATGGGACCCGGACTTCTCTCCAATGGTGGAATCTTCTCTCATGCCTGTTTGGGTGGATCTTCCTGATCTACCTCATCATCTCTACGCTAAGGAGGCATTATTTGCTATTACCTCAGCCATTGGTACACCACTCAAGATTGATAAAGCTACTGCTGATCTTTCTCGGCCGAGTAGGGCCCGTGTCTTCGTGGAGGTGGACGCTAGCAAGCCATTACAACATCGTATTCGGATCAATCGTTCGAGAGAAAGAAGTTTCTGGCAGAACATAGAATATGACTATACACCACTTTACTGTTCTCATTGTTATCATCAAGGACACACTGCTACTGGCTGTAAACTGAAGAACAAGGGAAAGGAGATTATTCAACAAGACACGCAGCAACAATCAGAGGGTGAGGTGGTGGTCTTGAAGACAGGATCGAAGGGACTGAAGGTCACGTCCATACTGCAGCGCACTAATAAAAATAGGCAGCCGGAAGCAGGACCTTCTATACTAAATCAAGATATTTCTCCCCAGCCCTAAGGTGAAGACACAGGTAACGACAAAGGTTCTCCTTCACTGCCGGATATAAGCCTCTCTAATGCTCAAGTGACAAATTCCATTGACCCCACCATCCCTCAAGATCCCCTTCCTATCAATCACGTCACACACTCTCCCGTGCATGGGCAGACGTCTGGTGCACTTGATAATGATCCAAATGAAGAAGTGGCGGTTGAAGTCATTAATGAGGAGCCGGGTGTTAACCATACCACAGAAGTTGGTTTGTCTCTTGAGGAGGGAGAAATTCGTAAGGATATTCCACCTCCAAACCTCACTGCTCTTCCACAACACCACATAGGTAGCTGGGCGGATGAGGCCGAACGCGAAGACCTTGAGGATGACGGGGAAGCAGATGGGAGTCCGGATGAGTCAGGGGCAGAAATTGATCGCGCCATACCCCCAGAAGCATCAATTGCTCAGCAAAAGCGGAGGAAAGCCTCGAAGGCAATCGAGCCTTCCGATCGAGTCACTAGGCAGTCAGCAAAGAAAGCACTCACTGGTACAATCACCCATCCCTTTAATGCTTAATACACTCATCTAGAATGTTCGGGGTATTGCCAACCAAACGACTATCAAAAGAATTAAAACCCTAGTGAGGATTCACAAGATTGTCTTCATTGGCATCATTGAGCCTAAGGTTGATAGCAGTCAACTTCTTCGTTACCAGTTAAAGTTGGGGTTCTCGAAGGCTTTTTCGAATGAGAGGGGCAACATATGGGTCATGGCGAAGTCGGACTGTGATATACTCTTGCATGACTCGTTTGATCAGGCTTTGACGGTCTCTCTTTCTTATCCCAAGCTGCCTGTTTCTGTTTTTGTGACTGTTGTCCATGGGGATAACACCAAAGAAGGCCGAAGATTGCTCTGGGATACATTATCACATATGCAACCCTCGCTCAATCGTCCATGGTCGATCGGAGGAGACTTCAATGCGATTTTACGATCGGAGGAGAAAATTGGAGGCCGCATCCCTGACCAATTGTCCATTGAAGACTTTACCAACTTTACCCTTGCCACTGGGGTAACTGAGCTTCCATACACAGGTAGTTGCTACACTTGGATCAAGTCGAAACGTGATGGTCGACGGGGATCACGTTTGGATAGGGTTTTGGTTGATAATGAATGGTTAGACTGGGCTCCTTCATCTTCAGTTGAACACCTCAATAGAGCTGAATCGGATCATGCACCTTTACTGATCACTTACAGATCAAATTCGGCCATGGGAAAGAAACAATTTCGTTTTCTTAATTTTTGGGTGAAACATGAGGATTTCAAGCCCATGGTTCAACAAGCCTGGACATCGGTTGATCACAAACTTGGCCTTACTAGATTGGCTCTTCGTCTTGATGCTTGCTGTGAGGTTCTATCTGCATGGAGTCGTTCTACCTACGGTGACATTTTTCAGCAGGTTAAACAAGCGGAGGATGCTGTGTTGGCTGCAGAAATCAATCATGAACAAGTCAATACTGTTGAGAGTCATCAACAGTTGGCCAAAGCTACTGCCATGCTTAAACAACGTATTAGCATTGAAGAAGCATACTGGAAGCAGAAGGCTAGGATTAAATGGGATCTTGAGGGCGATAAAAACACTGCCTACTTTCATGGATGTGTTACTAATCGCAAAAGATCTCTTCAAATCCACTCTATTACTACTGAAGATGGGATGATATTAAAAGATAAAGGCTTGATTCATGCATATGCCAAAGAGTTTTATTCGCAACTCTATCAACGAGGAGACATCCAGGAGCATAGTGATTTGTTTCTGAATATACCCTCCCTTATGACGGACGAAGACAATGATTTGTTGATTGCGGCCCCAACTTCTGATGAAATTCTTGACGCGATTAAGTCGCTGGATCTGCACAGTGCGCCAGGGCCAGATGGATTTACCCCTCTCTTCTTCATTGCTTGTTGGGATATCATAGGTCCGGACATGGTAGAGGCGATTGGCTTGTTTGTTGACGGGTTTGCACTTCCTAGGTCGATTACAAACACTTCTCTAGTATTGATCCCCAAGGTGAAATTCCCTAAAACTTTTGGTGATTATAGGCCAATCAGTTTGTGTTCGGTTTTGAACAAAATAATTTCCAAGCTTCTATCTCGTCGCCTTGCTCCTCTTCTTCCTAATCTTATCTCACCGGAACAAAGTGGCTTTGTTCAAGGTAGAGAGATAGTCGATAACATATTGCTAGCTCAGGAAATGATGGCGAGAATGAACAAGAAACATAGGGGAGGGAACGCCGCTATCAAACTTGATATGATGAAAGCATATGATAGGGTTGATTGGAGATTTCTTTTGAAGGTGCTTCGTCGCTTTGGTTTTCATAACAAATGGGTGGACATGATGTTACGCCTAGTGAACAATGTGTGGTATGCGCCATTGATTAATGGTGAATCTACTAAATATTTCCAATCCTTCCGCGGCGTTCGACAAGGGGATCCCCTATCCCCAGCATTGTTCATCATAGCGGCAGAGGTTCTATCACGTAGCCTGAAGAAGTTGACTGATACAGAAGGGTTTTCGTCTTTTTCATCTCCTCGTGGCTGTCCTGCGATCACTCATTTGGCATATGCGGATGACCTCCTTTTATTCTCGGCTGGGGATCTTCGTTCAGTATCGAAGATTACAGATCTTTTGTCTACTTATGAGGCTATCTCGGGGCAGCTAATCAACAAGGGTAAATCTTCTGTTTACATATCAAAGAATATTCTGACCGAGAGGGGTGCGGAGCTGGCTGCTAGAACTGGTTTTCAGATTGGTGTGCCACCATTTACATATCTTGGCTGTCCTCTCATGGCTGGGCAACGCAATGGGGGAATGTACGCGGAGCTTGTCAACCGCATCAGGATTAAGTTAGAGGGTTGGCATAACAAAATCCTATCTCCAGGTGGAAAGCTTGTGTTGATTAAGGCGGTCTTGACATCCATTCCAGTATACACTTTAGCAGCATGTAATCCGCCTCTAGCGGTTCTTCGTCGAATGGAAAGGATGTTCTCCAGTTTCTTTTAGGGAGCTCAGGAAGGACTGGCTAAGAGAACGTGGCTAGGATGGGACCGTATTGCTAGAACTAAACAAGAAGGAGGCCTTGGAATCAAAAGGTTAGAGGACATGGTGAATGCTTTTACCATTAAGCTATGGTGGAAGTTTATGACCCAAACCAGTCTTTGGACGACATTCTTCACGGTGAAGTACTGCTCTATGGCTTCTCCTATTGATGTTCGTATAACCTCTAATGCCTCTCATGTTTGGAAGAGACTTATCGCGGGTAGAGATATGACACAACACAACATGTATCCGATCGGAGACACCTGGAGTTGGGGTATTCAAGCCAGGAAGTTCACTGTGGCTTCGGCATGGGACATTGCTCGAATCCAGCGGCCTATATTGCCAGACTTTGCTCATATCTGGAGCACATGTATCCCGATCAAATGGACAGTTCTTCTTTGGAGGACTTTGCACAACAAACTTCCTACGGATGATAACATCGCACGTCTGGGTTTTAGTCTTGCTTCGAAGTGTCACTGCTGCCTCATCAGTGATATTGAGACTCTGGACCACATTTTGCATAAAGGAGAATTGGCTAGGGGTGTATGGGGAGCTATCCATTCAGTTTACAAGGTTCGGGACAGAGGAAGGACTCTCATTGAGTGACTGCAGGATTGGTGGAGAAAGAAGAACAAGCACAAGAAGGCGATTGTTGCAGCAGCGGTGATCTGGGTTCTTTGGAAGAATAGAAACAAGAATAGATATGAAAATTCGGGTTTTTCTATTCCTATGTTGATCAGTGAAGTCCACAGACAAGTGGAGAAGGCTACTATCAAATGTAGGCACACTTAGTGCTTTTTGTACTCTTTCCTACATTGAATAAAGTTCTGTTTTTAAAAAAAATATATATATATATATACATATATAATATATATAAAAAAAATACATATATAATATATATATATACATATAATATATATATATATATATATATATATATATATATATATATATATATATATATATATATATATATATATATATATATATGGGTTCCCATACAGGGGGGTGGGAGCGAGCACAATAAACCCCCCTCCGCTCTGTAGGAGACATTAGAAACCGCCGCTACGTTCTCTCCCTCTCTCTCATCGACGACAGGTACTTGCGCGTATTGGCTTTGGTTCAATTCCGGTCCCTTCTTAAAGGCTTTACAGGCAAATGCAGAGCCATTACAAAACAGGTATGAATCGGAGGGGTGAGGAATACTATGAGCAGGAAGATTATGATGACTATGAGGATGATGAGGAGGATTCTGAAGAGGAGGAAGAGGAGGAAGAGGAAGAGCCAGAGATTAGCAAGGAACAACAAGAATTTCTTAGCTTGAGAGAGCAGATCAAAGAAAAAATCAGGCAGAAGTTGAAGAAGCAAAGTGCTACTGCCTTTGGTAGTCAGTCACAAGTTAATAAGAAGACAATGACAAATGACAAATTTGGCTCCTTCTTTGGTCCTTCCCAGCCAGTTATTGCTTCAAGAGTTCTTGATGAGAGACGCTCAATACTGGAGACCAACCATACTGTATCTCGCATACCAAGTTCAACATCTGGAAGCATAAAGGGGCCTGCATCCACAACCTCAGAAAAGAAGGCACATGCACAACAAGTTAAAGTGATCAGTGAGGTAAAAAGGAAGGCACAGACACTAAAAGATATGCGGGATTATTCATTCCTGCTATCGGATGATGCGGATTTTCCTGTTTCGGATAAGGAGCAGCAGCAGCAGCAGCAGCAGCCTGCAGTCCGAAAGCCGGCTCCAAATTCTGATGGTCGTTCAGCTCAAGCTTCATTGAAGGTCAAACCTCCCATGGGCAAGCATATGCCCGCGAGGCCTGTGCCCAATGGTCACAAGATGAAGCCTTCTTTTGTGAAAAATCTTCAATCGAAGACTAGAGTGGACACAGTGAAGGGAGCTGTTATGAGCAGATCCAGACCAGTTTCGTCTGAGAATAGAAAAGTTGTTGGTGGTAATGGCTCCAGCCGGCCTGTAGGGCATAAACCTTTACCCTCCAAGGTTTCTTCTACTCCTACAGGTGCAAATAGACCTGCAAAGGTCGTGAATGACCCCACTTCAAAAAAGAAGGTTTTATCTGCAGTGCCTCATTCTTCAAGTCAGAAGAATGCCTACTCTGAACAGAAGAGGAGACCTAGTGAAAGGATGGATGAAGTTAGACCAGCACAAAGACAGACACTGCCTTTGTCCAAACCTCAGATGAAGCCTTCTCAGAAAATCCCTGCCCGGGATGGCCGTGGGGACTAGTTGAAGAAGAAGCCAAAGAAAAGGAGAATTGATGAGGATGAGGATGAGGGGAATCCTTTCGACATGATCAGAAAAATGTTTAAATATGATCCTAATAAATATGCGGGAAGAGACGAGGGTGATGACAGATGCATGGAGGCAGGTTTCCATCAAATTCAGAAGGAAGAGGAGTACAGCTCGAAGATGGGTTTTGAGGAAGACGAAGTTGAGCGGCTCAAACTCGAGGAAGAAGAGAGAAAAGTGAAGATGAGGAAGAAACAAAAGCTGCTAAGGCAGAGAGAGAGAAATCTTTAAGTTATTCTCCTGTGGACATTCAGCCTGGTCTTTCTGTTGGTCTTAGCAAGCAGTGGATGTTGTAGAAATAGAAAAGGCAGTCAATTTTACTGCCAATTCGTTTCCATCTTATGCGACTGGAACTTTAGCTGTAGATAGTTGTCACTCAATTTGTACTAGGGACGTTGCAGGAAATCCATTACATTCCTCGGCCGAAGTACACTCTAATAAGTAGCGTGTCTTAATTGTTTTTCCAAAAAAAAAAAAAAAAAAAAAAAAAAAAAAAAAAAAAAAAAAATATATATATATATATATATATATATATATATATGTGTGTGTGTGTGTGTGTGTGTGTGTATAGTTATAATAATAATGATAACTAAAAAGAAAACAAATAATGAGAAACCCACAGACCCCAGGAAATCCCAGCCCAACCAAGCAGCAGCACGCCCAGCCAGGCCCACAGCCCAGCAATTCCAAACCAGCAAGGAAACCCGATATATATATATATATATATATATATATATATATATATATATATATATATATATATATATATATATATATATATATATAGTAGAGAGAGACCGAGAGGTGGAGAGAAGGAAAACCCTCGCCAAACCCAAATCCTTCGATCCTGAGGAAACCCCAAATCCTTGGGCGGCCACCCCGACATCCTCGCACTGCCGGAGGACCGCCGGAGCCGCCGCGGCCGCGCTGGAAGTCCTATCTCTCAGCCATATTCTGCACGCAGGGCGTCGACCCGACAACCGTCGATCGAGCGCCGCGTGCCTCCGCGTCTCCTCATGCCACACGACGACTGCATTCTGTCCACGTGCTTGTCGAGCTGCGCCCAGCACTGACCGGGCCCCTCGTCGGCAGCCGCGACCGTAGACGAGCTGAACGCAGCCTGGACCTCCACCGCAACCCTCCGCGCCAGCCTTGTAACCACTCATGCGGCCGACTATAACTAATCTCGTCGTCGCGTCCTCTTCCGCACGACCCCAGCCCAAACTCGACGTCGAGCGTTGCCTCCGCTCGACAGATTGGTGGGCTAGCAATTGCCGACCTTTCGTTTGCCCGTTCGACCGGACCCCACTTCTCCCCGACCAGCACACGGTGGCCCATGCTCGATGAGTCAACTCCGGCGTCCGCCCAACGCCTGCTGTGCCTTCCCCCCTCCGCGCCTGTGCCCGCGTCGACCCTCAGAGGCTCTGCGACCAGCTCCCTCGATCGTGAGCAGCACTGTGCTCTCTTCCTCTTTGTAAGACCCCTCTCTTCCTCTCTCTATCACTCCTCTTTCTTCCTTTCTGTTACTTAGCTCTCTCCCTCTCTCTCTCATTTTCTTAGTAGGGAAGAACAGAGAAGTGAGCAGAGAATTGGGCCTTTTTATTTTATTTTATTATTAATTTATCAAATATCTGCATATGTATAATGGTATTAGTAGGTATTAGTATAAGTATATGTATAAAAATATATGTACAGTATTAATTAGTATTTAAAAACGTAGTGATAGTATTATTTTCTTATTAATAATATTGTTACATGTAAAATATATATTATATATATACCTTTAACAGTTTTCTAAATTATATTATGACTAAATATAGTATATAGCTTTGTGGCTAAGTGTAATTTCAAGATGGGGTTATAAGCCCTAAAAGAAATATATTATTATTTTTGGTAACTTAAATATAGCTTCATAACCTTAAAAATAATATTATAATATCTCCTATATATACTCTTTTATTAAGGATTTTTCTTTTGTCGAACAAATTTTCTTCTAGATCAATCTTTAATCACGACTAATTGTATTCCCATCTTGCTTGCGATTCCAAATTTCTGCACATCAACCCTTGGCAAATTGGACTATCTGAACTCAATGGAATTATCGATTTCAGCAGCTCAGGACATCAGGCGAGTACAGTTTATTATCTATTTTTAATATTGATTTTTACTATATTTTATTGGTTGGTCATTGGTTATGTGATTTTATATTCTATTATAAATTGTTGAGTCGGGATATAAGAAGTACCAAGGATGTGTGATCCGACCATAGACATTGTTTATTTTCATGCAAGTAGACCTCGTAGACATTGTTTATTTTCACGCAAGTTGACCTCGTAGAAATTGTTTATTTTCATGCAAGTAGACCTCGTAGACATTGTTTATTTTCTGGAAGTAGACCTCGTAGACATTGTTTAATTTCTGCAAGTAGACCTCGTAGACATTGTTTATTTCATGCAAGTAGACCTCGTAGTCCTCGCGGTGTAGTGTCCCAGACTGATCACATATCAAAGGTACTTCTAACAGTTGTGAAGGTATTTTTGTCTATTTATTTGCTACTGATGTTTCGTCTTTTCTGTCTATTTTCAAAACATGTAATTGATGTCTAACCTCTGTTGTATAGTCATTTTTATTTATTGAAATTGCATTCAGTGAATTGTACTCGTTCCATTATTGACTGGAAACTAATATTTTTTAGGTTAGCTGTGGCTTCACTTAGCATTGGGAGTTGCGGGTGTACTTGCAGACGAAAACCTAGAGATTAGTTAGATAGATGAGTTGTAATCATTTCAATATTTGTACAAGTTTATAATTTCTTTGCAAATGTAAAACTTGTAAATATTGTAAATTAAATTAATTTGGTGAATGAGCATTATTTGTGTTTCTGAGCATTGTGGCTATACAGCGTTCTACCGCCGACATTGCGGTGTAGGCTGGCTTGGACACGCATTCGTATCCCGGAAAGCGGGTGCGGGACGTGACACCTCGAGAAGCTATAACGGCATCATCATTACCTGACAACTGACAGCACGAAGATTAAGGAAAATCCAGTCGAATCTCGCGCAACGCGGCGCTCGAGAATATTTTGTCAACATGTAATTAATGCTGACAGCTGGTTCGCACAAGTCACTGTATGGCGTGAGGATTAATCAGTACATCACAGAAGACCTAGTCAAAGGTGCCAGTCGTTGAGTTGCGCCCATGCGCAGCCTGACAAGTTGGCGCCACTTGATCAACTCTTATTTTAAAACAGGGAGACGTGGCACGCAAGCCACCAACTTCGCAGAGCGTGCCCACGACCACGTACATCTCAATCAAACGATGCCACGCATCTACAGCAGTTGGTGCAAACCGCTCGCGCAGGTTGTTATATTGCGCCCACACGCAACCTGTGAAGCACGCGCAAGGTAATCAAACAGTGTTCAGGATAGAGTGACGTGGCGCACAAGCCACTAACTTTGTAGAACGTGCCCACTATACTGCTCATGACTACGCACATCTCAATCAAACGATGTCACACGTCCGCAACAGTTAGTGCAACCATTTGCGCAAGTGAACAGGAGGTACACAACCTGAAGTACACGCAACCCAGAATAACTGCTAAACAGTTATTTCAAGAACTCTATAAATAGAGTTTCAAATCAATCTCAAAGCATCAAGAGTGATCACAATCTCCTACTAAAGTGCTGTTGCATCCTCCAGAGGCTAGTGTCTTCAATATCACATCGTCCAAGGAATAAAGTGATCGTCTTTTGATCAGATTTCTATAGTTGTACTTTTCCAGAAATCAATTATACTCTTGTATTCTTTTCTAAGTTTGTAATAAAACTTTTTGTTTTTGCAAACAAAATGGCAACTCTGCTGGGGACGAATTTTTTCTCCAATGAGAAAGTGACAACTCAATGTGATACCGCGTCAATCGGCAAGACGCAGAAGTCCCTGGTCGTTCAAGTCGATCAGACAGCCTACGAGGCCATGATCAATACTGGGGGTGCCAAGTGCACTGCTACCGCTGTTAAGAGCAATACGCGCTCTGTTTGGACTCCTAAGTCCTCGACGACACAATCCCCTGCCTCTGCGCAACTTACGCCCATCACTGCCTTGGTGCAATCTAAGGGAGCAGTCTTTTGGCTAATGCCTCCACTTCTCTGATTCTGAAATCGAAGGCGGCTTTGTCTCTACACACCGCTGTCCAAAACAAAGGAAAGTGCCCTCTGGCCTTTTCTTTCCTGGTACAACCTGCACATGTTCTTGCTTTTGCACAACTTGCGCCCATCACTTGCCTTGGCGCAACCTAAGGAAAACAGACTTTCGGCTAATCCCTGCACTTCTCCGATTCTGAAATCGAACGAGACTTCATCTCGACACACTGCTGGACAAAACAAAGAAAAGCGCCCTGTGGCCTTTTCCTCTCCGGTGCAACCTGCGCGTGTTCCTACTCCAGCACAACTTGCGCGTGTTCCTGCTCTGGCACAACCTATGCATGTTCATGCTCTGGTGCAACCTGCACATGCTTCTGCACTAGCGCAACATAAAGAGAAGCACTGTTTAGTGACTCCCTCTTTGCTACCAAACCAGAAGCTTGATGAAAAATCACTAAATCAGGGAAAACGCTTTTTAGCTTTTTCTCATTCTGCTCGAGTTATTAACTGGGTGGAAAGTATTGCTAATTCAAACAGAAATTCTACTCTCCTTAACAGAGACAAACAAATCTCTGTTAGGAAGATGGGTTCTATTCAGAATGAACTTTCCACACAAAAGGATATTATGCCTACTCCAAAGAGGTTAGGGCAAGATCTACCGACCTTACATATCTCAAGGTCCCGACAAGGCAAACTGCTAGTGTCTCAAGTAGATGCACAAGTAATACCCCTGTCAGACTTGCCCACCTATATCAATAGGTGCCAATCAAGGTCAACCTCAGTAAAACACAAAATGTAACCTATATCAGTTATTAACTTGCACAAGAGGAAGAATGCTGAGGTGAAAAATCCCATGACCTATGCTAACCAACTTAGCACATCCTTGTACACTCAAGGTACATGACACCTCAGGAACAGGAATCATGTCCCGAATATCGTCAAGGACTACATTCCTGCAACTTCTTCTCATCCTGTTAGTGACCTCCGTGAACTCTTAATACAGAAGCGGAAGGTTGCAAATCCATCATGTCCAACGGTGGTCCAACAGCAACAGCATCATTGTAATCACCACCATGAAGTTGTCATCAAATGCTGCTGTCAGTCAGCCAAGCGGTCCGTCTTTGACCGTTTGAATTATGTTCAGACTCCTGAACCAATCCTAGTGGACGAAGATAAATTACTTTATGCTCCTATCAACATGACATCTCGAAGCACTGGGGTGGAAAACGTCCAAGACGTAATGCATCCCGTAATCCTAGTCAACAGTACTTAGATCGGATTCATGAATCCGATGAAGGAGTATATCAATATACTAGATCAAGAAATCGAGAAACAATCGGTCAAAGGAATCTTCTTGATTCTAACCAAGATTCTTTCAGTCAAAAAGATATTCCTATCACTTATTCTGGGGGTAGTTCTTTATGTGACTTTGATGTTGACAGTAAAAGTTCTGAAAGGACCATCCTTTCTACTAGCTCATCTTCAAGGGCTAGAGAAGTGACTGCTTATGTCATTACAGAAGATCAAGATACTTCCATTTCTTCCAGTTCTTCCAGTCAAGAGCAGAGAATTGCTGCTTTGGAGGCTAGTTTAAAGAACATGGCTGAGATGATGACAGGCATACATGCTGTGATTATGGAACAACATACAGTTCCACCGGTCGTGAATCTGATTCCGACTCAGGAACCTATAACAACACCAGTTCCCACCAATATTGATCTGGGGGTACAATCTCCTCATACCGCTTCCATTCCTGCGTAGGCTATTCCAAGTCAATCTGGTACCGGGGGTGGTACTTATCATGCGGTACCCCTCCTAACACACTGAATCAATCCACTACTCCGCAATCAACGAGAGATACCAATGAGGCCGTAAAACTTTTACGTACTCAATTTGAAGCTTTCAAACAGAAGGATAGCCTGCAGAAGCTTGGAATTAAACAGCCCTATCCCATAGAATAGAAAGAGGTCCAATTTCCTCCTAAATACAAATCCTCTACTATTATGCTGTTTGATGGCAGCATGTCTCCAAGTCAATACCTCAATCACTTTGAAGTAATGACTGATCAACTTCAACCAAATGATGCTCTTCTTACTAGAGTATTTGTCGGCTGTTAATTAGCTGGTGCAGTATATGACTGGTATCGTAGTTTACCAGATGGGTGTATAACCTCTTTCGTTGGCTTCAAACAAATATTCTTAGAACAATTTTATGAGGGAACCAATGACATGACTATGTCTGCTCTCATCAAAATCAAATAACAACATAATGAAACTACTGGATGTTTTATTGAACGGTTCCGTCGTAAAGTACTCAAAATGCCTCTCAGAACCCCATATTCTTTGACTATAGAAACTTGCAAATCAAACCTGTTGCCTATAATCAGCATGTGGAAAGGATCAACACAGTTCCAGGATTGACCTTCTTTCATAATGAATGCCAAAGCAGCAGAAGAGAGCGCTGACAAATTCAAGCAATTAGGCATTCAAATGCCTAATCTTGACAAAGATGAATGCGCTACACCAAATAATAATGGCCGTCAGAACAATCGCAAGAGCAAGAATACTTTGGCCATTAACCTCAAAGACAAAGAAGCCCTAGCCATCAATATAAATCAGCCAACATCTACCCCAATAGCACCACCACGACGGGCACCACGTCCAAAAGAAGAATACTCTTTTGATGAAGATGATATCATGAGTATCTTTGATTGCCTCATCAAGAGCAATAAACTCCAACGGCCAGAACCTAAATGGCCAGATAAAGTTGGTAAGACTGACCATCCTAAATATTGGGTTTACCATAGGTTTATTGGGCATCCAACTCGAGCGTACTATGTGCTCAAGGGTAAAATTCAGGAGATGGTCAATTTTGGTGCAATCACTTTCCAACAAGACGAAAAAACTGTAACGGCTAATGTCGTCTCTTTACAGTTTGGATATTTTCCAGCTCAACTTATGCAGGACGGTGTTATTCCCATCCCGAGAACTACTTTGGAGATTGTTAATCTTCCACCTGTACGAACTGATGGTCTTGTCCCTCTATCCACTGATAGAGGAAAAATTATATGGATCCATCAAGATTTAGTAGCAGACTTTGAAACACCATCTTCTTCCACCAAGTCCAAGAAGGCCACTAAAAATAAATCATGTCTTATGGTTTCATTTGGTGAACATTATCTTCCACCTTTAACTGCTACCTTCATCTCGGTAGCAGATAATCCTTCTTATTCTTCCTCTGATACGACAACATTGTTAAAATCAGAAGTCAAATACCAACCAACTTTCTATCTGTATAGCCCATAATCTCGTGAATTAATGACGAAAATAGGATATAATCTACAAAAGGCTTCTGGTCTGAACCATGGAAAATGATCTTTTGTACCTCTTTCCTTATGTCTTTCTCACAACCAATCTCGGGTGGGTTTGGGTTACTGGACAAACTCTCCATCTTGCCAAAAAAAAACCTTCCAGAAACAAGATCCAGGCAAAGAGTTGCAATATGGTGTCCTTTGAGCCTGTATCCGAAGAAGAAGTCTTAACTAGTACCAGGTCTGAGAAACCTTACCTAAGAAACTATTCAGAAGGTCAAGAAAGTCCAGCTCCAGCTCTGGAGGCTCCTCAAGCACCATCTTCTCCTGCTGTCAATATTCCATCAGCTTTATCACCTCCAATAGAGCTAACTCTTCCCAAACCGACGACAGCCGATAAAGGAAAACAGCCTGTCCGTTTTGATAAAATATTGAAGAAGACTCCAACTTTGGGACTTGAGAAGCCATATAACTTTGATATACTGGCTCAGCTGGCCAATACCCCGGCAAAATTGTCAATTTTTGAACTACTCCGTCTTTCGAAGGAAACTCGAGAGACATTGAGTGAATCTTTGATGCAAGCTGATACTTGTCTAGCACTTCTCAAGAAGACAAAATATAAGCCTATAACATGCCTTTATTGTCATAGTGTGATGGAATTGATACAAATATCACCTTTACACAAGATGATATGTTGTTGGAAGATAATCGTCATGATCGACCCCTCTACTTCACGGGATATGTCGATACCATAAAGGTTGATCATATTTTGATCGATCCTGGGTCTGCACCTAGTATCATGCCAAAGACTCTACTAGATACATTGAAGATTCCTGTACACAATCTTTCAACAACCATCACGACAATCTTGGGATTCAATTCTGGAAGAAGTGAACCTTTGGAAAAGATTCGCCTAAAAATTCAAATAGGCAATCTTCATACAAAGGCTACTTTCTACGTGATTGATAATCACGGCTCTTACAATGCTTTGCTGGGAAGACCCTTTCTGCATGAGCATAACATGGTACCATCCACTCTACATCAATGCTTCAAATACGTGAATGTTAATGGAGAAGTCCAAAAGGAAGTAGCCGACCTAAATCTTTTCCGGGGCATTGAAGCATATTTTACGGACTCTCGGATGTACAAGGAGGAGTTCATGAAAGTTGTATTGGCAATGGATAGTGAGGAGGATCAGAAACATACTTTAAAAGATGTTCTCATGATTTTCGTCAAAGGACGTGCTGTTCATCCCTCTTATTCTTAGACATTGACTTTAAAACTTTCTTCTCATAACAAACAGCCTCCTACTGTAGAAAGGGAACAAAGGGAGCTCACCTCCTCTGAGCCTCTTGTTATCGACCTTCGTCGTAACAAACCTTCTCCTTCTTTTCCTTTGGTTATCAACCTTACTAAGCCTTCTGTTAAGGCTAAGAGTCATGTTGTAAATGATAATGTACAAATTAATAAAGTAGCATATCCTTTACAGTATACTGATGTCCTTTATTATACTTGATGTTATTTAAAAATGTTAGATAACTTCGAACCACTTACCATATGAGCAGTTGAAGCTTCCCAAAATAAAGTATTGCTCGAGCCAATGCAAGACTCCTTCTTCTTAGTTCCTTCCAGGAAAAAAGATGAACTTCCTATACTTTTTAGTAAAGAAACAGAACAGAAGATCACGCCCGATAGTGAAGAAGAAAATCACGATAACGGAAGACTTCAACTACATCGTTATAGTCAGTAATCAAAAGATATTATTCAAAAGATGGGCTATAATTTTAAAGCTGGTCTCAATGATGGCAAAGGAAGGTGAACTCCTATTCGTATTCCAGCTCCGAAAGAAAAGTCACAATAATACTACAGCAAAACGAAGCAGGAATTAGGTTATACTTCACCAATTCCGACTCCAGAAGCCTCCGAATCCGAGAAAGAAGAACGATCTAATTCTATCTCATGGGATTCAGATACCAGTGTAGGGCACGTCCATCGCGTGACTCTATATTCCAATATGGTAACTGCTGAGTTCTCGGAAGATGATAAAGACTTTGCCGATTCCTCTGAATCTGATCCATGGGCACAAAGGATGGATACTCAATAGGAGCTTCGCTTTGAACAACGCGAGCCACCTACCGAAGATCAGTTGGTTCAAGTCAATATTGGAGATAAAACTTTCCCAAAACCGATATTTGTCAGCAAAAGCCTCCCTGAAACGGATAAACAAGAACTAATCCAACTCATTAAGAAATATATTAATGTATTCGCTTGGAGCTATGAAGATATGCCAGGTTTGGATCCTCAGATCGCTACCCACAAGCTCAACATTCTGCCAAATACGAAGCCAGTCAAACAACAACAGGGTCAATTTTGACCTGACATGATGGATGCCATAGAAGCTGAAGTCAAGAAACTCATCGCCTGCAGTTTTGTCAGAGAAGAACAATATCCAGACTGGGTGGCTAATGTTGTCCCAATTTTGAAGAAAACATGGAAAGTTTAGATCTGCATCGACTTTAGAGACCTTAATGAAGCCTGTCCCAAAGACGAATTTCCTCTTCCAATCACTGATGTCATAATTGACAATACTTACAGATTTGAACGTATGTCCTTTATGGATGGATTTTCACGATACAATCAAATCAAGATGTATCCAGAAGATAAGAAACATACATCTTTTTGCACTCCTCTTGGAGTCTATTGCTACACTGTCATGCCATTTGGTCTTAAGAATGCTGGTGCAACTTATCAGCGGGCCATGAGTACCATCTTTCGTGATCATTTATGAAAAACTGTTGAATGTTATGTTGACGATATTGCTGTCAAAAGTCGTCTAAAGGAAGATCACATTCAAGACTTGAGAACTATTTTCGATCTAATGCGCCAGCATCTACTCAAGATGAATCCCACCAAGTCATTCCTGGGAGTCTCTAGTGGCAAATTTCTCGGATTTGTCATTACCTCTAAAGGTATACACGTTGATCCCGAGAAGATCAAAGCCATTCAAGAGATGCATCCTCCACGCAACCTAAAAGTGCTACGAGGATTCCAGGGACGGCTTGCGTATATCAGGAGATTCATCTCAAATCTCTCTGAATGCTGTAGACCGTTCACTCAACTCATGAAGAAAGGTGTGTCTTTTATTTGGACTGAAAAATATCACCAAGCATTTGAAGACATAAAGTGGTACTTGATGAACCCTCCAGTTCTAGTGCCTCCAGTGTCAGGAATACCTTTCCTGATGTATGTTCGAGCAATGGACCATTTCCTAGGTGCTTTATTTGCTCAGAAGAATAAAGAGGGTCATGAACAGGCTATCTATTACCTTAGCCGTATGATGGTTGGAGCTGAACATCGATACACTTCAGTAGAAAAAGAATGTCTAGCTTTGATGTTTGCTGTTCAAAAGACGAGACATTATATCACTGGTCAAACTATTCATGTTATTTCTAGAGTTAACCCTCTCTGGGTCCTGATGAAGAAGTCCAGTACACTCAATTCTAGGCTTGCAATATGGGCCATATTGTTAGCACAATATGATATAGTTTATGTTCCTCAAAAGTCTGTTAAAGGTCAAGCCCTTGCTGACTTTTTGGCAGCTCATCCAGTTTTCGAAACATCTAAACTCTACGATGAGATTCCAGATAAAACCTTGGAGTCCAACATGATTTCAGAAGAAATTCTTACATGGCGTTTATTCTTTGATGGTGCATCCAAAATTGGACCAAAATATGCTATTGTTGCTGGAGTCGGAATCGTCACCGTCTCACCAAAAGGGTTAGCTATCTAAACAGCTTATTCTTTAGATGAGTCGTGTTCCAACAATGTGGCTGAATACAACGCTCTACTCATTGGTCTCCAATTGGCTAAACAATTAGATATTGAGTATCTTGAAGTTTACGGGGACTCCAAATTAATTGTCAATCAAGTTAGAGGCACATACGAAGTTCGACATCAAGATCTAATTCCATATCATGATGCAGCGATCAGGATTGCTACTTCATTCAAAGGCTTCTTCATCGAGCATGTACGCCGAGCGTGTAACACGAAAGCTGATGTACTTGCTAATCTTGTAACAGTATTAGCATTTCCAGTAAGAAGGCAACAAATGATCGTCATTACTAATAGAGAGTTATTTTGTGTCGAGAATAACTTAAATACAAAAGTTAGCAACCCAAACAGGGAATTTAATAATTTAATTGAAATTTGTGCCATCAGTGAGGACTGGAGGACTCCTTTCATAGACTTCGTGGTCCATGATATCTTACCTGAAGACCCTAAGGAAGCCACAACTATTCGGCGGCGGTCACTCAGATTTTATTATAATTATACTACAAAGACACTCTACCGACGAACGTTTGACGGTTTACTCCTACGCTGTCTTGCGGGGGAAGAAGCAAAACAAATACTTCGTGAAGCTCATGACGATGTTTGTGGCGCACATCAACCTGGTCCTAAACTACAAGATCGTATTCGCCGTATGGGCTATTATTGTCCCTCAATGGTATCTGATGCAATCGAGTATGCAAGGAAGTACCGAGTATGTTAAATTCATGCTGACTTCATCCATCAACCATCAGAATTTCTTCACCCGACGGCAGCTGTTTGCCATTGATCGTCATAGAACATAATAATTTTATGGGAGGACTGAACTTGACTCACAATTACAAACTCGCTTGTACAAAAGAGAGCCTAGGAATCAAAACCTAGGAAAAGCAATCTAAGTACAATTGTTTTGTTTTTGATTTTGGGGGGTGACGGTAGAGGCTCGGGAAAGTGCTATTAACTCTGCCTTACTCCTTGGACGATCGAACGCAACCTCGGCTTCGATGAAGAAAATGCTCTCTGTATGTATGCCGGGGGGGAGGGTTGCAAGGGAATAGCACCTTGCTATTTATAGGAATTCTTGAAGAATGGGATATACAGCCATGTGGCAAATTTCGAGCCACATCCTTGTAACTGTGCCTCGAGACTCGGTCAGCTGGGGGTTGGTTGAGATTGATCATGATCTGTTTGTTGCAGTAAATCTGAACTGTCAAGACATGGTCAATTTCTGCCACGTGTCTCAACTGCTATTTTGTGACGAGCCGCATGAGAGACGTCTCACGACCGAACCACATGAGGTATGCTTCATGACTGAGCCGCATGAGAGATGTCTCATGACCGAGCCGCATGAGGTATGCTTTATGACTGAGCCGCATGAGAGACGTCACATGACCGGGCCGCATGAGAGACGTCTCATGACCGAGCCGCATGAGGTATGCTTCATGACTGAGCCGCATGAGAGACGTCTCATGACCGAGCCACATGAGGTATGCTTCACGACCGAGCCGCATGAGGGATGACTCATGACTGAGCCGCATAAAGAGTACCTCATAGACGATCCGCATGAGAAGTATTCTTTGGAATTGTGTACTGTGCCGGATACCATGATGATTTTCTCGTCTTTTTAGGAACATGTCACGTCTCATCTTCATGTCAGAGCTGTCATCTTTGTCAGAGCTATCACTTTTTTGTGTCAGAGTAATTATGACCTGCTTCATAGAGAGACATTTACTGCTTAGGCTGATGTCATACCGCATAAGGCTCCCCGTTGCTTTTGGGCCGCATGAAGCTTTCTGAACCAGATGAAGCTTTCTGGGTCTTTTTGAGCGGCATGAAGCTTCCTAGGTTTTGTGAGCCGCATGAAGCCTCCTGAGTTTTGAGCCGCATGAAGCTTCCTGGGTTTTAAGCCGCATGAAGCTTCATGTTGATTTTCGGGCCGCATAGCAAATCCTATTCTTTTCTATGCTTCTACAAGACCCCCTTTAAAGTTTTCAATTTGTAAAATTAAAATACTTTGAATAAGAAGCATGGGTCTGTCCGCATAAGCTCTTCATACCGTATAGGTTTCTCTGACTGTATAATGGCTTTCATGCTACGTTGGCGTCCCGTATCTTCGACATTGATTGCTTCTTTGATTTGCTTTAATGATAGAATCCCAAGAGTCAACATTTAATTTTTTTGATTTTCTTTGGTGATTCAGAGCCGTCTTTTGCATGAAAGGGGATAGAATCCCAAGAGTTGCCTTTATCCTCCGGCTAGCACGTAATCCGAAGCGGTGTCTTATCAATTTACACGCCCTTGCCAGCCTAAAAGTACGAGCAGTTTGAGGAGAGAGGTTATTTCCTTCTTTCTTCAATCTTTCTATTGCCCTAGTCGCCGCTTCTCTTTTTTCTCTCGATCATTCATGGCTCCCAAGGCTTCTTCCAGCGCTGTAGCGAAGGGCAAAGGACTTGCCTCTTCGTCGAACACGGCGAGCTCGACCCACCCCGACGTTCATCCTCCTATTAGTGGTAAGAACGATGGAAAAGAACTGCATTAATCCAAACCCTAACTATAATGGCTATGACACTTATTTTATGCGCGGGCCTTTCTCTGTTGTGCTTCGGCATAGTTGATGCCCTTTTCGTCTTCACTGAACTGCTCGGGTTCTGTGCGATGAATCTGCATGAGCTGTACGGTAGGAGCCGCATGAACGCTTACCAAACAGAGCCGCATAATCTCGGAAAGTAGCAATTAGTTTTTTTGGACTATCTTCTGACTTCTTTCTTTCCTTTTCAGTGAAGCTGCCGGTCAATCCCTCAGGGGAGCTCTTGGTAGGTCAGGCTCAATCTGCCTTGGGTGTGAGGTTCGACCAGTTGGTCGAATATGTGACAAACCAAATTACCAAAGATCAATCTGAGGACAGGCTGAGGGTCATCAGCCGCCAATCCTTCTTCTATCTCTTGGGCATGATAAACTCGGGGCAATTAGGGGGCACGCATCTGAAACCCGCTTTCTTCTTTGGAGATGCCCTAACTGTAAAGAATCCAGCGTCCTAGAATTATCTGAAAGTTGGAGTTTTTCTTCCAACGGGATGGCGATTCATATTCCTCAGATGGAACATCATTTCCCGCTGTCCTGGTTTAATATGCTGTCCATTGACAGAAAAATGGTGGACTCCCTAACCCTGAGCCAGCAGGGGATGTTCGTGGGTGATATTCACTATAATAAAACATCAAAGTCGGTAGTCGCGAGCAAGATATCGATCAGCCGCTCTGTGGTGGGGTTAGCCCCGGGCAGCTTCATAAACGTGCAGGGTCCCAACTTTCGGTTCTCCTAAGTTGATACTTTTATGAACTAGATTGCCCAAAAAGGATCCTACCCTATTGGTCGACTATCACTGTTGAGCTGGATGAACCCCACCCCTTCATGGATCAATTTGACATTGTGGATCTTACGAACGTATAAGGAACTCCTGCTCGAGATTGGTCTTTACCATGCCATACGGGACACTTGTTATGGTCTGCCCATAAACAAAAGCTGTTCATGGCTCTTCTTGAGATGTACAACCGTCGCACGGGGACCTTCTTCACACCTGGAGGGGAAATGGGACTCGCTTTCCATGAGATGCGTGAAGTCTCCAAGCTGCCTTGGGGAGATGAAGTTTTTGAGGCGTATACCCCTACCAATGAAGAATTTGAGGAATTGGAGCGGCGGTTCCCGGGTTTTGTGGCTGTTTATCAGGAGTTGCTATGTCACCATAGCACATGCCAATAAATGTCGAAGAAGAAGAACGATAGCTCCGAAGGAAACCTTTCTCACACCAAGACCTGGCTCAGCTACTTGTTTGCACTAGGTGCCTCGGGCCGGGTGTCCCCTCGAAGTCCTCGAACCCGGGAGGAGGTGCAAAATTAGGTGTTGAGCGCCAAGAGGGTTAAAGCTACGGGTGATAGATTCGGGAGCCAATCTGACGCCTTTAGTTATTTCTATCAGAATACCCAGAAGATGTCTGATAAGGCCCTCCTGGCGGGATTTCTGATGCTATGGTTGCAGAATTGTGTAGTTTCGGGAGGGGCTGGTGCTATTGAGAGAATCAGCCGCAACCTGATACTTCTCGCGGTGAAGCTAGTCTTTGGAGGCAGGCTAGCTCTACTCCTTGCCATGGTATGCAGCATTCATCGTGGCCTCCGTGTTTTCTCGTCCAAAGTTATTGCTCGCGATACGGTGAAGGATTTTGAACGAATTGAGCTGTCCTATCATTATCTGATGGGGTGGCTATTAATGCATTTTCCATCTTTGATGAGGCCTGGTCCAGAGGACGATGTGACTGCTGATGATGCCTTCATCTACTAGTACCGTCGTATGCCCTGGGAGTTCACTACCGTGCCAGCCCGTCGGATGGCGCTGGCACGGGTGGACAAATACTCTTTTTTTGTGTCTGTTCCTCATTTTACTGATGAAAAAGTAAGAGACGTACATCTTGACGGTGCTGCATCTCCCTATTTATTGTTCGAGAAGATGCTCCTCTGGTTGCAGAACATCTGTCCTGCACATCTGGTGTACCGTAATCGCAACTCCGTCTTTTTGGAGCCTTATTTACCCAGTCGATTCGCTCGGCAATTTGGGAACAGTCAAATATTTTTTGACAACCCTAGCTCCTGTCTGGGTTTCGAGGGTAGCGTTCTGGATGGCATCCGGGCTTGGCGTTATTATAGCACGATTCATACCCGTGCCAGCTTCTCCGTATCCAATGCTAGAGAATCGGGGCATATTTTGTACATGGCGGCTCTGTACCACGTCATGGTGAATAAGCCCCCTAAAGATTTTGACCCAAGTACCAGCTTCATTACTGGTACTGGTTTGGAGGAAAAGCCAAAAGGGTCCTGGACCTGGAAGGGGAAGACAGTCGATGTGTCTGATTCGGAGTCTATTAACGTAGACGGGGAGGATGACTCTGAGAACCTGCTTCCTCCTGCTGGGGATTCGGTGGCAGATCTGCCTTCTGTTGTGCCTAGTCCTTCATGTAAACGACGTAGGCATGAGTTCCCTGTCATTGGTAGAACTTAATCTCTGAAACGGGCCGCGGTCAAGCCTCGCAGGCCGAGCATTAGGGAGAGAAGTGATGACGTCGAAGCCGTTTCGGAGGTGAATCGAGTTACGACCACCTTTTTTAGTTCTTCTCTTCTAAAATATAATCTGATCATCATCATTTTTGTTTTCTTTGTAGGCGTCAGGAGAAGTGAACTCCCCAGAGCCGACTACCGCCTCTGAGGTTGACCCCGCTATAGCCACCTTGATTAGTGCTATGACTGCCGAGCTTCTTTCTACCACGGTCGTCCCGACGACGGCTGAGATTTCCCCTGCTACTGACATCTCAACCAGGGGCGATGTGGGCCTTACTGAACCAGTCCTCGATGTTGCTGAACCTCAGTCGGTTGAAATCGACCCAGTTGTATCCACTTTTGGGGTGGATGGGGCAGAAGAAGCGGCTGCAAGTGGCTTGGGTGGCGCCGTTGAAAGGGATATGGTGGCTGTGAGCGAGCCTGAGCCTCAGCGACCCTCCCCTGGTAAGCTATGTCATGTCTTGACTAGTGAGGAGGTTCATTTGCTCTATCTTCATATCCTTCGGATTAAGTTGATCGATAGTTGTTCTGGACATATAGGTCCTGCTCCTTCACTGTCAATAACGGACACCATCGGGAGAGAAGCTACCCGGGTAGATTTAGTGGAAGGAAGCACGCCTCTTCCTCCTCCAGCTCAGACTGAGGGCCCTTTTACCGGGTCGAGTTCAGGAGGACAGGTAGTGGGACTACCAGGGTGGGGAGAAATGGTCCCTGCACCCTCCTCGGTTAATGTAGTTTTAACCCCGGAGGTTGATCTTTCTGTGCTGCCAAGTCTCCGGATCCTTCGTGCTGCGGGGGAGGAGATGACTGCTGTCCAGGCGTCTTATCGCTCGAAACTTGCATCCCTAGTGATAGGGGCATCAAGTTCTGGTATATCTTCTTTGTAACCATCTTCAACTCTCCCGGCTACTCTTCCTTTAATACCGTCCTCTTCGGAAGTTCTGGACGAATCATCGAAGGACGTAATTGATATTTTCTACCTCCATTTGAAGCGAGGGGTCGACGCTGCCCTGGAAAGAGGGACATCCTTTGTACTGGCTCGTCAATGTGCCCGTGGCCAAATTGAACTTCTCAGAACACTCCCGGGCGGGGCAGGGGTGGTCGAACTCTTGGAGCCCAAATTGATAGAAGCTGATAAGCTCGTAGCTCAGCTTCAAGTGCTGCGGCAAGCTGATATGTCTTTGGCAATAGATCATGAGCGCGCCTTCCTTACAACGGCTATAGAGAAGGTAAAGACAGTACTGAATACGTCTAAGCCTGCTCTAACGAAGGACCTTCAAGATCTGTCTCTAAGTATGATCAACTGAGCCGGAGAGGAGAGGACTGTTTAGCTCGGGAAGAGGCCGCATCTCGTTTGATAGCCGACACCAATGAGCAGATCCTCTAACTTCAGCTAAAGTTAGCTTCTTTAGAATCAGAGCTCCAGGCCTCCCGCCAAGATAAGGAGTTAATTTGCCGGAAGATCGATTAGGTCACCCGAGCCTCTGCTGCTCTGGAGTCTGCACTGAAGAAACTTGAAGACCGTTGGCAGGCTCATGCACATCTAGAGGATACAGAAAAGCTGACTCAAGAGGCTGAGCATCGGGCCATGCTGAGGATTGAGCGGTCGACAGCTAAGCTAAAGGGCCGGCTCAGAGAACTGTGCATCGTCGAACCATAATCGGCTTTTTCTCTCTTTTATTATTATGTTCCTCCATTTTTTTCAAAACAAGGACGTGGTCCAGGAAAATGTAGCACTTTTGACTTTGAATAAATGAGTATGTTTACCTCATCCTTTATTTGTGGTGCTTGTTGCGTTTGTATAGTATCTTTGGTGTTATGGTACTTGCCCTACTAGAGGACATTCTGTGGACCTATTACCCTTGGCATACCTTGGTTTTAGATACGGATAACAAGTTCGATAGAGAAACCATCATATTTACTTGAACGTGGTAAACATGAGGTTTGATGATAGGACCTTCCTACTCAGAGATACTGAGGACATGGTAGGGGTGGGCTCAATGTAGATACATAGAACGACTCCATGGTGAGGTGGACATGGAAGTTCTTGGTATTGGGCTGAAGAATGCTATGGAACAACTAGGCTCCAGAGGCATGTGATGATGAGAAAAGATGTAGATGTACTAGAGGACCTAGTACATCATTTGTGGTCAGCTGCAGACATTTGTGGTCAACTGTGAACATTTGTGGTCAACTGTGGACATTTGTGGGCCTATTACCTTTGGCATACCCTGGTTTTGGTTACGGGTAATAAGTCGAGAGAAAACCAACATACTTACTCAGAGGTGATGAGGACGTGGTAAATATAGAGGTTTTACAATGGAGTCTTCCTACTTAGAGGTAATGAGGACGTGGCAGGAGTGGACTCAATGAAGGATACATAGAACAACTCAGAGATAATATGGACGTAGAAGTTATACGTAGGGGGTGATTTGTTTGTGATGGAAGAGAAACAACTCAGAGGTGGCATCGACGTGGTTGTTTCGGGAATTTTGTGGACCTGTTACCCTTTTTTATGTAATGAAAGCGCGAGTAACGGATTCTGAGGAAAATGCTTTTTAGGGAGGAAGTTCAAAGGTATGATCATACATGACTTGCTGCCTAAAAGATGCGATATAAATTCATTTGGAATAACCAGAGTGTAGGTTCAGCGGTACTTAATGGTACATAACCTAACAATCCGGTTGATTCGGAAGGTGTCGTTTAGACATAATACTTCTTCAGGAACTTGTCGTTGATGGGCATCATGAGCAAGTCTCCGTTTTGCTTCGCAAGACAATATGCGCCATTGAAGAATACAGCCTCAATGATAAATGGGCCTTCCAACTTGGGCTGGAACTTGCTGGCGGTTTTATGGGTCATAACCATCGGCCTGTGAACCGCCAAAACGAGATCGCCTACTTGGAATATTCTCAGTTTGACCTTTTTGTTGAAAGCTCCAGAAATGCGTGCTTGATAAAGCTCGATTCGTTATTGAGCTAGCAGACGCTTCTCATCTAAGGATTCCAATTCTTGTAGCCGACGACGGTAATTATCATCCGACGTTAGTCTGTAAGTGAGGGCGACACGGAACGAGGGGATTTGAGTTTCCAATGGAAGAACTGCCTCACTTCTGTATTCCAAAGAGAATGGTGTGTTCCCAGTGGCTGTCCGGACTGTAGTACGGTATGCCCATAAGCATTCGCCAAGCTTTTCATTCCAGTCGTGTTTGTTTGAGGACACGAACTTTTTGAGGAGCTTGATTATGGTTTTATTGAAATCTTCGGCCAGACCATTAGCCGCCGGGTTGTATGGAGTTGAAGCAACATTCTGGATTCGATGTTTGTCACAAAACCGATAGAAGGCATGACTCGCGAACTATGGACCATTATCGTGGATGATCCTTCGAGGTAGTCCAAAGCGATAAATGACGTGATGCTTGACGAAGTTGATCACGTTGATGTCTTCACTTCTGCAAGGGGAACAGCTTTCGCCCATTTGGAGAAGTAGTCCGTAATTACGAGTATAAAGCGGTGTCCTCTGGATGAAGGCGGGGTGATTGGACCAATGATATCCATTCCCCATGCCTCGAATGGCCAAAATGCCACCGTCGGATGTAGGAATTCGGATGGCTGGTGTATAAAATCTGCATGGACCTGACAAGCTTTACATTTTCTTGCATAGTCTATCGCATCTGCTACCATCGTAGGCCAGTAATAGCCCATCCGGCGAAGGCGGTCTTATAATTTTGGGCCAGGTTGATGAGCCCTGCAAACACCATCGTGAGCTTCGCGCACGGCTTCTTTGGCTTCTATATTTGACAAATACCAGAGCAGTAATCCATCATAGGATCACCGATACAGCATCTTTGTCTCTGTATCATAGAAGAATATGAGAGAACGTCTTCTAATAGAAGTGGCTTCTTTCGGATCCTCCGACAAGATACCATAGACTGCGAAGTCAATAAATGAAAGTCTCCAGTCCTGCATTTTGTTGACCGCCAAGGCAGAGTGACTCATATCAAATTGCACGTTGTTCTTAGGACAAACCAATTTATGGCCTATTACGTCAACCAAATGATGAGTATAATTTGGGACCGCCAGGGAAGCGGCAAGACCTGCTAGGGCATCGACTTCAATATTCCGGAGTCTGGGAACATGTTCTATGAAGAATCCTTTCAGGGACGTAATGATGGTGATTGCTATTTGATGATAGGGGATCATGTCCTCATGGCGAACTTCATATGAACCCCGGATCTGATTAATGATTAACTGTGAATCGCCATATGCTTCCAGGTACTCTACCCCCAGTTCCTTTGTAAGTCGGAGGCCGATAACCAAGGCATTGTACTCGGCCATGTTGTTTGAACAAGGTTCAGTGAGGAAGTATGCCCTATTGATCACCAACCCGGAGGGAGAAATCAGTACCACTCCGACTCCAACGACGATATTTCCCTTGGGCCCGGTTCTTGAAGCACCATCGAAGAACATTCGCCAGACGGTTTCATGGAAAGCCATATTTGAATTGGCGACCTCGTCTAGAATCTCTTTATATATTCTGGTTGCCTCCGAACCTGGATGGGCACCTAAAAAGTCTGCCAAAGCTTGACCTTTAACAGCCTTCTGTGGGACGAAGATCACGTCGTAAGGGGACAATAGTATCGCCCAAGTAGCGAGGCGAGAGCTGAGTGCACCTGGTTTGGTCATGAGGACCCTGAGGGGGTTGACCCATGATATAACATGAATGGTCTGTCCTGTAACATAGTGTCGCATCTTCTGAATAGCGAACACCAAAGCGAGACACTCCTTCTCCACGGTGGTGTATCTATGCTCATGCCCTATCATCATTCGGCTGAGGTAATAGATAGCTTGTTCATGCCCTGCATCATTGTTTTGTGCTAGTAGAGCACCGAAGGAATGCTCCATCGCTCGCACATAAAGCAAAAATGGCTTTCCAGCAACCGGGGCCACCAAGACTGGAGGTTTCGATAGATATTCTTTAATATTGTCAAAGGCACGTTGGCACTCTTCATCCCATATAAAGGAGACGCCTTTCTTCATGAGGTATGTGAATGGTTGACATCGTCCGGAGGGGTTAGAGATAAACCTCCTGATGTAAGCTAGCCTCCCTTGAAGGCCTCTGAGTTCACGGAGATTTCTCGGGGACCCATCTCCATAATTACCTTTATTTTCTCAGGGTCTATATGGATACCCTGGGCGGTAATGATAAAATCCAAGAATTTCCCGCTGGATACGTCCAAGAAGGATTTGGTGGGATTCATCTTTAAATTGTGTGCTCGTATCAGGTCGAATACTGTCCTCAGATCGTGCAGATGATCTTCCTTGGAGCGGCTTTTGACGGCGATGTCGTCGACGTAACATTCCACTGTCTTTTGCAGGTGGTCTCTAAAGATGGTACTCATAGCTCGTTGATATGTGGCACCGGCATTCTTTAAACCAACGGGCATAACCGTGTAGCAGTACATGCCAATCGGTGTTCGGAATAATGTATGCTTTTCATCATCAGAAAACATCTTGATTTGATTATTTCCTGAGAAGCCATCCATGAACGACATGTGTTCAAAGCCGCATGTATTGTAAATCATTATGTCCGTGATAGGAAGAGGGAACTCATCTTTAGGACATGCTTCGTTCAGATTCCGGAAGTCGATACAAATTTGAATATTCCCATTCTTCTTGAGGATCGGTACTATATTGTCTACCCAGTCTGGATGTTGTTCATCATAGATGAAGCCGCTAGCTATTAGTTTGTTGACCTCAGCTTCGATAGAATTTATGATATCCGGGCGAAACCGTCGTTGCTGTTGCTTGACCGACTTTGCGTCTGGACGAATGTTGAGCTTGTGGAGTGCAACCTCATGGTTTAGCCCTGGTATGTCTTTATAGCTCCAGGCGAACACGTCAATATACTCTCTGACGAGTTACAATAGCAACTCCCGCTCTTCGTCTGCCAGACTTTTGCTAATGAAGATTGGCTTTGAAGAGGACTCATCGCCAAGGTCAACTTGTATGACCTCATCTTTGGTAGGGGGCTCTCGTTGTTCGAAACGCTTCTCCCATTGCGCATCTAGCTGTTGGGTCCAAGGCTCTAACTCAAGAAGTTTGGGTATGTCTTCGCCTTCTTCGTATGCGTCATCAAATGCCATATTGATAGACCAAGCTTGCTTGAGTACGTCCACAATGCTGACATCTGAATCGGAAGTGGGTGATCCAGTCGAATGAGAATGCCATTCGTATTCCTCATCCGAGCTCTCAGAAGTTGTTGCGGGTGTAATATAGCCTAGATCGCGTCTGGTCTTGCTGTAATAATCCCGTGGTTTTCCAGCCGGGACTGGCAATTGCAAAGGTAATTGCCGACCGGTGTCGTAGTTCAAGCCTGGTGTAGTCTTCATATCATACCCCTGTTTTTGCATGAGGTACTTGGATTGGCAACTATATAGATAAAGCGGCAGTCTTTCAGTGTCGGGCTTGAGATCGACTTCTTCTGGCCTAAAGGACTCTTCATCATTCTTTCGACCGAAGATGATTGGATGATCCCCTCCCGCGACTATGAAGCAAGCGCCTTCCACGGGAGTAAGTTGGTTTGTGGTATAGACATTTGTCACTTGTGTGTGTAAATTGGTGCCCATACCATGTTCCATAGCATACATTATACGAAGTTGTTAAGCTCGAGGTAGTTCAAAGATAACCCTTTATTGATAAAATAAGGTATCTTCTCTGGCGATATTACATCATCGGCAGAGGGAACATCAGTGTGCGCGGCCACATATTTGGCTAGCTCTTGCTCCTCTTCAGCCACCCCTTGTGTTATTGAAGATTGGGAAGATGATCTGGGAAGCTTGATCACCAAGGGTCCTACTGGTGGTGCTGTACGTGGGGTCGGTGGCTCACTAACAATCCTTGGCTCAGTATTGAGCTGACAATTTGACCTGGAAAGACGAATGACCATCGGCGTAACAAGAGGGTTTATCTCTTCTGATTGTCGTTGACCGGCTCTTGGCAGTCTGATTGTCATTGGCTCCACAGTGGGTCTCGACCCCTGGCTAGACCTTGGGAGTCGGATAACCATTTGCTCCTTTTGTGCAGTGAGACTGGTTACTTCCTTACACAGAGTGGCTATAAGAGGTGCAGTCCTGCCTGATTTATGGACCTGGAGATAGATCTTCAGAGGTTCTTCTGATCCCAGTATAGCCTCTGTTTGATTTTGAGCCTCCTCTTTGACCAGGTGCTTTTTCGATTTGTCATACAAGCAAGCATCCGAATAGTAGAATTCAATCCCTTTGAAGGGATCGACGTCGGCGAATTCTGTTCTTACGAAGTCGTGTTTGTCGACGTATTTGAAGTACTGGTGCAATGTGGAGGGCACGATCATATAATCGTGTATCCAAGGACGTCCCAGGAGAATGTTGTAGGATGTATCCGCGTCTATGACGTAGCAAGTCACTTCCGACTGGAGGTCGCCAATTTGGCATTTCAGGCGTATCTTCCCAATAGGATAGCTTCTCCCTGAATTAAAACTGCTGATGGCAGTGCTGGTGGGTGTCAGCCGATGCATAGAGATGCCCAGGAAGTGAAGTAAGCTATTCTGAATGATGCTTATTGAAGATCCGGGATCAATGTGCATCCGATCTACTTTGACATCGCCGATGTATTCGATGTAATATAGAGGGCGATCGTGCAGGTTGGTCTTGATGAGCATATCCTACGGAGTGAACACGATGTTGGGCATCGTTCCAGTACAATTGCTGTCCGGGAAATTTGCTGGCGAGCTCTCCCCTGTGAGCTTGACCTGAGAAAAATAAGCGTCAACATTCTGGAGTACTTCACTCAGTGCAACGCGAACATCCTTGGAGAGCCTCAAGAGCTCGTATAATGACAATTTGGCTGGTGTGTTGGCCAATTGTGCCAGGATGTCAAAATTGTAAGGCCTCTCCACCCCTGAGGTGCGTCTTTACGGAGCGGCTTGTCGAAGCGGGTCTCCTTTGGCTTAGGCTTGTCGGCCGGCGGAGGTTGAGAAGGTCCTGGGGCATCAGTAGTGGCCGGCTGACGATCTTCAGCTGAGTTACCCGGTATGGGTTGAGATTGTGCACCGGATCGGGTAACGACAGCTGTTGCTTCTTCGATTTCGGCTGAGATTGTATGGTAAGACTTAGCCTTCCCGCCCTTCTTCTTACCGGTAGAGGGTGAAGCTGACTGAGTTACTTCAGGCACCAAGTCCGGGTGGACCCACATGACCTCCCCTCTTGATGTGGTGAGGGGCACCCGTCCAGTTGTCTGGTCTCAGGGAAGTGAAAGATTAGTAACCTCCATCGTTGCCCGAGGGACGGGTACTATGCCATCTTGAGTCTTCGTTAGAGGAAAGCTACCGAATTGGACTGACACCATGTTGGCAGCCACGGTTACCTCTTCGAAATCAATGGACAGAGCCTTGGAATCGATGAGGTTCTGGATGTACCGCTTCAATTGGAAGCAGTCCTGAGTAGCGTGGTAGACGTAGCGGTGGAAGTGACAGTACTTTAGGCTTTCTATCTCTGCATGTGGGGGTTCATGTCTCGGTGGAGGGAGCTAAATTCTATCTACTTGTAAGAGCATGTCAAAGATGGGCTTGACATGACTATCCTCGAAGGAGTAGGTCGTTTGGGGCCACTGCTTCTCTACCTGCTTTGGTTCAGGCTTCTGGGCTGTATCGGCCACCATAGCCTGTTTGCCTTTGGTGTCCCAGTTATTAGAGGAACTACCGCCGTTGTTGTTGTTGTTGTTGTTTGGGCATTTGCTCTTATCCTCCCCATCCGAGATATGCAACCCCAGTTGGCGAGCCTTCTTCAACTTTGTTTCTGCGCTTGTGGCACTGATGATGAAGGCCTTCCAGTCTTTAAATTGACTTTCGCCCATCCAGAGGTTGATCGTGGAGAGCAGCCTCTTTTGGCAAATCTCAATCAAAGAAGAGTCCGGGTTCCGAGAGGGCAATTTCATCGCGGTTTGGCAAAACTGTTCGATGTAATTCCTTGTCAGTTCTTTTTCCCTTTGAACAACGTCCATGAGGGTTGACATTGTCACGTCTTGTCCCACCTCGTAGAACCTTTCCAAGAACATATGTTTGAAGCTGGCAAAGGAATGGATGCAGTTATCCGGCAGGTTGCAATACCAATCGAATGCGACCCCTTCCAACGCCCCAATGAATAATTGCGTGAGGATGGCGTCGTCATGCGGCAGATGGTCTGTTGTGACCTCGAAGTAGGTCATATACTGGCTCGCAGAGGTCTTCCCATCATATGGATTGATATTGAATGGTTTGTATCATGGAGGGAAGGGAACATCTCTCCATGCAACAGGATACGGCTGTCGTGTCCTGAGGTCCTGAGAGGATTCTCGAGCATGAAACATTGCACGGAGCTCCTGGACTTTTTTTCTCGCCTCCCTAGCTTCTTCTGTAGCAGTGGGAGCCGATATTCCGAGCGAATTGTTGTCCGGGGTTGGCGCGGTCGTGTTTGAGTCCGTATTGACGGCGGGACCCAAGCTTGTTTGACCAGGTGTCCTTGCTTACAGAGCCGGTAGGACAGCCTTGATCTCGTCCATCGACTTAACCAAGGTTTAGAGTATGGCCTCAAGAGTGTCTAGACGCTGGCGATCACTGGAACCGTCTTGGTCGTTATTAGTCATGAATACCGTCCTCACATGAGGAGAAGTAGAAGGAACTGTAGAAGACGTGCCCTCCGAATCATACCCTCGTATAGAGAAGTTGTTGGGGTACATGGGAATATTCTCCTCTGGTTCGGACTCGAAGGAAGTGCTACCCCTTGCATAGGAGGTTGCCTCGTCTTGGCACCCGTGGACGCCCTCAGGGACGTCTGAGTCTGTTGTATCTGTTGGGGGATTGATTCTCCTGGTTCATCTTCTTGAAATGTCAGATTATTGTGGATATTCGGAGGAGTGCTACCCCCAGCTCCAGCTACTCCCAGGGATTGTTTCCCCTGGTTCATCTTCTTGAAATGTCAGATTATTGAGCAGGTACCTTGATAAACCCCTCCTGTGATGGCTGTGGACAACACCCCTTAGATGAGAGTTTTTTGGCCGTGCTGGCTGAGATTGTCGTGCTGGACATATTTATTTTCTTCCCTCCCTTGCCGGTAGGGACCTTCCGGGCAGAGGTACAGGAGGCGAAAGGAAGCGCCTCGTCCTCTGAGCTTGGTTGTAGGACCGGTCCTGGTTGCTGCAGTCGTCGAAAGACGGACTGTCGGTCTTCTTGTACTGCCGTCTTGTTACAGCAGCAATTGACAATGACTTGAGTGCAGTAACATCCATGGAAGGACTCTTTGTATGCCAAGATTTCTTCTCTTTCCTTGTGCTTGTGAAGGATCACATCACGTAAGTCATGGATATCTCGATCAACCTTTACACTCGCTTTGTGGGCCCGGGTACCCCGAGCACCCGAGTGCGTAGGCATCATGTTTGCTCCCTGATACAGGGCTAGCAAAAGTACTTGCCCTCGATCAGTGTTGGGAGACTTTTGAGAACCACCCTGTCCGTTTGCCACCGGGGGCTGGACACGGGCGGTTCTGTACAACTTTTCATTAGAGGCCCGCATAACAGTTAACGGGATTCTCTGATGGTCAGCAGTAGGGACAGCTGTCTGAGCTCGACGAGCCCGCACTGTCCTAGACTTCTTTGCTTTAGCACCCGAGGGTGCGTAGTAGGAAGAATCCATGCTGTGCCGTATAGAGTCTGGCACATCCTTATTGGAGCTTTTGAGGTCAGGCCCGCATGAGAGGCGGTCGAAGACTGAACCCGAGCCGCATAAGGCGGATGGTCCACCGCTGGGGTTGGATGCCGCATAGACCATTTCCCTGCGACTGGGATTGCTGGCCGCATGAGCATTCTCCCTGCGGCTGAGATTGGTGGCCGCATATGCATTCTCCATGCAGCTGAGATTGGTGGCCGCATATGCATTCTCCATGCGGCTGGGATTGGCAGCCGCATATGCATTCTTTCTGTGGCTTCCACCCTTATGCGGCTTCTTCTTGGACCGCATGGAGTTCCCGTTTACCCCCGTAAGTCCAGCATCATAGTGTTTTCCTTTGCTGGACTTGGGGACAGCAGGGTCCTCGGCGGCCTGAAGTGGGGCCGCATGTGAGTCATCTTCGCCGTCTTGAGCAGCAGACAGAGCTAAGGGAGAGGCAACGGTTTTGGGCCTCCACGTCCTGCGGGCCTTCTTTGGGCCGGCTCGCTTCAGGATTGGGCTAGCGCTCCCTTCGGAGAGCATCTCTTCGAACGCTTGCTGATCGAAATGAACAACAAGCATTTGTTACGTGGAGCCGAGTTTGGCTGCGTCCGATTGCGTCACCAACTTATCAGCAGTGGAGAAGTTTTTCCCCAGCAGAGTCACCATCGTATTTGCCATTGATCGTCGTAGAACAGAACAATTTTATGGGAGGACTGAACTTGACTCACAATTACAAACTCGCTTGTAGAAAAGAGAGCCTAGGAATCAAAACCTAGGAAAAGCAATCTAAGTACAATTGTTTTGTTTTTGATTCTGGGGGGTGACGGTAGAGGCTCGGGAAAGTGCTATTAACTCCGCCTTACTCCTTGGACGATCGAACGCAACCTCGGCTTCGATGAAGAAAATGCTCTCTATATGTATGCGGGGGGGGGGGGGGGGGTTTGCAAGGGAATAGCACCTTCCTATTTATAGAAATTCATGAGGAATGGGATGTACAGCCATGTGGCAAATTTTGGGCCACATCCTTGTAACTGTGCCTCGAGACTCGGTCAGCTGGGGGTTGGTTGAGATTGATCATGATCTGTTTGTTGCAGTAAATCTGAACTGTCAAGACTTGGTCAATTTCTGCCACGTGTCTCAACTGTTATTTTGTGACGAGCCGTATGAGAGACGTCTCATGTCCGAGCCGTATGAGAGACGTCTCATGACCGAGCCGCATGAAAGACATCTCATGACCGAGCCGCATGAGGTATGCTTCATGACTGAGCCGCATGAGAGACGTCTCATGGCCGAGCCGCATGAGGTATGCTTCACGACCGAGCCGCATGAGAGATGTCTCATGCTTCTTATCCCTTTTCATTGAATGAACCAAGTTCACCTATACGAGAGTGAGGAAGACATTTCCAACATTTGATGTCCCGTTTTCCAATTCTGCTGCGTCTTTTCAAAAAAGAAAGGCGAGCGAAGTGAGGGTGAGGTGAGGCGACCGAAGGGAGGGTGTGGTGAGAGTGAGAGTGAGAAGCAGCGGAATCCCAGGGGTCGCTAGGTCAGAAAAGCTATAACTAGAAATTCGACTGAGCCGCATAAAGAGTATCTCATAGACGATCCGCATGAGGAGTCTTCTTTGGAATTGTGCACTTTGCCGGATACCATGATGATTTTCTCATCTTTTTAGGAACATGTCACGTCTCGACTTCATGTCAGAGCTGTCACTTTTTTGTGTCAGTGTAATTATGACCTGCTTCATAGAGAGACATTTACTGCTTAGGCTGATGTCAAACCGCATAAGGCTCCCCGCTGCTTTTGGGCCGCATGAAGCTTTCTGAGCCGCATGAAGCTTTTTGGGTCTTTTTGAGCCACATGAAGCTTTCTGGGTTTTGTGAGCCGCATGAAGCCTCCTGTGTTTTGAGCCGCATGAAGCTTCCTGGATTTTGAGCCGCATGAAGCTTCATGTTGATTTTCGGGCCGCATAGCAAATTCCATTCTTTTTCATGCTTCTACAGCAGCATCTTAGCCCTTTGAAGCTTAGAGAATGGATGTCATCGGTCCTATTAACCCTCCCTCATCTCCAGGACATCGGTTTATATTGGCCATAACTGATTACTTATCAAAATGGGCTGAAGCTATACCTCTAGCTGAGGTCAAGACAAGCAGCGTCATCAACTTTATCAAGCATCATGTGATTTATAGATTCGGTGTTCCTCGGCGAATCATTCATGATAATGGGCCACAATTCATCAGTCAGAAATTCACTCGATTCTGCGATGACAACATGATCAATAATATTGCTTCTACAGCTTACAATCCTGCAGCTAACGGGTTGGCAGAAGCATTTAACAAAACCATCATCAAACTCCTCAAAAAGTTTGTTTCTACCAACAAATGGATCTAGAGTAAGAAGCTTGGAGAATGTCTGTGGGCTTACCATACTATTTTACGTACTCCTACAGGCTGCACACCCTTCTCTTTGGTATATGGATGCGAGGCTGTCTTACCATTGGAAATCCAGATCCCTTCCCTAAGGATTGCCATTGCCAATGAACTCACAACCAAAAATAATGATCGTCTGAGACTTCAGGAGCTTTAAGTGCTTGACGAGAAATGACTCCTAGCTCAACAACATATTGAGTTATACCAAGCTCGTCTATCAAAAGCCTTCAACCGTAAAGTCAAAGTCCGAACATTTCAAAAAGGAGAACTAGTTCTAACCGTTAGACGTCCTTTGATGACACACATAAGCAAAGGCAAATTCGAAGTAAAGTGGGAATGATCCTATGTTGTAAGCAAAGTTTTCTCTAATGGAGCTTATCAATTGACTGGTATGGATGGTCGAGTCGCCATGATGCCCATTAATGGCAAATTTCTCAAAAAATATTATGTTTGAAGACAAAGAAGAAATATCAACACAGAGACTCAGAATGTGAATAAAATTCCTTTTTATTTGCATAAATTCAGACAGAAGGAAATACATAAAATTAACGAGGACCAGAGCCCTCTTGATTGAAAACATATTTCGCAAGAAGCTCGAAGACATTATTGCTCGATGACACCAGCAGTTCGCAGGCGGCCTTCCTCAGAGCTTCTTTCTCGACGGTACTCCCAGGCTCCACCAGTTTAGCAAGAATGTCCTGCTTCTGTCCAGGGACAACCGAGCTTTTTCCGACTTCTGGCTGAGTAGACGGTGAAAGCTCGTCGGAAGGAGTGTCGAGGACGGCTTCCTTCTTCAGGATGATTTTCGTTTTCTTAAACATATCTTCTGAAGACATTTGTATATGAAAGAAAAGAGGTGAATAATGCTTTCAGAAAAGTTCCACACTATTTATAGATAGAAAAGCCAAACATTCTGTCTCAGAAATCGAAACAACTTTTCCTCGAAAAGGTATGTTCGTTCATCTTGTGAAAAGATCTTCATTTACTATTTGTCTCGAGAATCGAAGCAACATTTCCTTGAAAATGCATGCTTATTCATCAGTATTTTCATCTCTATTTCATTTCGTGAATAAGCCTGCATTTATTGTCGTTTATTTACTTTTTCGTAAATAAAGCCACTAGATAATAAATACTCAAAATCCCCGTGGAGTCTATCCAAATCATCAATTTCATCTTTTGAAACCCAGTTGTTTTAAAAGATGTCTTTTCTTTATGATAAATCCGTATTATCATAGATATTATCTTTTTAGACACGATATTATGTCTTTAAGTTCCAGCGGACTTGAAGATCATTTATAGAAAAATGAGTTCACGTCCACATTACCTCTGGATTCTATTTTCTATATCATCACATCAAACTAGATCATAAAGAAGATTATTCTTTATTCCTTCTTTAAAAACATAGATACATCTTGATGGAAATCTATTACATCTCAGATTTTCATTCTAAATATAACAAATGAAGGTCAATTACATCTTTGGATCTTCTTGTTGATGTCAGTTCCTTGTTGACTCGACCTGAAGCAGCGAGCAAGGCAACAGAATCAACTCTTGTCTTCTCTCACAGAAAGAAGAGAGGAGAACCACGGAGTGCAGCAGCTCGAAGAAAAGTTATTGTCAATACAACTGGTGGAGAAGAGACGACCCTTCATGAGAAGTAGGAATGAGATCACCCTCGTGATACGATTCCTAATTCTGTGTCTCCACCGTCCAACTCTCATGTATAAAGGCCCTTCCTACCGTCTTGAGGAAGCCCTTTTAAGCATGAAGAGTTCTGAGCTCTCTGATGTGTGTGTCAAAGTGGTTCAACTTTATAACATCTAAGATCACCGTTGCCAGTTCTGGGAATTTTCGTCAGTTGGTCTCCTGCAAGCATCAGAAAGAAGAAAAGAATATAGTAAATGTTATTTTCTTATCGTAACTATTCATGTGCAATTGAAGATGAAACATTTTGTGCGTCTATAGACGTATATTTCGTGAAAAAATGCCAAGTGGTATTCGGAAGTTGATGTTATCAGAATCGAGAAAAGTTTAAAAAATGTGTGGGATGTGTGAAGATAGTTACACAACAAAGCTCAAATTCGCCAGGATTTAATAAAGTCCAATTTTTCATTCAAAATGGAAAAGAGGATAGACACTACAGACATAGGCGCTATAGGCCATTATGTAAAATGATGCTCTCTTATCTAGTCACTTCTTCTTTCCGTCATCAGTCTGATGCAAGGCAGCGCTCAATTCCTCCATGTTATGGATTTCTAGCGATGCATCAAACGAAGGAATCCTTCCCTACGTTCTAAGGCGCCACGCTCTTCAGAAGAAGATGATGGCCCACCTCTGGAATGAGGGAGGACTGTTGGAGTCAGGCCAAAACAGTCGAGAAAGTTTTTCGCCCTCAGCGACGGGTCAGCTTCTAGCAAGTACTCCGCAGGTGCAAAGTGTAACTTCTTCTCAGAAGCTTTGCCATCGACAATGCTGTCCGTCCCCTTCTTCATGTTAGAAGCCATAAGAGTGAATAAAGATGGAGGCTGGGCATCATGTCCATATATACAGTGAAGGTCAGCCCTCGCTGACTCTTCGTCTTCCCAATAAATGGGCGCGTATCATCCAACAAAGGAGAAAGTAAAAAGATTTTTTTAAAAAAGAGCGCCCCATAAATAGGTTCATTGTTAGGAATGAACCAAGTATTTAATACTCTTTTTAGTCAAGTTGTGCGATACTCACATTGCGCCGTACTCAGCATGCGCAGCCATCAGGTTGCGCAACAATCATGATTATGCCGCATCTTGCCGTTCAATGCGTCAAAATTGTGCTAAAAAAACAACACAGATTTTAAAGTGTTGTGCAACATGGGTCAACAGTAACCAAACCCTAAAAAGGGAGGCACAAGTTATGAGTTGTGCCCCACTCTAAAAAGAGTGGGTGCACGACGTCAAGAGCCGGCCAAACCCTAAATAGGGTGATCGATGATCGGGTCTAATACTTACCTTCCATGGCCGGGTTAACAGTCTCTCATCGTGACGAAGGTGGAACGTACTGACATGCATGTCGCTGCTCTCTGCATGTTGAAGCACGAGAAATAGGCTCGGCGAAGCCCTTTCCTTTCTTAACACCGAATCTCCTGGGCGCCATTAGGGTTTGTCGAAGAAGCTTCTGAATCGGGAAGAAAAAGAGACAGAGTGGTTAAATGAGGAGGCAGGGTTTCAAGAAAATTACATTAGTGAAATGAAAGGCACAGAGTGTACGGCTATTTATAGCCCAAACAGTTACACAATCCATACTGAAGAATCAGGCTCGAGTTGACTGGTGCAACACAGACAGTTCCCTGGCTCAATCCAAACAAAACTAGCATAATTCAAAGTATTTCAAAACTTTGAAGTATTTTGAAGTTTCGAAAACATTGAAGGAGGTCTTATTGAGGCTAAAAATTAAGTTGTGCCATCCATTAAAGTGTTTGATCATCAGATGGCACCAAAATATTACATTGTGCCAAACAATCAAGTTGTGCAGCATCAGGTTGTGCCAACGTCAGGTTATGCTGGAGTCAGGTTGCACGAGTGCCACGTTGCACATTTCTCGAGAAGCTGTAACGGCATCATCATTACCTGACAACTGACAGCACAGAGATTAAGGAAAATCTATTCGAATCCCGCGCAACGCGGTGCTCGAGAAGATTTTGTTAGCATATAATTAATGCTGACAGCTGGTTCGCATAAGTCACTGTATGGTACGAGGATTAATCAGTACAGCACAGAAGACCTAGTCAAAGGCGCCAGTCATTGAGTTGCGCCCATGCGCAGCCTGACAAGTTGGCTCCACTTGATCAACTCTTATTTTAAAACAAGGTGACGTGGCGCACAAGCCACCAACTTTGCAGAGCGTGTCCACTACACTGCCCACAACCACACGCACCTCAATCAAACGATGCCATGCGTCTATAGCAGTTGGTGCAAACCACTCGCGCATGTTGTTACATTGCGCCCACGCGTAACCTGATGAAGCACGCGCAAGATGATCAAACAGTGTTCAGGACAGAGTGACGTGGCACGCAAGCCACTAACTTCGCAGAACGTGCCCACTACACTGCTCACGACCTCGCACATCTCAATCAAACAAAGCCACGCGTCCACAACAGTTAGTGCAACCGTTTGTGCAAGTGAACAAGAGGCGCACAACCTGAAGTGCGCGCAACCCAGAATAACTGCTAAACAGTTATTTCAAGAACTCTATAAATAGAGTTTCAAATCAATCTCAAAGCATCAAGAGTGATCATAATCTCCTACTAAAGTGCTGTTGCATCCTCCAGAGGCTTGTGTCTTCAATATCACATCGTCCAAGGGATAAAGTGATCGTCTTCTGATCAGATTCCTATAGTTGTACTTCTCCAGAAATCAATTGTACCCTTATATTAATTTTCTAAGTTTGTAATAAAACATTTTATTTTTGCAAATAGCTACTGGAGCATATATGTTAAGTAATCGATCCCCTGCTTCCGAGAAAATCCCTTGGCAACTAATCTTGCCTTGAACTTGTCAACAGTACCATCGGCCTTCATCTTCTTCTTGAAGATCCATTTACATCCGATTGGTTTTGCTCCTTCAGGCAGATCGACCAACACCCACGTATTGTTGGAGGTTATCGAGTCGTACTCATCATTAATAGCCTCCTTCCAGAAGACAGCATCTCTGGTCTTTATCGTCTCATCATAGGTAAGCGGGTCTGCTTCCACGTGATAGGTGATGAAATCCTCTCCGAAATCCTTATGTCTCCTCACTCGCTTAGATATAGGTTCTGCGAGTTATGGTTCAATATTTGTTTCTACAGCAACAACATCTTCTTGGACTACCTCTTCGTAAGAAACTTGAGCCTCCTGTACACTCATATTGTTCTCCGGAATGTCCGTGAGAACAATGTTCTTATGCGTTGCAAATTTATCTTCAAAGAATTCTGCATCGCGAGATTCAATGATATAATTTGACTCAATATCAAGGAACCTCCGAGCATCACTCTTATCAGCATAACCCAAGAATATAGTCTTCGTAGTCCTTGTTTCCAGCTTCTGAATCTTCAAATCCGGAAGCTTCACATACGCCAGACACCCCCACACTCGAATGACATTCAAGTTGGGTCTGACCTTGAACCAGAGTTCATGAGTAGTGACTTTCGAAGTTGCATGCGTCACTCTGTTCAATATGAACGTAGTCGTAAGCACTGCTACTCCCCAGAAGCAATTTGAAATACCCGCAGTCAATAGTATTGAGTTCATCATCTCTCTTAACGTTCTGTTCTTCCTTTCTGCAATACCATTTTATTAAGGAGAGTAAGGAGCAGTTGTCTCATTGATAATTTCATGTTCTCTGTAGAACGATGCAAATTCATGAGACCTATACTTTCCACCTCGATCACTTCTGAGTCTCTTGAGTTATTGTCCGGTTTGACGCTCGGCTTCAGCCTTGAAGTCCTTAAACTTCTCAAACGTTTCATATTTAGACTTCAGCAGATAAACGAACGCGTACTTTAAGAAGTCGTCGATGAAGGTAATGAAATACTTCATCCCAGCGTTTGTGGAGAACTGTTTGAAGTCACAGATATCTGAGTGCACCAACTCCAGAAGATCTGTACTTCAGTTTACCCTCTTGAAAAGTTTCCTTGTGATCTTTGTCTGTGCACAGACCTCACACTTCTCCACTCCTTCCCCCACATTTGAAGATAAGCCCTAGACTAAACATCTTGTTTATTCTTTTACAATGAACATGTCCTAGCCTATTATGTCACGCCCTGGTCCCGTAGGATCGATCGTCCTCGCTAAGGCGTGATGCCTCAGGGTCTACGAAGGATTCAAGTTGTGTTATTTTGATATCCATGTTCACGCAGTTGTTCAGCTTACTCAACTTATCGGTTTGTGTTATACTCAAACATTGTTCAGATATATTACATTCAGTAACTTAGCATGTTCAACTTAGTCAGATTACTTATTTCAATGCAGGGTCTCGCACGCGGATTGCCGCAATCAAGCCAACTTAATCTATATCTACCGGTCGTTGGCACTACAAGCCATTTGGACATGTTCCTCTTTGTATTCGTATCTATCAAGCGTGATGGCTGGTACACTTTGATAGTCTATGCAATACCCGGTCTTACGTCTCTTGGGTGACCAAGCCTACACCCAAGCAGCCCGTAAGCCATGATTCTGCCTAGGTCGGCCACGATGTCATGATCGTTGCCTTAGAATCGTTTGTTCCATCAATCGTGCACGAATTGTCCGCGACCATTTCGTATTGTCTTGTCATTTTTAACTTAACGGCTATCTTTGAGCCATCGGTTGTCTGTGAGCCATAATGCGTTATCGACCAGGTTGGCGACGACGTCCGTACAGCACGGGTAGCGAGCCCCGTTGTACGTCCTCGTCATACTTGTCGCTAACCATTCCTTTCTTTCTTATCTTTCATTCATTTTTTCTTTTCTTTTTTTCACTTGTTCATTCGTTCATTGATTCATTCACGTATTCATTCATTCATTCGTTGATTCATTCATTCACTTATTCGTTTATTCGTTCATTCATACATTATGTAACTCTCTGTATGGGAACCGCCTTGGCGACCCATCGATCCCGAAGCCTTTCAAAGTTTCTATACTCTATTCGGAACGACTATGTCGATAGTCTTCCTGCTTTATTTTAGTAAACCATTCATTGTTTCATGTCTCAAGTTGTGGTGCAATTCTAAGTGACAAGCCTATCGTTTATTGAACGCATAAGTAAATCTACTCAAAATGTAAGTTGTGCGTTTATACGAGCGTGGAGTGCGGTACGAGAGTTCGCATATTTTTCATGTTCTTTTCCATGTTCTATACAAGCATACAAGATGGAATTATTCCCTTAGCTAGATGTGTTGAGTTATTTTGTTAGCATACAGAGATTATCGCATAGCGATTCTAGCAATATTGTTCGTATTATTATGTGTCTAGACTAAGCAAAGATAGGTTCATCGGAGCCACCCACTTTAGCAATGATCGCATTGGCCGAGCGATACTCCGAGCGCGCCTTTGAAAGTCTAAGTCTAGATTCTCCTGAAGGGCCAAGTCCATTGCCTTTGCCTTAAGCGAGTCATTTCGCAGAGCAAGACAGGGTTCGAGTCGTTGCACTTGCGCCGTTTGAGTCGGTATTCCGCTAGGGCGGAGCGAGTCATTATATATTATGCCACAACTCAAGATAATAATAATAAGAAGAAACTACATTCACTATCTCCATAGGAGTTACAAGTTGAAGTTTGAACATCCCTTCGGTGCAAAAGGCCTTCCCGACGTATGTTCCTTTATAGGACATAACGACTGGACCAGCATTAATGTCCATCCTCAAGCCTGCGTTGTAGAGAAGGCTTCCAGAAACCAGGTTCTTGGCTATAGCAGTTACGTGCTTCACATTCTGAAGCATCAGCGACTTCCCCAAAGTCAGTTGCAATACCACCATCCCGATCCCAAGTACTTCAGCTTATGTCTGGTTCGCCACCATAACCTTCTCAGAAACAGGTTGGTACTTGGTGAACCTACTCCTTCTTTGAGCAAATATGACACGAGGCTCCAGTGTATCCTCCAATCCATGTCAATCCCAGCTAAGTCATCCTTCACAATCATAGCAACAAAGTTAGCCTCACATTGCTCCTTTTATTTTGGTTTTTCTTTGCAGTCCATCTTCCAGTGGCCTTTCTTGCCACAGTTGAAATAAGTCCCAGGTTCTTTGGACTTGGACTTGAACTGAGCCGACTTCACCTTCAAATGGTGAACATCTTTATTATTTTGGTAGGGAGCCTTCTGCTTCCCTTTAGAATTTTTTTCTTGTATCATGTTCGACTCATCCATCTTCTTGGACAATGCGTCCACTTTGAGTTGAGCCCTCAACTCATCTTCAACATGTATCCAGTGCAAGAGGCATTCCAGATCCACTTCCATCTTCTTGCGGTGAATGTCCGCGATGAAGTTGCTCCACCCAGGTGGGAGCTTGGCGACAATACCCTTCGATAACAAGCATCGACCAAGGGCATGCCGTCATCCGCCAGCTTCTTACGTAACTTGAGGAACTCCTTGACTTGAGGCAACATAGGTTTTGTCGTCCTCAAACCGCATCCTCCAGACCTTTTCGGTAACGTGGATCTTATTTCTGTTCTCATCTGCCTTGTAGAGATTCTCTACAGACTCCCAGATGTCCTTTGCATTGATCGTCTTGCTGTATGACTCTGCTAGAGAGTCCTCCATCGAGTTCTGGATCAACAACTTGCAGAGGTTGTTATCCCGCCTCCACTTCGACTGCAAAGCTGTGGCTTCAGCAACCCTTCGAGCATTTTTCCTCTCTGCAAACAAAGGCTCAAGATCTATCAACACATAGTCGACGCTCATGACTTGAAGATTGAGGCTAACCTTTTTCTTCCAGACGTTAAAGTGCTTCCCGTCAAACTTTTCAAGTTTAAAACTTGTATCGAGAAGTTGTGCACGGTTGTTCTCCATTAGATCTGAATCTTGCTTTGATATTTTTAGTCCCGAAATAGATCGTTTGATGAAAATCTCGATCTTTTAGAAAGAGTGAGATGGATAAAAGCAACTTAGCAGGTGAAATATAAATCACCGTAATTCTGCTGATCCTTCTAAACGGAGTTGATGTAACGAAGATGAATAATCGTTCTCAACCGAAGTTGATGCAATGAAGATGAATAATCGTTCTCAACCGGAGTTGATGCAACGACTTTGCTGGGGTGATAAAGATCACCGTTACTCAAAGCAAGATTCGCCCTATTGTGATCTGCTTCCAGGAACCAGCAAGTTCGAAAGAACTTCTGGAACGCTCGCTGTCACCTCCTTTCACGAACTCGAAGAACTCCAGTGGCAGCAGAGGCACAACTGTCTTCGTCTCTTTATTTTAGCATAAGTCCGCAATGAAGCACGAAGAGAGTATTTATAGAGGAGGACCGAAACCCTAATCCAAATCATGACCGTAACTGATTGCCTAAAAGATAGGAGCGAATAATGGAAAGATATGAATGAATTAAATTCAAATCCCACAAAAATGGATCTAAATAATTTGACTCAATCTTTTCATAACCGCTCAGACCTTCCAATCAGCCACATCAAGCGCCACCTGTGCCCCAATGCCCATCCAGCACGTCAACCCGTGCGCTTGCCCGTAGCTGCACAGACGCACAGCACAATATCGTAGCAGCTCTGCGTGCAGCAATGCAAACAACAGCTCTGCGCCAGCCGCACAATAATGTAGTACAGCGCTGCACCGCAGCCCCGCGACTCCTGTGCAGCTTCTGTGCATGCACCTGCGCGGCCCCTACACATGCGACTCGTGCAGAAGAGGGCGCACGAGCGCATCAACTGTGCACAAGTTGCCATGCGCCGAAGTGCGCCAACAAAAGTGCCACTTTGTGCCCTTGAGTCCGAGTCCGAGTCGTCGGGGCTTAGCTCCTTAGAAAAATTATCACATGAGCATGACAAAAAGTATTAATGCTTCTTTGTTGGTTTAGCCTTCTTTCAGTTAGAAAAATGCTCCCACATGGCACCCATGTACCTCTCCAT
>JANAVB010006577.1:0-51473 GCA_029216955.1 Iris pallida | reverse complement strand
GAGAGGCATTCAGCCTGGGCGCCGACAGAGGGCCCCCCCTGGGTGAATTATTGGGTAATTAATTATTTAATTCAAAAAATCATTAAAAATCATTTTAAGTCCAAATTATAAAAATAAATTGCAAAAAATCTAGAAAAAATCTAGAAATTCTAGAAAATATTTTAGTCATTTAGACCCAAATAAAAATATTTGGTCCAAAACCCCGTATGACCTTCCTAGAAATCCTGAATGTCCTTAAAAATAATAAACCTTAAAAATTAAATACCTAAAAATATCCAAAATTGTAGAAAAATACAAAATAGCTAAATAATACATATATAGCCATCTAGAGGTCATATGACATTAATATGGTCATAGCCCACTACAAGCTTTGACATGACTCACAATGACCTTAAAATTAATCCAACAAACAAATAATAAAAAAAATTAAAAATTTGGGAAGTGGGCTTACAAATCTACTCACCTTAGAAAAATTTCGTCCTCGAAATTTCAAAAGATACATAGGCACAACCAATAAATCATCAAAATATGACATGACCAATCGATATGAATAAGCACGACAAAGAATAATCAAGAAAATAATATGATGATGATCGAAATTGATCAGGCGAATATAATCGAAATCTAATATGTTTAGAACTATAGTGGAAGGAAATCAAATAGGTTTAAAAGATGACGATTCAAAAATAGAAAAAATGAGAGAAATAAGAACTACTAGTTGTAGAGAAGGTGGTAACAAGAATAAGACATCAAATAAATTGAAAGAAAAAAAAAGTCGTATGCCATAAAAGATATAGTCGCTATGATATTCGAAAATCATAAGTATATCCGAAGTCATTTAACCGAGAATCCATGCCTCGCCAGTGTATATCTGGCTGCCGTGAACCCTTGGTTCATGACTCAAGTATAATATGTTATCGAACACTTTATCAACTCTACCCAATATTGACATAATAATCAAAAGATCAATATACAACTAGGATATAGTTTTAGTAATATTTGACAACCTACGCATACTTGAAATTATTTCAACTTAGGGATCATGCCATGCCAGTGCGCTTCTGACTGCAGTGAACCCCAGTCTCCATAATTCAAATAATGGGGACAGTGTGCATCTGCCTTACATTGTAAGTCATAAAAAATTATTCAACTATATCCATAAGAATTTCAAAGGAACTTCAATAATTCAAATAAGATGATCATGATAGAGAAAATATAAGTATGTCCTTGAGTAAAGTATCAGTTTCGAAAACAAAACGATCACAAAATGAACGAAGACGGCTTGAATTAATATAGATAATTGAACCATGATAGGAATAAAAAATAAAACTCGCAAATAGTTTTGAAAATAAAACGAGGTTTAGAGAAGGCAGAAGATAAAAGGCACAAAAGATCTAAATTAGAATTGAATTCTATGAAGTCCTAACTTACCAAAACGTATAGTTACCCACGCGGATCCTACCAACATGTCAAAATAAAATAACATATTCTCTAAGAAAAATTCTTCGATTTATCTATACTACCGAGACTTCAATAAATTATTAGCTAAATCACATGACCTATTTAACTATCTTAACTATCTAGGGGTCAAATGAATAAGGGACTCCTAGTCCTATTCATTCTCCTAAAATTAATCAATCCTAATTGTGAATGAGCACACTAGTCGCAGGCTGCAGTAGTACTGCTAACTTAAGTACTACCACAAAAGTTCGCATCTTTTACGAAATCAGACCTGCATGGGCCACCATAAAAACTTGTCACGACCCTCACCCGCTTTTCGGATACGAGACGTGTCCAAGCCCAGCCTACGCCGCGGTATCGGCGGTAGTATGCTGTCTAGCCCACTATAAACAAGTGCTCACAATACTAACTGCTCATTCACAACAACTAAATCAACTTTACAAAATATATAAGTTTTACATTTGAAGAAGAATGTAAACTTTTACATTTATAGAAAACTACCACACAACTAACTAGTCTTCTATGGTTAGCCTTCGAGTCTCTATTTTCCCCTCGTATGGTCCATAGCGCAAGAGTAGGCACGTCAACCCACCTATAACAACGATCCAGTCAGGAAAGGAGCAGAGTACAACCATACTGCAATTAATGTTGTTAGTCCAAAATAAGTTAGAACAAGCGAGAAGCCATAAAGGTAAAGAATATATAAAGAACTAGCAAGACAAGAACTATCAGGATATGAACTAGCACTAGCAAGATGTGAACTAACAAGATTTAAAGTGGCAAAAAGTAAACTAGCAAGATGTGATCTAACAAGATATGAACTGGCAAGATGTAAACTTAACAAGATAATAGACTAGATAAGGAAAAAGGAACCACTATGTGTGTGAGGCTGGGCTAATACGGCAGATCATATGATGGCTATCATTCAATAATTGGTATGGCTAACTCATACGTGGGTGTGTATGACTTAGCTATCATTCGGTAACGGTAATTGGGTTTGTTCATGTATTTACCGAGTATTTCCCCTTCCGACTCTCTAACAATCGATAACTGTCAATAATACACTAAGAAGGATACGATAACTATAGTGTCACATTCGTGTCTCATTAATGGAATATCGAGCAATGACTCAACAGGAATATCAAACAAGAAAACCATAGAGTAAACGTTATAATGAACTAAACATAAATGCAATACTGTACTTGCCTGAATCCTTGCACAACCGTAGTCACAAGTAGAGGATGAGGGAAATGCCGATCTAGAAGCTGTCAACCTATAACACATATCGCACCACGAACCGTGCACGAAAACCACAAATCAATTCTAATATTCTAGTTCTAAATTCATGGAATAGTGGCTAGTTGGATTACTGATCTAATAATAATTAATTCCAGAATAATTCACTTAAAAACCTAATTTAACCTAATAATAATTTGAATATAATCTAAACATGCAAGTTTGGCCATAAAAAGTCATGTTTTCCAATTTTGGAAACCATGACACGCAAATCGAAATGTGTCGTTGACTTTTTAGGCCAATACTGTAAACTATAGATTTTGAAAGTGTACTTTGGTAGATTTCCGTGCCATGAGTGTGCAGGAATCAACCGTGCTGCAAAATCATGCTTTGGTCAAAAGATGTCGTCGTTATGGCTAATCGTGACCAAACGGGAATCAACCGATCAGTTCTGAGTTCAATAGAATAAATAAAATATTAGATTAATGAAATAATTTTTGGAAAAAATATATGTCGTAGAGCTCTGTGTTAGCTTTTCGAAACTTTAAACGGTTCATAATTTCGATTTCTGGTTCTCCCGGAATCTCGAAAACACCGAAACGTGTCAAGTTTCGGACAACAGACACTCTACGAATTTTCCAGAAATTTAGGAATAATATATACAAAATTAGATTTCTGGTTCTCCCGAAATCTCGAAAACACCGAAACGTGTCAAGTTTCGGACAACAGACACTCTACGAATTTTTCAGAAATTTAGGAATAATATATACAAAATTAATTACATATTCAGAAAGCTTACCTCGATACAAATCCAACAAAAAAAACGGTGCACAAAAAGTACGTCGGAGTTGGCAGGAATTGCTTCGGGAAGTCGAGATCTCTACTAGAACTCTCTCTCAAAAAGGCGGCTGAAATTTTATTAGGGTTTCGAATATAATAGTATATATAGGAGAGAGAGAGGCGGTTCAGCCTGGGCGCCGACAGGAGGCCCCCCCTGGGTGAATTATTGGGTAATTAATTATTTAATTCAAAAAATTATTTAAAAATTATTTTAAGTCCAAATATATTAAAATAAATTACAGAAAAATCCAGAAAATTCTAGAAAATTCTAGAAAATATTTTTAGTCATTTAGAGCCCAAATAAAAATATTTGGTCCAAAAATACCCCCGTATGACCTTACGGTAATTCCTGAATGTCCTTAAAAATAATAAAACCTTAAAAATTAATACCTAAAAATATCCAAAAATTCTAGAAAAATATAAAATAGCTAAATAATACATATATAAGCTATCTAGAGGTCATATGACATTAATATGGTCATAGCCCACCTACAAGCTTTGACATGACTCACAATGACCATAAAATTAATCACAAACAATAAAATAAAAAAAATAAAAATTTGGAAAGTGGGCTTACAAATCTATCCACCTTAGAAAAATTTCGTCCTTGAAATTTCAAAAGATATAAATAGGCACAACCAATAATATCATCAAAATATGACATGACCAATCGATATGAATAAGCACGACAAGAATATAATCAAGAAAATAATATGATGAAAGATCGAAATTGATCAGGCGAATAGAATCGAAATCTAAATATGTTTTAGAAATATAGTGGAAGGAAATCAAAATAGGTTTAAAAGATGACGATTCGAAAATAGAAAAATATGAGAGAAATAAAGAACTACTAGTTGTAGAGAAGGTGGTAACAAGAAATAAGACATCAAATAAATTTGAAAGAAAAAAAAATAGTCGTATGCCAATAAAAGATATAGTCGCTATGATATTCGAAAATCATAAGTATATCCGAAGTCATTTAACCGAGAATCCATGCCTTGCCAGTGTATATCTGGCTGCCGTGAACCCTTGGTTTCATGACTCAAGTATAATATGTTATCGAACACTTTATCAACTCTACCTAATATTGACATAATAAATCAAAAGATCAATAATACAACTAGGATATAGTTTTAGTAATATTTGACAACCTACGTATACTTGAAATTATTTCAACTTAGGGATCATGCCACGCCAGTGCGCTTCTGACTGCAGTGAACCCGCAGTCTCCATAATTCAAATAAATGGGGACAGTGCGCATCTGCCTTACCATTGCAAGTCATCAAAAATTATTTCAACTATATCCATAAGAATTTCAAAGGAACTTCAATAAATTCAAATAAGACGATCATGATAAGAAAATATAAGTATCTGTCCTTGAGTAAAAGTATAGTTTTGAAAACAAAACGATCACAAAATGAACGAAGACGACTTGAATTAATATATAGATAATTGAACCAAGATTAGGAATACAAAATAAAACAATCGCAAAATAGTTTTGAAAATAAAACGAGGTTTAGAGAAGGCAAAGATAAATGGCACAAAAGATCTAAATTAGGAATTGAATTCTATGAAGTCCTAACTTACCAAACGTATATTCTACCCACCTTGGTTCCTACCAACATGTCAAAATAAAATAACATATTCTTTTAGAAAAATTCTTCGATTTATCTATACCGAGACTTCAATAAATCATTAGCTAAATCACATGGCCTATTTAACTATCTTAACTATCCAGGGGTCAAATTGAATAAGGGACTCCTAGTCCTATTCATTCTCCTAAAATTAAATCAATCCTAATTGTGAATGAGCACACTAGTCGCAGGACTTGCAGTAGTACTGCTAACTTAAGTACTACCACAAGTTCGCAATCTTTTACGAAATCAGACCTGCATGGGCCACCATAAAAACTTGTCACAACCTGCACCCGCTTTTCGGATACGAGACGTGTCCAAGCCCAGCCTACGCCACGGTATCGGCGGTAGTACGCTGTCTATCCCACAATAAACAAAGTGCTCACAAATACTAACTGCTCATTCACAACAACTAAATCAACTTTACAAAATATAGAAGTTTTATATTTGAAGAAGAATGTAAACTTTTACATTTATAGAAAACTACCACACAACTAACTAGTCTTCTATGGTTTAGACTTCTTGTCTCTATCTCCCCCTCGTATGGTCCATAGCGCGAGAGCAGGCATGTCAACCTCACCTATAACAACGATCCAGTCAGGAAAGGAGCAGAGTACAACCATATTGCAATTAATATTGTTAGTCCAAAATAAGTTAGAACAAGCGAGAAGCCATAAAGGTAAAGAATATATAAAGAACTAGCAAGGCAAGAACTATCAGGATATGAACTAGCACTAGCAAGATGTGAACTAACGAGATTTAAAGTGGCAAAAAGTAAACTAGCAAGATGTGATCAAACAAGATATGAACTGACAAGATGTAAACTAACAAGATAATAGACTAGATAAGGAAAAATAGGAACCACTATGTGTGCGTAAAATACCTTTTAATACGTGAACGACTGGGCTAATACGACACATCATACGATGACTATCATTCAGTAATTGGTACGGCTAACTCATACGTGGGTGTGTATGACTTAGCTATCATTCGGTAACGGTAATTGGGTTTGTTCACGTATTTACCGAGTATTTCCCCTTCCGACTCTCTAACAATCGATAACGGTCAATGATACACTAAGAAGGATACGATAACTATAGTGTCACATTCGTGTCTCATTAATAGAATATCGAGCAATGACTCAACGGAATATCAAACAAGAAAACCATAGAGTAAACGTTATAATGAACTAAAACATAAATGCAATACTGTACTTGCCTGAATCCTTACACAAATCGTAGTCACAAGTAGAGGATGAAGGAAATGTCGATCTAGAAGCTGTCAACCTATAACACATATCGCACCACGAACCGTGCACGAAAACCACAAATCAATTCTAATATTCTAGTTCTAAATTCATGGAATAGTGGCTAGTTGGGTTACTAATCTAATAATAATCAATTCTGGAATAATTTACTTAAAAACCTAATTTAACCTAATAATAATCTGAATATAATCTAAACATGCAAGTTTGGCCATCAAAAGTCATGTTTTCCAATTTTGGAAACCATGGCACGCAAATCGAGACGTGTCGTTAACTTTTTAGGCCAATGCTGTGAACTCTAGATTTTGAAAGTGTACTTTGGTAGTTTCAGTGCCACGAGTACGCTGGAATCAACCGTACCGCAAAATCATGCTTTTGTCAAAAGATGTCATCGTTATGGCTAATCGTGACCAAAACGGGAATCAACCGATCAGTTCTGAGTTCAACAGAATAAATAAAATTCTAGATGAATGAAATAATTTTTGGGAAAGATATATGTCGTAGAGCTCTGTGTCAGCTTTCCGAAACTTCAAACGGTTCATAATTTTGATTTCTGGTTCTCCCGAATCTCGAAAACACCGAAACGTGTCAAGTTTCGGACAACAGACACTCTACGAATTTTTCAGAAATTTAGGAATAATATATACAAAAATAATTACATATTCAGAAAGTTACCTCGATACAAATCCAACAAAAAAATGGCACACGAAAAGCATGTCGGAGTTGTTGGAAATCGCTTCGGGAAGTCGAGATCTCTACTAGAACTCTCTCTCAAAAAGTCGGCTGAAATTTTATTAGGGTTTCGAATATAATAGTATATATATAGCAGAGAGAGAGAGGCGGTTCAGCCTGGGCACCGAAAGGTGGGCCCCCCCTGGGTGAATTATTGGGTAATTAATTATTTAATTCAAAAAATCATTTAAAAATTATTTTAAGTCCAAATAAATCAAAATAAATTGCAGAAAAATCTAGAAAAATTCTAGAAAATTCTAGAAAATATTTTTAGTCATTTAGAGCCCAAATAAAAATATTTGGTCCAGAAATACCCCCGTATGACCTTACGATAAATTCTGAATGTCCTTAAAAATAATAAAACCTTAAATATTAAATACCTAAAAATATCCAAAAATTGTAGAAAAATATAAAATAGCTAAATAATACATATATAAGCTATCTAGAGGTCATATGACATTAATATGGTCATAGCCCACCTACAAGCTTTGGCATGACTTACAATGACCATAAAATTAATCATAAACAAATAAAATAAAAAATTAAAAATTTGGGAAGTGGGCTTACAGGCATCCCTGCTAAAACAGTAGACCCGAGCATATGCAGCAGCTCATATATACATAGAAAGAGAGAGATTTCGAGAGCAAACCATAACCAACACCCGCGCCACTACCCTCTGAATCCCTGGCGAACCACCCTGCGGCAGCGCGCCACCGCCGTGCGCCGGAGTCGGCCGGCCGGGCGCGAGAGCCAGGTCGCGCGCGCACACATGCGCAGAACAGAGCAGTCGCAGCGATTCCACTTCGCGATAATATTCTCCTCTCAATACTCCATTATTTCACGACCCGTAAATTGCTTTGGAAAGCCAACATAACCGCCTCGAAACCCCAGTAATTGGATTTTGTATAGGTTGCCCGACCAGTCCATGAGATCGACCCGAAGTCGGTCGAAAACCTGTTCAAAAATAGGACACGAAACAGTCCATGAATCCACATTGGAAGATCGATTTCGATCGATCCAGTAACCGTTTAGAAATTCCACTTGAACATAGTTATAGACAACATATAGGGCTTCACGACCCAATTCACAGAAGTCGATTACATCGACTACGCGCCGAGAAATCGGATCCCAAACTTTACCAAAAACCTGTTTTAAAATCAATAAAATTCTTCGATACGATGTGCGTCTCGCCAATCTGGGCGACGAGGTCGCGAAGCGAAATCATCAAAAGGTGCGTATCAGCTTCATGGATGTGTGGGCTTTGACGGAATTCAAATTGGTCGCGTATGCGCGACGAATTTGATGCGTATCCGTCGAAATTTACCGTATCGACCTCTGTGCAAATTGTCAAATTACTTTGTGTACGTTCATCAGATCGAGACAAAACTTGTGCTAACAGGACCATATCATTTTTCTGGTCCTTTATGCCAAGTTTGGTCCAATTCTGAGACAGTTGATCGGATCGTCGTTTTGCGTACCCTACGGTCCGACTCAACATGTGATTTTGTGCACGGCCCGCCGGAATCCAACTTTGGACATACGGTTGGGTTCATATCCAAAAACCGGACCTGTTGACATATAGTTTGACGAATTTAGAGACCATTGACTCTGACATAATTTTCGGTACAAAGCGGGTCTAACGACGGACATCGTTTTTGTTCGAAATTATCGTTTTGCCCCTGTATCCAGAATTGGACTTAAGGACAGGCAATCCTAGCTAATTTGACTATTTTGAGAATGTTGGCAATATTTGTTTCAGCTTTCGGAGACAGTTGTGATGATTTGGACTATATGGCTTAGCAGTTGAGGATATTTTGTTGGATCTTCGTACAACCCTCAGGCAAGTATACCTTTCCGAACATATACATTATTTACATTTCTTTATCTTTCTTTATTGTATTTCTTTTCATATTGTCACATGATTCCATATTGTGATTGATTTGCCCTTGATTGCTTTACTTGTTCTAGATTACGTGCACGTATAGGACATTTGACATTGCTAGATTATTGATCTTCGTGTTACCTTGTCTCGTAATTGAGTTGTCAGTTCCTATATCTTCTTCTTGACTTGACCAATCTTGACTGGGAGTATCTTGCATTGTACTACAGTTGAGACATACTATAGATTGGGAGTATCTTACATTGTACTACGACCTATAGCCGATTCTTTTATCTTGATCTTGCTTGATTGACTTGACTTGAGACATACTATAGATTGGGAGTATCTTACATTGTACTATGACCTATAGCATATATTGATTGATTGATTGACTTGACTTACGACACTATAAATTGGGATCATCTTGCATTGTACTTCGATTTATGGGAGTCTACTTGACCTTGTATCCTTTAGGAGAGGAGATCGATACTAGAATTGGCTAATCTCGACTGAGAGTATCCTGATTTGTACGTCAATTGAAACACTATAGATTGGGAGTATCTTGCATTGTACCACAAGCTATAGGAGTTCCGATTGATAGTTAGCCAAGTCTAGTATTACATTTCCATACGACTCGTCTTCCTTAGATGTTCTTCTTGCAGTGTTCTTATCCTCCATACCTGTTATTTACTGTCATATTAGTAGACATGTTTTATGTATCTTGCTAGTCCTCTGAGGACCTGATGATCTCTTCAGGTAGCGGATTGCACGGAGTTAGTTAGCTGAGCATGTGGTAGTTGACTTCAATCGCATGATTCAGGTATTTTGTTAGAGTTATTGATTTACTATCTTTCTCGTGCTTTCATGATATATCCTGCTTATCAGCTTAGCTTTATAGACTCATGTTATTCTTGGAGTCTAATCGGAAATATATGCTAGTGGGCTGCAGACCACGACCTATACTTGATCATTCTTGTTTTATATGATTCCTGTGGATTGAGATACACTGTAGATTACCATATTAGCCATGATACCATGACCTTGACAGCTTATACGTACTCGAGTCGGGCTGGAGTCCGCTCGATACGTAGCTGGCTTGCTCACGAGCTCGCGTCCGAAAATCGGGTGCGGGTCGTGACAAGTTTTTTTGGTGGCCCATGCAGGTCAGAGCATATCGTACCGGTTACGTAACTGTACTGGTACGAGCCTACGACTATGACTAAACCCTTAGAAATCTCAATCCACTATGCCTTGAAAATTCTCCTAGAATTCTCTACGTCCTTGAAAACTCCATAATTGCTCTCGATTATACTTTATTGCTTTCCGTACCATTGATTTACGTTCCTCTTTAATTCGAGGGGACAAATGATCGTGCTGTCTAGAATTCATTAAAAATTCTTAAATTATAGTATAATGTTGCTTGACTATTGAATATTTGGTTGTTTATAGATAGTAGGGATTAAAAATGCCATACACCCTAGATATCTGGTGGTAGAATTGTTAGCAATTAGTTAGAAGATTATAAGGTTTTAGTGACCGTAATTTTGAGGAGTAGTGTGACCAAAGGTGGGTAGAAGTTCTCAAGTATTCGAAGTTATAAAATGACTAGAGCAGGTCATAAAATATTTGTGGAGAAATTAAATTTGAGGAGATTAAGGTAATAGTAGACTTTGATTTTTAAGGAATAGTCATGAATTAGAATTTCGAAGACAAAATTATTTTAAGGTGGGTAGATTTGTAGCCTCCCTTCCTAAAATTTTTTAGAATATTTTTATTTATTTATTTGATTTCAATGGTGATTTTTAGAATTTTTATAAATAATTAATTAGTTAATTATTCGGTAGATAATTTTAGTCATGGTTAGAAATTGGAGTACAAGGTGACTAGAAATTATGGCACGGATAGTGCAGTGGCGTGCCTTGACTAGTGTATTATCCATGCCAGGGAAGGCTGAGCCATAGTGATGTCCAAACCAGAAAAACCAGGCCAAGTTCTGAATTGACTCATTTAAAATTATTTTAAATATATATTATTATATATATTGATTTTGATGATCGGGTTGGACCAAAATAGCCCGAACTGGGCCCGAACCAAACCCAAGCCCAAATAGACATGTGGTGTGACCAAAGATGGCCATGTGGGCATATTTTATGAGTGTACAAATGTTCTTAATATTATTTTAGAATTTGAGAAATATTTTCTAATTATTAAGTTAGAGGTACAAAATTTATATTTTATTATTAATGATGTTTTCCAATATTGGAACAATTTTTGACCCAAGTAAGGGTGTATGGTAAAGATCACCCATTGGGGCATTTTTTATTATTTTATTATTATTAAGGCTATTTTATGGAGATTTAATAAGCATGTTCATTCCATTTAAATATTATTATTATTATTGAGTCGATTTATGGTAAATTAAATTTATATATATATATATATATATATATATATATATATATATATATATATATTTAAATTAAAATTATATATATGTAGATATAAATGTGTTTTTCTATATATAGATAACAAGAGTATTGGTATTTATAATATCTATTTAAAGTATTTTAGGTTTTTGTGATTTTAAGGATATATATATATATATATATATATATATATATATATATATATATATATATATATATATATATATATATATATATATATATATGGGGGATATATATATTTGTATAATAGATTAAGAAATAGAAAAAGAAAAAGAAAAGAATAATAAAGGAAGCAAGAACATCAGCAAGTCCAATACAAGGCCGAGCCCTTTCCCCCCACAGCCCAAGCCAGGCTCGACCCAACCTTTCCGCCAACATCCCAAGCCAGGCTCGGCCCAACCTTTCCCCCCCAGCCCAAGCGGGCATCCTGCTAAAACAGCAGACCCGAGCATATGCAGCAGCGCATATATACATAGGGAGAGAGAGATTTCGAGAGCAAACCCTAACCAACACCCGTGCCACCACCCCCTGACTCCCTGGCGAACCACCTTGCGGCAGCTAGCTACCGCCATGCTCCAGAGTCGGCTGGCCGGGCGCGAAAGCCAGTCCGTGCGCGCACACAGGCGCGGAACAGAGCAGTTGCAGCGACTCCACTTCGCGGTATATTCCCCTCTCAATACTCCATTATTTTATGACCCGTAAATTGCTTTAGAAAGCCAACATAACCGCCTCGAAACCCCAGCAATTGGATTTCGTATAGGTTGCCCGACCAGTCCATGAGATCGACCCGAAGTCGGTCGAAAACCTGTTCAAAAACAGGACACGAAACAGTCCATGAACCCACATTGGAAGATCGATTTCGATCGATCCAGTAATCATTTAGAAATTCCACTTGAACACATTTATAGACAACATATAGGGCTTCACGACCCAATTCGCAGAAGTCGATTACATTGACTACGCGCCGAGAAATGGGATCCCAAACTTTACCAAAAACCTGTTTTAAAATCAATAAAATTCTTCGATATGACGTACTTTCCGCCAATCCGGATGACGTGGTCGTGAACCGAAAGCATCAAAAGGTGCGTATTGGCTTCGTGGACGTGTGGTCTTTGACGGAATTCAAATTGGTCGCTTGTGCGCGACGAATTTAATACGTATCCGTCGAAATTCACCGTATCGGCCTCTGTACAAATTATCCAATTACTTTGTGCACGTTCGTCAGATCGAGACGAAACTTACGCCAACAGGACCGTATCATTTTTCTGGTCCTGTATGCCATGTTTGGTCCGATTCTGAGACAGTTGATCGGATCGCCATTTTGCGGGTCCCACGGTCCGACTCAACGTGTGATTTTGTGCACGGCCTGCCGGAATCAAACTTTGGACATACGGTTGGGTTCGTATCGAAAAACTACACCTATTGACATATAGTTTGACGACTTTAGAGACCATTAACTCTGGCACAATTTTTGATACAAAGCGGGTCCAACGGAGGACATCGTTTTTGCCCGAAATTATCGTTTTGCTCCTGTGTCCAGAATTGGACTTAAGGACATGCAATCCTAGCTAATTTGACTATTCTGAGGATGTTGACAATGTTTGTTTCAGCTTTCGGAGACAGTTGTGATGATTTGGACTATATGGCTTAGCAGTTGACGATATTTTGTTGGATCTCCGTGAAACCCTCAGGCAAGTATACCTTGCCGAACATATACAGTATTTATATTACTTTATCTTTCTTTATTGTATTCCTTTTCATATTGTCACATGATTCCATATTGTGATTGATTTTCCCTTGATTGCTTTACTTGTTCTAGATTACGTGCACGTATAAGACATTTGACATTGCTAGATTATTGATCTTTCGTGTTACCTTGTCTCGTGATTGAGTTGTCAGTTTCTATATCTTGTTCTTGACTTGAACAATCTTGACTGGGAGTATCTTGCATTGTACTACAGTTGAGACATACTATAGATTGGGAGTATCTTACATTGTACTACGACCTATAGCCGATTCTTTTATCTTGATCTTACTTGATTGACTTGACTTAAGACATACTATAGATTGGGAGTATCTTACATTGTACTACGACCTATAGCATATATTTATTGATTGATTGACTTGACTTACGATACTATAAATTGGGAGTATCTTGCATTGTACTATGATTTATAGGAGTCTACTTGACCTTGTATTCTTTAGGAGAGGAGGTCGATACTAGAATTGGCTAATCTCGACTGAGAGTGTCCTGCTTTGTACGTCAATTGAAACACTATAGATTGGGAGTATCTTGCATTGTACTACAAGCTATAGGAGTTTCGATTGATAGTTAGCCAAGTCTAGTATTACATTTCCACACGACTCGTCGTCCTTAGATGTTATTCTTGCAGTATTCTTATCCTCCATACCTGTTATTTACTATCATATTAGTAGGCATGTTTTATGTATCTTGCTAGTCCTCTGAGGACTTGATGATCTCTTCAGGTAGCGGATTGCACTGAGTTAGTTAGCTGAGCATGTGGTAGTTGACTTCAATCGCATGATTCAGGTATTTTGTTAGAGTTATTGATTTACTATCTTTCTAGTACTTTCATGATATATCCTACTTATCAGCTTAGCTTTATAGACTCATGTTATTCTTGGAGTCTAATCGGACATATATGCTAGTGGGCTGCAGACCACGACCCATACTTGTTCATTCTTGTTTTATATGATTCCTGTGGATTGAGATACACTGTAGATTACCATATTAGCCATGATACCATGACCTTGACAGCTTATACATACTCGAGTCGGGCTGGAGTCTGCTCGATACGTAGCTGGCTTGCTCACGAGCTCGCGTTCGAAAACCGGGTACGGGTCGTGACACGGGTCACAAGAGCTTGAAGTACGTGTTCACCTGGAAGGAATTGAACATGGGACAGAAGCGCTGGCTTGAGATAATGAAGGACTTCGATATCTCTTTGCAGTACCATCCAGGGAAGGCCAACGTAGTTGCAGATGCCTCGAGCAGGTATCAAGTCGCTATGTATTTGGCGACAGATCGTCATCTATTGGCTGATTTGGAAAGGTTGGGTATCGAGGTGATCGTTCTGAGTATGGAGATTCAGATATGGGGTTTACAGATTCAGTCTGCATTGATGGACATAGTCAGATCAGCACAGTTTGAGGACGTGGCCGTGAGGAGCATCAGGGAGCAAGTGCAGGCAGGATTGCTAGACGATTTCTCGATAGCCAAAGATGGGTCGCTGAGGCACGATAATAGATTGTACGTTCTGAGTAGAGAGCTTCGGGAGGAGATTCTGCAGGAAGCGTATCGTTCTCAGTACTCTATGCATCCTGGAGCCAACAAGATGTACAGAGACCTGAGGAAGCACGTATGGTGGTATGGCATGAAGCGAGAGGTAGCTCAGTTTGTATCTCGATGCTTAGTGTGCCAGCAGGTGAAAGCCGAGAGACAGATGCCAGGTGGTCTGCTTCAGTCGCTACCCTTTCCAGAGTGGAAGTGGAAGCACGTCACTATGGACTTTATATCTGGACTTCTACAATCTACATGAGGGAAAGACGCGATTTGGGTCATCGTTGATAGATTGACCAAATCGGTCCACTTTTTGCCTTTCAAGGTGGGACTATCTACGAAGAAGCTGGCAGAGATGTATGTGCGGCAAATAGTCAGATTGTACGGAGTTTCGGTGAGCATAGTCTCGGATCGGAATAGTCGTTTCACTTTCCACTTCTGGAGGATTTTGCATACTAGCTTGGGCACTCAGCTCAAGTTCAGTACCGCATATCACCCGCAGACGGACGGGCAGTCGGAGAGGACCATCCAGACACTAGAAGATCTGCTTCACACTTGTGTGTTAGACTTCGGAGGATCTTGGGAGGACCATCTTCACCTGGTAGAGTTTGCTTGCAACAATAGCTATCAGGCCAGTATAGAGATGTCACCATTTGAAGCTCTATACGGACGGAGATGTCGCACTCCTTTGTCATGGAACGATGTCGGTGAGAGAGTTTTGCTTGGGCCGGAGATGGTAGTGGATGCAGCAGAGAAGGTTAAGTTGATCAGGGATAGACTTCGGGTGGCTCAGGATAGACAGCGGCATTGGGCCGATAGCCACCGGAGACCGTTAAAGTTCGAGGTTAGTATCAATTTTTTTGTTTGTGCTTGCTTGTGATTGTTTTCTTTAGGGTCTTGTATTGAGTCTTGTCTTGTGTCTAGGTTGGCGATATGGTGTTCTTGAGGATTTCTCCGACACAGGGCACGATTCGTTTTGGCCGAGACGGAAAGCTTAGTCCGCGCTTCATCGGACCTTTCACTATTCTTGGAAGGGTTGGTGCAGTGGCCTATCGACTAGACTTGCTGCCTACGCTCGAGGGAGTTCATAACCTGTTTCATGTGTCATAGTTGAGGCGGTACGTGGCAGACCCTAATCACGTATTGGATCACTCCGAGTTAGAGGTGCGGCCTACTCTCCGCTATCCAGAGCAGCCTGTGGAGATTCTAGATCATGGGGAGAAGGTGCTCCGGAACCAAGTTGTTCCTTTGGTTCGTGTCGCATGAAGGTATCACTCTCCAAGTGAGTCTACCTGGGAGAGGGAGGACGAGATGCGAGAGCGCTACCCTTATCTCTTCGGGCCGTGAGGTATTTTCCCTTTTGTTCTTACTTGTGTTACTTGTTCTAGTTTGTTCTAATTTCGAGGACGAATTTTTTTTAGGAGGATAGATTTGTCACCCCCACTATCCGAGATAGGGACATTATAGTCATTTATATTTTTTAATTATTATTATTATTTAAATATTTATTTAAGTTATTAATATTACTGTAATTATTTTGTGGTTAAATAATTAATTTTTAAAGATAAGTATTTGTGTACTATTGAGTTTTTACTTATAAAAAACTTTTAATATATTAAATAAATTAGAATATAAAATATTTAGTTGTTATTTATAAATAAATCAGATTTTGTATAATTATTAGGATTATATTATTCTAAGGAGTTTATATATGATATATATTTATTTATATAAAGAAAATAAAATAGTTTTTAAATAGAAATATTTATAAAAGGGGGTTAGTAAATATTATTTTTATAATAAATAAATATTATGTATGAATGTATGTATGTATGTATGTATGTTTGTATGTATGTATGTATGTATGTATGTATGTATGTAGTGTATGTATGTATGTATGTATGATAAATATATAAGTATTAAAGCATTAAAGAAAAAGAAAAAAACAAAATAATTAAACAAATAAACACAAAGCACACACACATGAATACAACAACAGCAGCAGCAAAGGGCTCGGCCCTTTGCAAAATCCGAGCCCCACATTTTCTTAAAAACCGAACGTTCGGAACTCAATTTCCCCTTTATATATATATCTCGAGAGGGAGGGAATTTTTTTAGAAAAAACCTAACCCTACGTCGTCACCCCAACCAAGCATGCACCCCGACGTCGCCGTCGACCAACCCGCGGCCGTCCATCGCCGGAAAACGAGCAACGAACAGCCCACCCGCACGCGAAAACATGTCAGCGAGGAGCCGACTTCGTAATGGGATTTCTCCGTGCTCGCTCGATCGATTTTCGATCCGTTTCTTCTGGTATGATCCCAACATATACACCTTTATTTTTCTTCAAATAGTTCATGTCGATTCGCATCATGTGCGACGAAAAATGAGTTCCAAAATCGAGAAAAACTTGATTTAGTGGACGTTAGAAACTATCCCGAAACCCCAACTTTGTGGCCGATTTTCGACCAGCTTGTTGCGAGTTTTCAAAATCGGTTTGAAGAGACTTGTAGACAACCTATAGGGCTTTAAAACTCTTTTTGTAGAATTAAATTTTATGCACTGTATATAAAGTTATTGGTTTGTGAAGTTGGAGAAAAAACTGTTTTCAAAAACTGAATTTTTAGAAAACAAATGTTCCGATACGCTGTCCGTCCCGTCAATCCGGGCGACGTGGTCGCGAACCGAAAGCATCGAAAGGGGTGTATCGACTTCGTGGACGTGTGAGCTTTGACGGAATTCATATTGGTCGCGTGTGCGTGACGAATTTGATGCGTATCCGTCAAAAATTTACCGTATCGGCCTTTTTACAAATTTGTCAATTACTTTGTGCACGCTTGTCATATCGAGACGAAACTTATGCCAACATGTCCGTATCATTTTTCTGGTCCTGTATGCCAAGTTTGGTCTGATTATGAGAAAGTCGACCGGAATGATATTTTGGCGGGTCCGCGACCCGATTCAACGGGCAAATTTGTGTACGACCCACCGGAATCCAACTTTGGACATACGGTTTGGTTCATCTCATCAAACCAGACCTGTAGACATGTATTTTGATGACTTTAGAGACTGTAGGTTCTGGCACGTTTTTCGGTGCAAAGTGGGTCCAACGGCGGACACCATTTTGACCCAAAATTACCGTTTTTCCCCTGTGTCCAGAATTAGACTTATGGATAGGTGTTTCTAGTTATTTTGACCATTATGAGAACGTTTGTAATGTCTGTTTCAGCAGTAGGAGGCTGTTGTGCGAGTTGACCGTTCGTGGCTCATTGAGTGGGTTGTAGTTTCGATTTTCTCAGCTCAGGACAACAGGCAAGTACATTCTCTGATAGTTTTCATTGGTTTGATATCTACTATATTCGATTCAGTTATAGTGTTATACTTGATTCTCGACACGAGGATACACAGACTAGTATACGTGAATCTCGCCATGAGATGTCATTCCCGGTTTACCTGGTATATGAGTACATTGTTCGATATTATTTCCTGTACTTGTATAGACACCGATTTGGGAGTGGGCTGACCCCCTGCTCTTCGAATCCCGTGTCATGACCTGTCATGTCTGGATTCATTATACTACTCAGGGATGGGGAGTTATTAGAGGTTATGTGATCATACCCCTACTTGTTTATTACTTGTGCATAGCTCCACCCTCACCACACGTAGGGTGTAGCCTGACCTTATACTACTTGTACATAGCTTTCCATTTTGGCCGACCTGATCTCTATACTATTATACAACCTGTGCATTGCCAGTCAAATGGAACAGCCTGATCTTGACCCAAGCCGATCACATAACGCTCTAATATCTCATAGCACTTTATTTTATGTTTACATCATACATCAGATTACTTTCTATTGCTTATACTCCAGTTTTATCTTATATCTCACATATGACATGATATCCAGTTCTCTTGTACTGTTTTACTTTCAGTTTGACATTTCATCTTGTATTTCATTATGATTGTCTCTTATAGTATTTGTCAATTCACATGGAACTGCTGTTGGTGTTTGTACTTGCTCATATCCTAACAGGATAACCCCCATTATTTTTCAGAGGATTTAGATGCAGATTGTCCGACCTACTACGGGTTTGGCATAGATGGAGCCTACGACCAGGACCAGCCTGTGGACCCGGTGATCGTAGAGGACGCACCATCAGTAGTGACCTAGTTCACCTAGGTTTTGTCTTGATTACATTCCAGTTTGATACTTTGAGACTTGTAGTATTTATTTTGGGATATTGTTTTATGTCTTGGTCTCTGAACTTGTGATTGCGACTCAGCATTATTTCAGACTATTTATCTCATCTTTATCTTTATCTTTATCATCGTTTTTATCTTTCTTAGAATTATGTGATTGAGTTGTGGTTATATTCCTCCGTGCGGAGATGACAGGTTATATTATTGTGTCTTAGATTCTATTTATTCTAGAGGACCTTTACAGCGTTCTACTGCCGATACTGCGGCGTAGGCTGGATGTACCACGTGCTCGTGCCCCTAAAAAGGGTGCGGGTCGTGACAACAACGACGATCTGTTTCAACCGTTACATCAGCGAAGACTACACCAGCAGGGCCCATAAGACATCCTGCGACACATCAGCAGCCTAGAGCTTCCCCACAACCAGTGAGGGAATTACCCACCTGTCATTATTATGGTAAGAAAGGACATTGTCAGAGGGATTATCGTCGAAAGTTGGGATTGTGTATGGTTTGCGGGTCAAATCAACACCAAGCTCGAGATTGACCTTCTAGGCAGTAGCAGATGTAGAGAGTAGCATTACCAGCACCAGGAGGAGGAGCACCACGTCTGCCAGTAGCTATTGGATATCCTAGGGGCAACCAAAACTCGGGACAAGTCTTCAGTATGATCACCGCGGGGCCACCAACCCAAGGAGCCATAGGGACAGGTATGACGTCTTAGTTAAATTTACCATTGCATGACCATGATCATAGAATGACTTAGAAATTTTATGATATAAACCTTGATAGAAATAGAAACACGAGGGTATCCTATCTAGTTAGAAACCACCACCGCGATCCTTGTAAGTACCATGATTTGTTCTACTCCCTCGGATCGTATGTCAACGTAGTGTCCTGCTAAAATGCAGAAGTGCGACGGCGACATACACGACCGTTTACCTCTTTTTGCACGAAAATCGTGACACGATTTTCGCGCTCTATTCTTCCTCCGTCTTGCACTTTGTTTCTACAGATCGTGCGTTATTTTTTTATTACGAGGACAAAATTCTTATAAGTTGGATAGGATGTAAAGCCCTGAATTTCTATGGATTTTTAAAATTTTTTATTTAATAAAATAGCTATGATTTTTTTATTTTTTATAATAATATCTTTATGAATATAGTCTTATTCAGGGATTAGTTTTGTGTGTAGGATGACTCGAGAATATGGCACGGCTAGTGTAGTCATGTGCCATGACTAGCCTATTAGCTATATACCTTGCTAAATCAATTTATTTTAATTTTTAATTATTTTTAAATTATTATATCGTACATTGGTTATCTATTCCATGTTTTACTATTTATTTATTTATTTAGTTATTTATTTATTGTTTTATAAAAAAGGATTTGAATTAAATATTATTTGTAATAATAATAGTTAGGTACTCACCCAAATACCCAAATTATTTGTTGACTGTTTTATGATTATAATTATTTACATTATCATCAATATTATTATTATTATTAGTACTAATTTTATTATTAGTGTTATTAATAATAACATTATTTGTTTAATTCTAAATTTTAGAAAATGATTCTTAAAATATATGTATATATATTTTTACTAGGGAAAAAAATATGTTACAACAAAGTCTAGAAATTTTAGAAGATATTTTTTATATGTATTTGAATATATATATATATATATATATATATATATATATAAGCTAAATAAGATTTTAGAAAAAAAAAACCAACCACTGATCAGTGCCTCTGTGGCACTGTTGCTCTTCTCTGAACCGAAGAAGAGCCGAGCCAAAGCTTCAACGAAGCTTTTTAATTTTTTTTCTTTTTGTGATTCGATCAAATCCTACACCAAATCCTTCAAAAATTTCTCCATTGCAATCCAAATAAGATTCTCTTCCGATTTAAATCAATCCGAATCTAAAAATCAGATTTAATTTGATCAGGAATCAAATTAAAATTTTCATATATATAGATGTTTCTTTTTCCGAAAGACCAAAACCTTTCACTCGATCGGCCGCGACCCCACGTCTCGAGCAACTGCTGCGAAACTCTTGACCCCCGGCGAACCTTCCTCGCCTCTGCCGCGACCTCCTGCACGCACGCGGTGTCGGAGGAGCAGCCGGCGGCCAGAACAGCCGCACGAAGCACCCACAGTAGCAGCAGCAGTCGGCCACGCATAGTCATCTTCCAGGTAAAGTTTCTTCCTCTCCTCTCTATATTTCGATACAATTGGTTCTACATGACCACAACATATACACCTTTGAAACCCTTCAAACGCAATAGATTGCTCGAGAAGTTCATCCAAAAATCCCGAAAAATTTGGGTTTCAGGAACTTAAAACAGAACAAAACAAGTCCCAAACCCTCAACTTTGAGGATCCGTTCCCGTCAACCCATTGACCAGTTTGTCAATCCACTTTAACAACCTTGTAGGCCACCTAACCAGGAACAAAACTATTTTTACTTTTTATTATAGCAGTATATTCATAGTTTAAATTAATTTCAAAAATCTCGAAAAATCAGTTTTAAAAACTTTGAAAAAATTCGATATGAGGTTCGTCCCGACAAACCGGACGACCCCGTCACAAACCGAAGGCATCGAAAGGTGCGTATCGACTTTGTGTACGTGTGGACTTTGACGGAATTCGAATTGGTCGCGTGTGCGCGACGAATTTGACCTGTATCCGTCGAAGAACGTCATATTAGCCATTTTCTAAATTTCCCAATTACTTTGTGCACACTTGTCAAATCGCGACGAAACTTGCACCATTGGACTCAAAATATTTTTCTGGTCCTGTGAGCCAAGTTTGGTTTGATTCTGAGACCATTGACCGGATCGCCGTTTTGTGGACCCCACGATTCGAATCAACGGACGATTTTGTGCACGGCTCAACGGAATCCAAAACTGGACATACCGTTGGGTTCGTCTCCTCAAACCGGATCCATAGTCATATAGTTTGACGACTTTAGACAACGTAGGTTCTGGCACACGTTTCGGCACAAAGCGGGTCCAACGGCGGACATCGATTTGACCCAAAATTACGATTTTTCCCCTGTTTCGGAATTGGACTTTCGGACAGGCGTTTCCTAGGTATAGCTTTTACACCGAGAACGTTTTTTATGTTTGTTTCAGCATCCGGGAACGTTTACGGAGGTTCCATTCTTGTAGCTTATTCTCCATTGTCGATTTTATCTACTAGACGTCGTCAAAACACCTTCCAACCACCAGACAAGTATACCTTGCTATATTTACTGTCATATTATTTATTTTTAGTATTTATTTACATTGTTTCATATTTTTGTCTTATTTGTTATAAATTGTGCGTCCAAGCCACACTTAGGTGCAAGCGACTCTATTAGTCATTTTTTTTGTTGTTTTATTTTATTTGATGCATGTTGACTTAGTTTTAGCAGATTACCTTCTTGTTGTGGGATATCCTTATATCTCCATTGGTCATGATACTCACACTACACGGTTTGAGACATGTTGCTAGGGGCACGGCTTGCATATTGACTGGCCATCTCTATGTAAGAAGTCGTATGACGGATAGATGGTCGTAACTGCTATGACTAAGGTATAGAGACTCAAGCAGTTATAAAACTGGACGAGTTATGGATATGAATTGGACAGTGTGGGAAATACTGGGAGAGGACAGTCGCTAGTGCGTATGGGAAGCCAAACAGGTAAACCATAGTTTTCGAAAGGAACTATGGCGATATATATTTGCAGATACCCTTTGACGTTTTGGACGTTACGGCCGGATACGTATGACTGGATGCCAGTTGCGTACTTATAGCCTAAAAATCTCACCCATGCGCATGAAAATTGTCCTCTAAATTGCACAATAGATGGTTAGAATTTCCTTTGCATATTAGTGTCTAGGAGAGTCTTTGCATATTATTATTATTCTTCTGACAGTTCATATTAGCATGTTCTTCCTGTATCTTGTTACGTCCCTCTGAGGACCTGGTGATCTCTCCAGGTAAAGACAACGAGCAGTATCCTGAGGAGTACAGTTCTGGACTAGAGGCTCCATTTGCAGCTGAGGAGGTCTCGCCTTCGGAGCCTATTTGATTCTATTCTTAGTTGATGGACTTATGTAGGTGATACTCTTTTTCATATTCATTTCAGTTGATATAAAACCCCTATTTTTTAAATTATTTATTATTATTTTATTAGACTTAAATATGAAATTGTATAATTTATGGTTTTTTTTTGATGACCCAGCTTGGCCAATTCAGCCCGAACAGGGCCCGAACCAAAATAAAGCCCATGTGAGCATGTGCTGTGACTAAGGTGGCCATATAGAAATATTTTGTGTATATACAAATATTTTAAATTATTTTTAGAGACTTGTTGAATATTTATTGACTTTTGGTACAAAATTTATGTTTTATTAATAAAATAATATTTTACAAGATGGTATAATTTTCTGGACCCATACATGGGTGAACGGTAAAGTTCACCCATTGGAACGATTATTATTATATTATTATTATTATTATTATTATTATTATTATTATTATAATTTAAGTTATTTTGCGGAGAGTAAATAAATATGTTCATTCTATTTAGATATTATTGTTATTATCACTATTATTGAGATTGATTTATTGTAAGTTGAATTTATATATATGTAGGTATGCTTAAATATATTAAATATTTTGGAAAGATAATATTAAGTTTTATTTTAGATATTTTATTGTGGTAGTAAATATATATACATATGTCCATGTATAGATACATATATGAAAAGGATTTGAAAGGATATAAAACAAGATAAATAAAAAAAAAGAAAAAGAAAAAGAAAGTGGTGGGGCCGACCCCCACCACCAACGCCAACTATAGCTGTGCATATGCCATGCACATAAACATATGTTATATATATATATATAAATAAGTTGTAGATAAGAAAAGAATTTTTTTTTATTGTGGCCGGCCCCACCAAAAGTGGCAGCCGACCACAATATGTTGGCAAACACCAGCAAGCATAGCCTAGTGCCCCCCTCCCTTTACATTAGTAGCAGTAGCATAAAGGGGCCGACCCCCTTAAACAACTCAGCAGCTTGTGCTTTGGCCGAACCCTCTTCTCCCTCTCATACACACACACACACACACACACACACACATATATATATATATATATATATATATATATATATATATATATATATATATATATATATATAACCCTAAATTTCTTCCTCTACTTTCCTCCTCCTCTCTCCTCCACCCTCGGCAACTCCTTCCCCCTCGCGAGCACATCAACTCCCCACGACAGCGGCGACGGAAACGACGACGACAACAACAACCACAACAGATTCCCACTTTAAGGTATCCCACTTCCCCGATCGATTTCTCAGTCAATTCTACTCCGTTTTTAGATCCGTAAAATTTGTGTAGAAAGTCCACATGACCCTCTTCGAGATCCTCCAGGTGGATTTTGACATGGCCATCCAACTTGCTCGAAAAATCGAGACGAAGTTGGAGTAAAACCCACTTTTCTGAATATTAAAAACTGTTTCAAAACACCAACTTGTCGCCCACTTTTCTCGCTGTCCATTAAACTTTCGTAAAAACTAATTAAAGACAGTCAAAGACAACATAACCGAGATTGTAACGCACCTTCTGGATTCACTTTTCATCTAGTATGTAGAAAGTTACACGTTGTTAAAGTTTTACGAAAAACTGTAAATTCTGTTAAACACCCGATACGGCGTGTGCCCCGACAAACCGGACGACGTGGTCGCGCACTATACGCATCGAAAGGCGCATATGGATGTTGTCGACGTGTGGGAACTGACAGAACCTGATTTTGTTGCATGTGCGCGACGAAATCAATACGTATCCGTCGAGATACCCCGTATCGACCCTTTGCAAATTAAGTCACAACTTTGTGCACGCTCATCATATCGCGATAAAACTTGCGCCATTGGACTCGAAATATTTTTCTGGTCCTGTGAGCCAAGTTTGGTCCGATTCTGAGACCGTTGATCGGGACGCTATTTTGGCGGGCCCACAATCTCACTCAATGGGCGATTTTGTGCACATCCCACCGGAATCCAAAATTGGACATACCGTTGGGTTCGTCTCGTCAAAACAAATTTATAGACATGTAGTTTGACAACTTTAGAGACCGTAGGTTCTGGCACACATTTCGGTGCAAAGCGGGTCCAACGACGGACATCGTTTTTGACCCAAAATTACGATTTTGCCCCTGTTCCAGAATTTAACTTTTGGACAGGCGTTTCCTAGGCATATCGTATATTCCAAACTCGTTCGTGATGTTTGTTGCAGCATCCGGAGTCATCTGCGGGATTTGGCTTTTCTTGCTTTGTTTATTTTGCCGGTTCGAGCTACTGGATTATTCCCTTTTGCACATAACCTCAGGCAAGATACCTTGCCTTTACTGTTTAATTTTCCTGCTTTATATCATGCATGTTGTGTTAAATTTCAAGATTGTTTCTTTCTAAATTATATGTAGATACAAATTACTATATTTTATAAAATTGGCTTAGAGTTAAGAGACTACCATCAAAGTTAGTGTGTCTCATTGACTTACCATGAGCGTACACGAGTTGTGTGTGAGAGTTGTGAGTATCATATAGAGGTCACTTGCATGTGGGCTGATCTCCCGTGCGCATGCGTAGGAATAACTGTCAATAGATGCATGATTAGAAGACTTGACAGTTATCTATATTAAAACAGTGTGGTGGAAACGACACGTGTTTGTGTGTCATGGTTACGACACACATATATTATCATTGGAGGGAGGGGACAGCTACTAGCGTAGGGGCTACTTTATTACACATTTGGGAGATAGTGTCTCGGATGTGCGCTACGTGTTACCCGGCCGATAGTGTCTCGGATGAGCGCTACTTGTTGGCCACTCTTTATTACATGCTTGAGACAGCCCCTGCGTAGAACGTTGTCCTCTAAATTGAATCCACATAGAATGGTTAGGAACCTTTACCCATGCATACTTTTCTATTGAGCTTTATTTATTCAGTTTATTGGCATGATATTATGTGTCTTGTTACGTCCCTCTGAGGACCTGGTGATCTCTCCAGGTGTGTGTTTTCGTGATTTCTTGTAGGTGCTCTAGCTAAGGCCATTCCTTCCTTCGTGATGACTGCTTTTGGACTTGTCATTGCTTCGCTCGACCAATCACTTTCTTTGTATATTTTTCTCTATTTAAATTAGTTGGTAGTGGACTTTGTCTCCGCCCAACGATTGTATCATAAATATTCAAGTTGATTTCTATATTATTATTCCTTTCATTGTGGATGAGATTTAGTGTCTTGGCTTTCTACATTTTATAGCTTATGTATACATACGAGCCGTATATTTACTCGTATGTATACAGCTGGCATGATACGTATCTAGTCTCAAGAATTTGGGACTGGGGCGTTACATGTTTTTGTGGTGGCCCATGCAGGTCAAGTTTGTCACTTCGGTTACATAATTGTACCGATATGAGCCTGCAATATAGGATTAGAATCTAGAAATCTTATCCATACAGCTTGATCTCTTCTCTTGACTTCAAATTTTGAACTCTCGTTCGACTTTCTTGAATTACATCTTGCTTGATTCTTTTCTACCGTTGATTCTTATTTTCGTGCTTAGTGTCAACTAGGAAGATGACTACACTTGTATATGCTTATAGGTCAAACACACGGCTAAAATGGTTATATTGGCAATTGGAATACATTCAAGACTCTAATTGAGTTAAAAAGGCTTTTTAGTGTGATTTAATGATTAGTAATTGGTAAAGTAGGATATTACCACGGAAAGTTTTAATCTTGAGATTTCTAAATAGTAAACACCATAGGATTGATACTGCAAAAAAAAAAAGCTAGATTCTTTATACCCTTGATTTAAGAAATTGATTGGATTTTTGAGTTTTGATATTTATGAATAATGGGGTTATAGCTATACATCTTTGAACAAATATAAAATTGATTTGCTTTTCGAGTTGTGATATTTATAATTTTTGGGTGATAGATATACATCTTTGAACAAATATAAAATTTATTTGATTTCAAGTTTTGATGTTTATAATTTATTGGATTATAGTTATACACCTTTGAACAATTATAAATTTGGTTTGAAAATGATCTTAGCTTTTAAAAATGGCCGTAGAAATTGTTTAAATTTGAGTTGTACAACTTGCGATTTTCGTGTTTAGCAAATTTTAAATTTTAAGTGGAAATAATGACGGTGAATTTTGGTTTAAAATATTTGAAAGTTATGAAAACGATTTTTAGAAATTTTTATTTTAAATGGTGCCTTATGATTGAGGATTTACAAATCTATTTAGATTTTTGGTAAAAAAAGATTTTGACTGATAAGATTATTTGAAAATTTAGTTTAATGTGGGATTGCTAATATTAAAATTTTTGGGAGAATTTCGAAGGATGTGATGGAAAATTATTTTGATTGATTAAAGGAAGTTACCATTTAAAAGTTGTGATTTTGTTGGAATAACTTAGCATGAATAGAAGTTAAAATTGATGAGAGCATTGAGCTTAATTTTTGAGATTGCTTTTAATATGCTAAGAGTTTTATTATGAGTTATTGGAAAATTTTAGAGTGTTAAATTTTTGATTGATTGTGAAATTTTTATGGATTCGTAAATTATGAACTCTTGAGTTAAATAGTTGAATTTAAACGTTAGTTTTGGAAAATGTTAGTAGTAACGTGATAAAATTTTGCTTTGAGATTTATGAAAGTGAATTAAATTTTTTATGATGAATTTGAACGGCTTGGAGTGAATACAAATTTTGGTGGTTTATTTTTGAAAGTTTAATTTTGAAACTTTTGGAGGAAACTTTAGTTCAATATTAATGGTAGGCCACAAAGGTAGCCCTAATGAGTTAGAAGTATTCCACATTAATTGTCATGTCACTTATGACCATGATAGTAGTATATACACAAGTGTTGTTAGTCATCTACCCAGCTATGTGACTGTATTTCCATCTCGACTTACTCGGCCTTCCTTCAATTCTAGATCTTTTAATTGCGACCTTCTAACCCGCTTGTATTTTGAATAATGATCTAATGGTTCCTTAACTGTATTCATCTAGAAGACTATATTCCCCCTGGAACTGTGTTCCTAAATTATTTACTGGATTTTTTTAATTTTATTGTATGCTTTAACTTGATCATCTTGATTTTTGTGCATTAAATATCACCTCATGAACTCCCACTTTCTATTTTAGATATTTTGGCATCCCTTACCATGACTTTGATATTTGGAGCACAACACTAGACTTTTCCTTCCAACAAATTTTATATGTAAGACCTAGACAAGTCCACCTTCATGTAGATATATCATGTCCCACTAAAACACGTCTCCTTGTCCTCTATTTTTCTTGGTATGACTTTCTGGTCGAAATGGCCAAACTATAACCTTTACCATGATACCAATATATTTTTCGACCACGGATAGGGATTCCATTTCGACGCAATTCTTTCGACCCGATATGTGATTGTGTTCTACTAATTTCCTTAAATGCTAAAATTTGTACGTTATCTTGATTGCTTGACCCATTGTCCCATGATACTATTAGTTTAACTCTTGTAAGTTGGGTAGAATACCTCACCACCTAACAAACCTTTTTTCTTGTGAACCACATTGGTAAGTTCACTTAGACTATAAATTCAGAGGACCCTATCTTATCCAGTCTACCAAGCCATAAATGAAGAAACACTAGGACAACTGTATAGGCCCAAACTTCGGACGAGCCTTGATTTTAAAAGATCTTGGACTATTTAAAATTTCCTTCATCAGTACCTCCCTTGCTCATATTTTGACTATCTCACGCTGCTAACGTAGCTTCAGTTTTGCAAGCTTATTTCGTTATCAAGCTTGATCATGACATATTTTATTGGGTGCACCCACTAACATATTGTCTAATCAGAACCGGTGCATGATGGTGTGATCAACCTATTGCACTTTGGTTCGCTTATCACATATTATTCTACGTGGATGAAGACATAGTAAACTTGTCTTAGAGTTTCATCCGCGACAGCCTTGGCAATTCTCTTTTGAATTATTTTCGCCGCCTATGAACCCCGCAATTCGTACTCAATATATAACACCGTCTTTGAAACCTTTATTGTTCTTGTCTTTTACTTATTTTCGAAAGACAAGGTACTGTACTTGCTAAGATAGACTCAAGATATCATCTTTGGTTGTCCAATCGGTTAATTATACACAAATGTAGATAGCCACCGACCGACTCATGTGGCTATATCCTCGCCTTTAACTACTCCTCATTTCTTAACCCTAGAATTATTATCGTGTCCTTCCAATTGTTCTTGAGCACTCGAGAATGATTCTAATTATTCACTTAAATCAAACTCTAAATCGAGGCGATTAGTCTCCAGTTTCTCTCTAGGAACCACATCTCCCAAATGTCTAAATTATTCTCTTTGATCTACTCAATTCCTTATTACTCTTCAAATTGGATTATCGAAATTTTACTACCTTCACTGGCAACCCTTATTCAATTCCATAACCATGATATTTTTTTGTATATATCGACTCCACAATTTTCTATTGCATGGTGGTGTTGAACGCCATTTTATCGCCTCCTCCAAAATTTAATTGCATTTTGGTATTGACGAACTCTTCCGATCCCTCAACCCTATCTACCCTATTAATCCTAAATTTTGAGGACGAAATTCTTGTAAGTTGGGTAGGATGTAAACCCTATTTTTTAAATTATTTTTTATTATTTTATTAGACTTAAATATGAAATTGTACAATTTATGGTTTTATTTATTTTTTTTGATGACCCGGCTTGGCCAATTTAGCCCGAACAGGGTCCGAACCAAAATAAAGCCCATGTGAGCATGTGGGGTGACTAAGGTGGCCATATAGAAATATTTTGTGTATATACAAATATTTTAAATTATTTTTAGAGACTTGTTGAATATTTATTGACTTTTGGTACAAAATTTATGTTTTATTAATAAAATAATATTTTACAAGATGGTACAATTTTCTGGACCCATACTTGGGTGAACGATAAAGTTCACCCATTGGGACGATTATTATTATTTTATTATTATTATTATTATAATTTAAGTTATTTTGCGGAGAGTAAATAAATATGTTCATTCTATTTAGATATTATTGTTATTATTACTATTAATGAGATTGATTTATTGTAAGTTGAATTTATATATATGTAGGTATGCTTAAATACATTAAATATTTTGGATAGAGAATATTAAGTTTCATTTTAGATATTTTATTGTGGTAGTAAATATATATACATATGTCCATATATAGATACATATATTAAAAGGATTTGAAAGGATATAAAACAAGATAAATAAAAAAAAAGAAAAAGAAAAAGAAAGTGGTGGGGCCGACCCCCACTACCAACGCCAACTATAGCTGTGCATATGCCACGCACATAAACATATGTTATATATATATATAAATAAGTTGTAGATAAGAAAAGAAAAAAAAAATTTATTGTGGCCGGCCCCACCAAAAGTGGCAGCCGACCACAGTATGTTGGCAAACACCAGCAAGCATAGCCTAGCGCCCCCCTCCCTTTACATTAGTAGCAGTAGCATAAAGGGTCCGACCCCCTTAAACAACTCAGCAGCTTGTGCTTTGGCCGAACCCCCTTCTCCCTCTCATACATATATATATATATATATATATATATATATATATATATATATATATATATATATATATATATATATATATGATATAAAACCCTAAATTTCTTCCTCCACTTTCCTCCTCCTCTCTCCTCCACCCTCGGCAACTCCTTCCCCCTCGCGAGCACAGCAACACCCCGCGACAGCGGCGATGGAAACGACGACGACAACAACAACAACAACATATTCCCACTTTAAGGTATCCCACTTCCCCGATCGATTTCTCTGTCAATTCTACTCCATTTTTAGATCTGTAAAATTTGTGAAGAAAGCCCACATGACCCTCTTCGAGATCCCCAGGAGGATTTCGACATGGCCATCCAACTTGCTCGAAAAATCGAGACGAAGTTGGAGTAAAATCCACTTTTCTGAATATTAAAAACTGTTTCAAAATACCAACTTGTCGGCCACTTTTCTCGCTGTCCATTAAACTTTCGTAAAAACTAATTAAAGACAGTCAAAGACAACATAACCGAGATTGTAATGCACCTTCTGGATTCACTTTCCATCTAGTATGTAGAAAGTTACACGTTATTAAAGTTTCACGAAAAACTGTAAATTCTGTTTTCAAAAAGTGGGAAAACACCCGATACGGCGTGTGCCCCGACAAACCGGGCGACGTGGTCGTGCACTATACGCATCGAAAGGCACGTATGGATGTTGTCGATGTGTGGGAACTGACGGAACCCGATTTTGTTGCATGTGCGCGACGAAATCACTGCATATCCGTCGAGATACCCCGTATCGACCCTTTGCAAATTAAGTCACAACTTTGTGCACGCTCATTATATCGCGATGAAACTTACGCCATTGGACTCGAAATATTTTTCTGGTCCTGTGAGCCAAGTTTGGTCCGATTCTGAGACCGTTGATCAGGACGCTATTTTGGCGGGCCCACAATCCCACTCAACGGGCGATTTTGTGCACAGCCCACCGGAATCCAAAATTGGACATACCGTTGGGTTCGTCTCGTCAAAACAAATTTGTAGACATGTAGTTTGACAACTTTAGAGACCGTAGGTTCTGGCGCGCATTTCGGTGCAAAGCGGGTCCAACGACGGACATCGTTTTTGACCCAAAATTACGATTTTGTCCCTGTTCCAGAATTTAACTTTTGGACAGACGTTTCCTAGGCATATCTTATATTCCAAACTCGTTCGTGATGTTTGTTGCAGCATCCGAAGTCATCTGCGGGATTTGGCTTTTCTTGCTTTGTTTATTTTGCCGGTTCGAGCTACTGGATTATTCCCTTTTGCACATAACCTCAGGCAAGACACCTTGCCTTTACTGTTTAATTTTCTTGCTCAATATCATGCATGTTGTGTTAAATTTCAAGATTGTTTCTTTCTAAATTATATGTAGATACAAATTACTATATTTTATAAAATTGGCTTAGAGTTAAGAGACTACCATCAAAGTTAGTGTGTCTCATTGACTTGCCACGAGCGTACACGAGTTGTGAGTATCATATAGAGGTCACTTACGTGTGGGCTGATCCCCCGTGCGCATGCGTAGGAATAACTGTCAATAGATGCATGATTAGAAGACTTGACAGTTATATATATTAAAACAGTGTGGTGGAAACGACACGTGTTTGTGTGTCATGGTTACGACACACGTATATTATCATTAGGGGGAGGGGACAGCTACTAGCGTAGGGGCTACTTTATTACACATTTGGAAGATAGTGTCTCGGATGAGCGCTACTTGTTGGCCACTCTTTATTACATGCTTGAGACAGCCCCTGCGTAGAACGTTGTCCTCTAAATTGAATCCACATAGAATGGTTAGGAACCTTTACCCATGCATACTTTTCTATTGAGCTTTATTTATTCAGTTTATCGGCATGATATTATGTGTCTTGTTACGTCCCTCTGAGGACCTGGTGATCTCTCCAGGTGTGTGTTTTCGTGATTTCTTGCAGGTGCTCTAGCTAAGGCCATTCCTTCCTTCGTGATGACTGCTTTTGGACTTGTCATTGCTTCGCTCGACCAATCACTTTCTTTGTATATTGCTTCTCTATTTAAATTAGTTGGTAGTGGACTTTGTCTCCGTCCAACGATTGTATCATAAATATTCAAGTTGATTTCTATATTATTATTCCTTTCATTGTGGATGAGATTTAGTGTCTTGGCTTTCTATATTTTACAGCTTATGTATACATACGAGCCGTATATTTACTCGTATGTATACAGCTGGCATGATACGTATCTAGTCTCAAGAATTTGGGACTGGGGCGTTACAGTTGATTTCTTTCAGTAGCTCGGTAGTGGATTTGTTTCCGCCCGACATATATTTCTCTTTATTTTGAGTTGAGATATTTGGTTTGTTATTTCTCTTATTTTTTATTGTGGATGAGATATAGATGTTGCCTGTGACCTTGATATATTGTTATGAGCTGGAGCTCTCTTATTACAGCTTATGTGTGTACACGTAGATTCCATATATTGGAGTAGTCTGCGTATGCATATAGCTGGCATGTACGTATTTCCTAGTCCTACGTATATTGGGACTGGGGCGTTACAAAGCCCCTTTGGGGCTTAGCTCCAAAGGGAATAAATCCAAGAGAGTGACAAAAGCATTAATGCTTTCTTCAGGAAGTTTTAACCTTACCTCCTAGTAAAATATCCCACATGGTTCCCTCCTTAGGGTCACCACCCCATGTGCATCTCTCAACACCTCACTTGGTATTATTTTGAGATACTCACTTGGATGCTTTTCCAATGTGGGACTATCTTTCTAGGCTTGAAAGAGAGCAAGGTCTTCTCAAGTCAAGGAAAAGCTCCAACACATGCAACATTTAATCAAATTTGGCCTATTCCGTATTACAGAAATAACTTTATTGAATCAACAAGAAAAGGATTACATACACAAACCATCCATAATTATAGAACACTAGAGGGGGGTGAATAGGGTAATAAAAAATTACTTAACACAAGTAAGCTATTTTACTGAAGTAAATAAGAGAGAGAGAGAGAGAGAGAAAGAGAATCAAACACTCGATGTATCCTGCTCTCCTCCCTAGAGGCAATCCAGTCCCGAAACTCTCTCTGGCTTAAATCCACTATTGACTAAATAGTTACACACGAGTTTGGATCCGAAGAACTTGCCAACTTCAACACGAGTTTGGATCCGAAGAACTCGTCAACTTCTTACACACGAGTTTTCTTACGATGGCTCGTCAACTTCAAAAAGAAAAGGACATAAAACTGTTGATCTTCTATAACACTTGAAGATCGAAAAGTACCACTCTTGAATACTCTAGCACTTTTGGATTGGATGACAATTAAAAGCTTGGGTAGGATAGTAATGGTGGAGCTCTTGGTTGTTGAGAAATTTATGGCTTAAGTGGATAGCCTTCAATGGAAGGAAGGAATCCATTTATATAGAAATCCAAGAAAGGATAGCATTTAATGCTCCTGAACATAATACAGACGGCATGCCATCGGTATGGACCTGCATACCGTCGGCATACCGTTCGAAACAGTAACGATAATAAATCTATCCGTTGGGAGCATTTAATGCTAGTATCTTGTCCATTTAAAAATCAAATCTGATGAAGCCGGTATACCGTCGGTATGCAGTGGTATGCCGTCGGTATTTCGATGTTCGTCACAGAATATTTTGTGGCTCACAAAATGGTATACCGTCGGTATACTGTATTTTGTTGCCGGTATGTCGAGTTTCGTCACAGAACATTTTGTGGCTCACAAAACGGTATACCGCCGATATACTGGAGTATGTCGTCGGTATGCCGAGTTTCGCTACAGAACATTTTGTGGCTCTCAAAATGGTATACCGTCGGTATACTGTAATATGTTATCGGTATGCCGAGTTTTGTCACAGAATATTTTGGAGCTCAGAAATGGTATACCGTCGGTACACAGCGGTATACCATCAGTATGCCGTTTCTTTAGACATTGATTTTTGACTGAAAAAATAGAAGAGCTTTTTGTTTGTCATCCAACCTTAGATGTTATACAGAAAGACCTAGACCTTGTACAGACTCAAAATCTTGAATCTTTTGAGAGCTGTCTTTAGTGGAGCGCTGGTCTTTTCTTCAGTCTTCTTTTAGGGACTTCCATAAGGCTTTGATGACTCGGCTTGAATGGACAGATCTTTTTGTATGAGAGATTGAGAGATTATATGTTAGCTAAAATATAGAAAAAACTAATCTACGAAGATGCTGTTAATGTTATCAAAATAAATGTGCCAACAATCTTCCCTATTTTGATTGACAAAACAGAGAGATAGCATCTTCAGGGAGTGACCCCCGTAGGTAGACTACTCCCTCTCAATACGTTTTCTTCCCCTTTGTCACTTAATCAAAGATAGAAAATCAAGTATTTTAGCCAGAAAACATGAGAGTTCAAGAGTAAGCGAAAGCATGCATATATTTGATTATCAAAGTGGGAAAGTACATGCTTGATAATTCATAGACAAGAAGACAAATAAACTCTCCCTAACGAGAGTAAAGCAAGACATAAAACGGTCCCCGTAGGACCACACAAGATATTGAAACATAACCATTGGTCCCCGCAGGACCTCAAAAGACACACACTAAATACGGACACCAATTCTTTATTCAACCATCAACAAAAGTTGACCACAGCTACTGATCCGCTGGATCATCGTCCTCATCACCCGGAGTCTCGTGAAAGGCACCAAAGGGATCCACACCATCGGGGTACATGAACCCATAAGCATTGGAATAAGAGAATCAGGAGCCGTAGTGTAGCTCCCCTTTCCAAAAATTTTAAAATATTTTATTATTATTTATTTTATTTGAATGGTGATTTTTAGATTTTTATAAATAATTAATTAGTTAATTATTACGGTAGATGATTTTAGTCATGGTTAGAAATTGGAGTACAAGGTGCCTAGGAATCATGCACGGATAGTGCAGTGGTGTGCTTTGACTAGTGTTTAGCCATGGTTTAGGAAAGCCGAGCCATAGGATTGTTCTAACTAGAAAAACCAGGCCAAGTTGCGACTTAACCCCTATAGAACGTTTTAATTATTTACTAATTAGATTATTAAATTTTAGGAAAGCTGGTTGTACTAAACTAGTCAAACTGGTCCCGAACTGAGCCCAAGCCCATGTAGTCATACAGTGCGACCAATGGTGTCCATGTAGATATATAGAAGTGTATATATAATTGTAGATTATTTTATAATACAGGAAGTAATTTCTGTTAATGGATATAAATATAATATGTACAATATTTTCTATTTTGATTCTACTTACTTTGAGAATATAATATATATTTTCTTCGCTACCTTTGTGCAATGTGGTATTAGACTATATATATATATAGATGTCTACTGGTATATACTATTATCTTCCAAAACTTTTATATTACATTTCATCCTATACATTACTATTTATTTATTCATTTATTTATTTAATTCTACAAAAATTTATGTGCCTTCTATATATATTTATTTGCCTTCTACATAAATTTATGTGCCTTCTATATATACTTATTTGCCTTTTACAAAAATTTAGTTATTCATCATTATTTATTTATTCATTATTAAATTCTAAATATATTTATGTGCCTTCTATATAAAAATACTAAATATTTCTAGAATTTAATAATGTATATACATATATACATGTTATGTATATACATGGGTGTATACGTGTATGTATATATAAATATATATTATATATGTGTGTACGTGTATGCATATATAAATATATAATATATATATGTATGTGTGTGTATGTATATATAAATATATATTATATACGTGTATACGTGTATGTATATATAAATATATATATATATAGGTGTGTATGTATATATATATATATATATATATATATGTGTGTGTGTGTGTGTGTGTGTGTGTGTGTGTGTGCATGAGTATTTATATATATATACATAGATATATATATATATATATATATATAAATATATGTATAGGATTAATAAAAAGAAAAAGAAATAGAGAAAGAAAAAAAAGAATGCAAAAGAATAAAAGCAGCAGCAAACCCGAGCCATATTAGGCCCAGCCAGGCCAAGTCCCAATTCCAAGACCCGGCCGAAGCCAGCCGAGTATACATATCGAGAGTTCTGAACTCGAAAATTCTAAAACCTAGCCGCGCCACCATGGACGCCTCCCCAGTAACCTGGGCGGTCATCCCGACGCCGGAGCGCCGCCGGGGGACCACCGTCGGCGGCCAGGAATGCGTGCGCGTACGGCCAACCGAGCCACATAACGGAAACAGTGACAGTTGCGAACCCAAATTCGTGATCGAAATTCATCCTCATTGTTCGATCATTTTTCGAGATAATTCTTCAGGTATGATCCCGATATATACGCCTTCAATTTCCATCAATTAGTTTGATTTTAGGTAATCTATATTGCCCGAAAAATCGAACCAAAGTTCGGTAAAAATATGTCCCAAAACAGGACCAATAACAGTCCAATCATCCACGTTTGAAGATCAATTTCGATCGATCTAGTGCCAGAGTTGAAATTCTATTTGAACACAGTTTTAGACAATATGTAGGGCTCCATAACCCAATTTGTAGAAGTCGATTTCATCGACTACGCGTCGAGAAATTGGATCCCAAAGTTCATGAAAAATCTGTTTTAAAAATAATAAAATTCTTTGATACGACGTGCGTTCCGCCAATCCGGGCGACGTGGTCGCGAACCGAAAGCATCGAAAGGTGTGTATCGACTTCGTGGACGTGTGGGCTTTGACGGAATTCAAATTGGTCGCGTATGCGCGACGAATTTGATGTGTATCCGTCGAAATTCACTATATCGGCCTCTGTACAATTTTTTTAATTACTTTGTGCACGCTCGTCAGATAGAGACGAAACATGCGCTAACAGGACCGTATCGTTTTTTGGTCCTGTATGCCATGTTTGGTCCAATTCTGAGACAGTTGATCGGATCGCCATTTTGCGGGCCCCACGGTCCGACTCAACGGACGATTTTGTGTACGGCCCGCCGGAATCCAACTTTAGACATACGGTTGGATTCGTATCAGATAACCGAACCTGTTAATATATAGTTTGATGACTTTAGAGACCATTGACTCTGGCACGCTTTTCGGTGCAAAGCGGGTCCAACGACGGACACCGTTGTTGACACAAAATCACTGTCAACCAAATATTGATAGAATTGACTACATGATAGTTGTGATAATTCAATACGACACATGAAGACTACATCCAGTACAAGTCAGACGACAGCTCAGATTTGCAATGCAAGTTACTTTGAGTCTGTATTTTTATAATTTTATTGAGTATAGACTTATGTAAACTGAGCTGTGCTGAGCATCTGAGACTTAGCCTATACCCATACCCAAAAACTAATAGCTCCACACATATCCAAATAAGCCAATTGGACCCATGACCCATTCTGTGCTCTAGAGACAGAGTTCGGGCCGAACTCTGCCTCCACACAGAGTTCGGGCCGAACTCTGCCTCCTAAAATCAGCATCCTAATTTTTAGGGTTGGCTGGTTGCAAGTTGTCCAACGGCCAAATTTTTGAAAATTCCAACCAGAATTCTGGCCGAATTCTGCCTACCTGGTATCCTATAAATAGGCCATGAATTCTCTCATTTTCATTCATCCAATCTTCTCTTCTCTTCTCTTTAAAGCTCTATACAAGCCATACCCTTTTTCATCTACTAGCCACAAGCTCCCTAAGCCTCAAGTGCTTAGTACTTTTCAGTCAGGAGTTTGTGCAAGAGTTCAAGAAGTCGCTTGGAAAATTCCAAGCATCGCTACTGCGATCTTTGTAAGAAGTTGACGTGCTCTTCTGAAGAAAAGGCACGAGATGTAACTACTATTTCATAAATAGTGGATTTAATCCTGAGCTAGAGTTCTCAGGCCTGGACTAGTCCTCCACGAGGGAAACCAGGTTAAAAATTGGCTGTGTTTGTGTATGCTTTCTTGCTCCTTATTTATTTCCGTATTTACTCTGATTACTTTCAGCTTGTGAAAGAGTTTAATTTTTAATTGGATATTATCATTATAAACTCTATTCACCCCCCTCTAGAGTTGCCATCTGTTCTTCAATTGGTATCAGAGCTCTGTTCTCTCAACAAGGACTAACATCCTAGAGCTGATCCATGGCAACCACACAATCCATGATTTCCAATCACGGTGAAGGGCAGTCCACTCATAGGCCTCCCCTATTTGATGGAACTAACTACACCTATTGGAAAACAATGATGAGCTTTTATCTCAAGTCGCTAGACTTCGACCTGTGGACCATCGTCACTGATGGTTACAAAAAGCCCGCCAGGATAGTTGTCAATGGTGATCTCGTTGAGAAACCACATGAAAAATATTCTGACGAGGAGAAGAAACAGGCAAGTCTAGACGCGAGAGCTATTAATGCTTTATTCTGTACTATAGATAGGAATAAGTTCAACAGGGTCTCAACATGCACCACCTCTCACGAAGTATGGAGACTTCTAGAAGTGATGCATGAAGGGACCACCCAAGTCAAGGAATCGAAGATAAGCCGTCTCACTCAAGAATATGAGGCTTTCAAGATGAAGCCAAATGAGACGATCACACAAATGTTCACAAGATTCCTCGACATAATCAATCCCCTATCTTCGTTCGACAAACAATATACGAATCACGAGAAGATTCGCAAGCTACTTAGGGGGCTACCAAAGATTTGGAATCCTAAGGTGACAGCCATCATAGAAGGAAATGATCTCACAACTATGTCCATGGAGACCTTGATGGGAAAGATGATGACTCATGAGCTTGACCTCAAGGACTTCGAAGAGCCTGCTCCTAAGGCTAAGGAGATCGCCCTCAAAGCTTACCGACGATGGACTGACTCCGAAGAGACGGATGACGACAACTCGGAAGGTGATGATCAAGCTGTCCTTGTCCGCAACTTCAAGAAATTCCTTCACTTCAACCGAAGAAAGAAGAAACTACAAGAAGATGACGAAGAAGAGCCAACTTGCTACGGCTGCAAAAAGACGGGACACGTCCGAAAAGACTGTCCATTCTTAAAGAAGAACAACCGCTATGAGAAACCATACAAGAAGGCTTCCTCAAAGAAATATGCCAACACAAGCATTTGGCATGAAAGCGAAGCTAGTGACTCCGAGGAAGAAAATGACTCTCCTCAAGACACTGCAAACGTATGCCTAATGGCAAACGTCCGACAAGGTATCAAACGAAACTCTTGATGATTTCACTTTTGATGAAATTGGCGATGCTTTCACCGATTTACTTGATGACCATAAGAAAGTCATTGGTAAATATAAACATGGCAAGGAAAAGATTAAAAGTCATGAAGTCGAAATTCAAAGACTCTCTTTACTGCTTGATAACATTAGAGACACTTCACCCACGGAAGTCACAAATGAGGTATCTAAGCTTAAAATAAGCCTACATGATGCCGAAGAACGCATTGAACAACAAACACAAGAAATCACAGCACTCAACACGAAGCTTGCTGAAGAAAAGAGTAGATACAAGATTTCTATTACTAAGATATGTGGTTTGAATGCTAAGGTTACTGAACTGCAGGCTGTCTCTAAGAAATTAGAGACTAAATTGGGAAAACAGGTTGCTCAACCTCAAACCCAATCACATGGGACACACACAAAGCATAACACTACTCATACTAGTCAACCACGACATCCACCTGCAGTACGTAATCATGCTTACATATACACACACTTTCATAAAGCACACAAACCACATGCACGTAGAAATAATTCTCATATGTCACAGAATCATCATGCTACACATAGATACAATCATCACTATGTTGCACAAAATCATCATCACTCTACATATAGACATCATCACCATGCTATTCCATATAGACATTATCACCATGCTACTCCACATCACTCTACATATAGACACCATCACCATGCTAACTCTACATATCATCATGCTACTCCACATCACTCTATTCATAGACATCATCTGCATGCTCCTAACATAAATAGGAATGCTATATGTACTTATTGTGGATTATATGGACACATTTCACCACAATATAGAATTAGAAGATTAGTAGATAGAAAGATATATACATGGCTTCCGAAAACTAACTTTTCAGGACCCTCAAGAACTTGGGTACCAAAGGTCACATCTACTCTTGATGTAGGTGGACCTTCCCTCCCCAACTAAGAGTAAGTGGATTCTCGATAGTGGATGCTCGCGACATATGACGGGAGATGCAAATCTTTTCGCATCACTATCGATGAAGAGAGAAGGATATATATCCTTCGGTAACAACCTAAAAGGGTATATTATAGGTAATGGTTTTATTGGTCATCCTCCCTCTCCCGTAATAAAGTATGTCTGCCTAGTGACCGAGTTAAAGCATAACCTGCTCAGCATTAGTCATCTTGCTGACCATGGATATGACATTAACTTTGGACAAAACAAATGCTTTATTTATGATAGGTCAATGGGAGACATTGCTTTTGAAGGGGTAAGAGAGGATAATATTTATATTTTCTATCTGTCTAGAGATACTAACAATGCAGGTAGATGCCTATATGCTCATAAGGATGAAAGATTACTGTGGCACCAGCGTCTTGGTCATGCCAACATGGATACTATATCCAGGCTATCGACTAAGAAGCTAGTTAGAGGCTTGCCCGACATCACATTAAAAAAGGATACTGTATGTGCCGAATATGAACTGAATAAGGCAACCAAGTCCTCATTTCATTCCATAAACTCTGTAAGCACTACTAGACCCTTGCAATTACTCTATATGGATTTATTTGGCCCTAGTAGAGTAGCCAGTCTTGGTGGAAAACTCTACGCTTTTGTTATAGTTGATGATTTTTCTAGATTTACATGGGTTTTCTTTCTTACAAATAAAAGCGATGCTATTTCTGTTTTCAAGATTTTTGTTAAGAAAGTTCAAAACGAAAAAGGCTACATGATTACTCGAATCCGAAGTGATCATGGAGGCGAATTCGAAAATACTGATTTTGAAAAGTTTTGTGATTCTAATGGTTTTGATCATGAGTTTTTTTGTCCAAGAACTCCTCAACAAAATGGTATTGTGGAGCGGAAGAATAGGACTCTTGGCGATATGGCTAGAGTCATGTTGAATAAGTTTTCACTTCCGAAATACTTTTAGGCTGAAGCTGTCAGTACAGCATACCACATTTTAAATAGGGTGCTTATTCGTCCTATTACAAAGAAAACACCCTATGAGCTTTGGTTTGGAAGAACCCCAAATGTTTCTTATTTTAGAGTTTTTGGTTGTAGATGTTTTATCCTTAACACCAAAGATAACTTAGGCAAATTTGATGCCAAAGCTGATAATGGTATTTTCCTTGGCTATGCTGCTAAGAGTAAGGGATATAGAGTGTTTAACAAACGCTCATTAATTGTGGAAGAGTCTACCAATGTGACTTTTGATGAAGATAACAGTGCAACAGCTACTCTTGATGATGATGTTGAGCCATCAACTTCTACTCCAATGAATACCACCACCGAAACCAATTCTCTGGAGGGCTTGCCAAAGAAATTCTCTTTCAAGCCGTCACATCCAGAAAATTTGGTAATAGGTGAGGTTTCACGTGGAGTAACTACTAGATCATCATTAAGAGACTCCATTGCTAGCACTATCTTCATTTCACAAATTGAGCCAAAAAATATTTTAGAAGCTTTTATTGATGAATTTTGGATTTCTGCCATACAAGAGGAACTCAACCAATTCGAGAGGAGCCAAGTATGGGAACTCGTTCCTAGACCGGCAAATCACTCGATTATTGGTACTAAATGGGTTTTTAGAAACAAAGTAAATGAAGATGGTTCAGTTACACGCAACAAAGCTCGTCTAGTAGTCCAAGGATACAACCAAGAAGAAGGTATCGACTACGATGAGACGTATGCTCTTGTTGCAAGATTGGAATCCATTCGGATGCTTTGTGCATTTGTAAATTTTCAAAATTTCAAATTATTTCAAATGGATGTTAAAAGTGCTTTCTTGAATGAATTTATTAAGGAGGAAGTTTATGTAAAACAACCTCCTGGTTTTGAAAATCACAAATTTTCCGACCATATTTTCAAGCTAAAGAAAGCGCTATATGGCCTCAAACAAGCCCCTAGTGCTTGGTATGAACGGCTAAGCAATTTCTTGCTTGAGAAAGGTTTTTCAAAAGGGAAAATTGACACCACACTTTTCATAAAATCTTTCAAAGACACTATTCTCTTAGTGCAAATATACGTAGATGATATTATATTTGGTTCTACTGATGAAATCCTCTGTCAAGATTTTGCCAAGTGTATGCAGACCGAGTTTAAAATGAGCATGATGGGGGAGCTCAACCACTTTCTTGGACTGCAAGTCAAACAAATGTCAAATAGAACTTTCATCTGTCAGTCAAAGTATACAAAGGACATGCTGAAGAAATTTGACCTTGACAACGTCAAACCAATCAGCACTCCAATGGCTACTACAACTAAACTAGAACCAGATGAAAGCGGCAAACCCGTGGATCAACGTAAGTATCAAGGTATGATAGGCAGTCTACTCTATTTAACTGCTAGTCGCCCTGATATTATGTTTAGTATTTGCCTGTGTGTTAGATATCAAGCAAATCCTAAGGAATCACACATGACTGCGGCTAAGCGTATCTTTCGATACCTTAAGGGTACGGTTATAGTGGGTCTATGGTATCCCAAATCAACATCATTTGACCTCATTGGTTACTCTGATGCTGATTTCGTCGGATGCAAGGTCGACCGTAAAAGTACGAGCGGTACGTGTCATTTATTAGGAAAGGCTTTAGTCTCTTGGTTTAGCAAGAAGCAGAATTCTGTCGCACTATCCACAACAGAAGCTGAATACATCGCAGCTGGGCATTGTTGTGCACAAATTCTGTGGATGAAGCAAACCCTTGAAGACTGTAACTTATCTTTTATGTACATTCCAATTTTTGGTGACGACACTAGTGCTATAAATCTCACTAAGAACCCCATATGTCACTCACGCACGAAACACGTTGAAATACGTCACCACTTTTTGCGTGATCATCAGCAAAATGGCACTATTAATTTAGAATTTATTGACACTGATCATCAGCCAGCAGATTTTTTTATAAAACTATTATCCGAAGAGCGCTTCAATTTTCTCTGTCGTGAACTTAGAATTTTGGACGAAGCTGCTATTAATTAAAATAAATCGGCATAAATATCGAGTATGTCTTGATTCTTTTATGATGAAATTGCTATGGGTACAAGCCAAAAGGGTCCTTCTGACAACAAGGCGTAAAAGCCTAAGCGACACGGTGTACTAGTCCTCAGGACTACCGCTAACTGGGATCCGACCCCTACAGCTAACCCATGGCAACTTCAAAATATTGAATTATGGCATAATTCCTTATTTATTACATGGTTCATTTTTATTTATCACATGATGAAATGCAGATTTTCCAACTTCACTTTGCTTCGAAGTTAACTTTCTGGAATTTTTCCACTGGGATTTTTCTCAATCTTGTATATGTAATTTTCCTTTGGTCTCTCTCACTTAATTTTTTTTAATACTGCCGAATTCGGCCTGGCTGTTCCAGAACCGGAAGCAGCCTCAGCCGCTGATCAAAAGTTGATCCAATGGTCCATATTTGTTCCGACCATTGGAACCCTTACACATATATTCGGGTTCTCCTCTTCCTTCTCCTCCATTGCCACCTTTTTTACTTCTCCAAACATATTTTCTCAAAACCCTAACCCTAGTTCTTCCTTCCTAGAGCTTATCTCTTCTCCAAACTCAAGGAGAAGGCTTCCCTCACCATTCTCCTTCATTGTTCTTCATCACATTGAGGTATATTTCAACACTTCTCTCCATCTCAATTTTCTCTATTGTCATTATTATTTCATGGCTCCACGATTGTTCAATCGAGGGAAGAGACTTCGAATCGAGGGAGCGTCCTCTTCGAATGCTCCTCCTCGTGTTGAACCGCCCGTTGAATAACAACCACCTATCCACCCGTTGTTCAACCCTCCTCGTCCACTTGACCCAAACATATTTGACGACCGGATATTTGTATCACTTGACACGTCAAATAAATGGTTTAGTGATTTTCGGACACGTCCGGTGTTTGCGTGTCATCCTATCAATTTTACTATTTTCTCTCAATATGATTCATTTTTTCATGATCTTTGCCTTGACGAACTTGTCACCACCAACTCGGTCATATATCGTAATGCTATTCAAATGTTCTACTGCAACCTAACTCATGATGATACACATATTTTCTCACGGGTTGCGGGCATTGACATCTCGTTTGATGATTTTGATTTGGCCGAACACCTTGAACTCCAAGAGCCAAACTCATGGGAAAAGCTTGTTGAAGCTCGATCGTTTCAATTTCTCGATGGGTCTTCCCTTGAAAGCTTCAAGGACGACTTGTGTACCCCTAACACACATCCTCGCAAGCTTTTGGCCAAATATCTCAATCCATATTTTTATGAACTTCATCGGATTATCTTTAACACTATTTTGCCCAAAGCAGGATCCACCGATGAAGTCACCTACTTTGAAATCTCGGCTTTGTATCACCTCCACTTTCATGTTCCATTTAATCTTCCACGTACCATGATGGACTGGATGATTAAATCTATGAAGAAACCAAGATCCTTGGTTTATGCTTTGTATCTTCCTATGGTCTTTCGTGCTTTTCGCATACCTCTTGATGAGTGCCAGTTCTTACCTGCCCCTGCCTTCCTCTCTAAGGCACGGAGGCTTCAGGCAGCAGTTGGCTCACATGTTGTGTCCGAACACTCTGACGATGAGCCCGATGCCCCTCCTCTTGGACAGGATCCTCCTCCTCCTCCTGCCACTCTCGAGTCACTCCAGACTATGCTCCGCGATCGTTTCACCTTGGAGGATGATCGCTGGACTCAGCTTGACTACCAGGCTACCTTGCATATGAGTGCCATTAGCAACTTACTGTACGATATTCAGTACTCTATGTCTCGCCATCCTTCCATGCCTATTCCTATGGAGCAGGATCCTGGTCGTGAAGGGTATCGTATCGATGACCCTTGGGTTATTCGCTACTTGGATCCGGATGCGGCCTTCGTGGACCCTCGTCGTTCCTTCACTGATCCATCCGACGACGCTGGGCCTTCACGAGCTCGATAATAGATATGGACTTCTACTTGCTGCTGCTACTGAGGATCGTAGTTTATGTTTTATGCATTTTGGTGTTTAGTTGATTTTATGCACTTTGGTTGTATTAGACTTATTATTATGTGTGACTCTTGAGACATTCAGTAGTTTTATCAGTATCTATGCAGTTTTATCTATTACCTTTTGGTGTGCTTGCCCGTTCTTATTTGTTTATGGTTTATTGCTAAATGTCAAAAGGGGAAGAAATTTTGGTATATTCTATATTCTTTTGTATCTGTATCTGTGCTTTGGAAAGAATGTTTTTATCAGGCCAACAGGATTCAAAGCAATATTTACGGGGGAGCTATTGCTAGTTCGGCACTGATTACGGGGGAGCTATACGGGGAAGCTATGCCATTTCTCATAAATGTGTCCAGGTATGAATATTGAATATACAACTATCATTTTGTCAATTATCAATATGGGGGAGATTGTTGACACAAAATTACAGTCAACCAAATATTGATAGAATTGACTACATGATAGTTGTGATAATTCAATACGACACATGAAGACTACATCCAGTACAAGTCAGACGACAGCTCGGATTTACAATGCAAGTTATTTTGAGTCTGTATTTGTATAATTTTATTGAGTCTAGACTTATGTAAACTGAGCTGTGCTGAGCATCTGAGACTTAGCCTATACCCATACCCAAAAATCAATAGCTCCACACATATCTAAATAAGCCAATTGGACCCATGACCCATTCTGTGCTCTGGAGACGGAGTTCGGGCCGAACTCTGCCTCCACACAGAGTTCGGCCGAACTCTGCCTCCTAAAAATCAGCATCCTAATTTTTAGGGTTGGCTGGTTGCAAGTTGTCCAACGGCCAAATTTTTGAAAATTCTAACCAGAATTCTGGTCGAATTCTGCCTACCTGGTATCCTATAAATAGGCCATAAATTCTCTCATTTTCATTCATCCAATCTTCTCTTCTCTTCTCTTTAAAGCTCTATACAAGCCATACCCTTCTTCATCTACTAGCCACAAGCTCCCTAAGCCTCAAGTGCTCAGTACTTTTCAGTCAGGAGTTTGTGCAAGAGTTCAAGAAGTTGCTTGGAAAATTCTAAGCATCGCCACTGCGATCTTTGTAAGAAGTTGACGTGCTCTTCTGAAGAAAAGGCACGGGGTGTAACTACTATTTCACAAATAGTGGATTTAATCCTGAGCTAGAGTTCTCTGGCCTGGACTAGTCCTCCACGAGAGAAACCAAGTTAAAAATCGGCTGTGTTTGCGTATGCTTTCTTGCTCCTTATTTATTTCCGCATTTACTCTGATTACTTTCAGCTTGTAAAAGAGTTTAATTTTTAATTGGATATTATCGTTATAAACTCTATTCACCCCCCTCTAGAGTTGCCATCTGTTCTTCAACCGTTTTGACCCGAAATTATCGTTTTGCCTCTGTGTTCAGAATTGGACTTAAGGACAGGCAATCCTAGCTAATTTGACTATTCTGAGAACGTTGGTAATGTTTATTTCAGAATCCGAAGACTTTTTGCATGTGTTGACTCTAGTGACTCATCTGATGTGGTTGTATTATCGGTTTCACCAGCTAAGGACCTCAGGCAAGTGCACTTTCTGATTGCTTTCGATTCATAGTAGTCTTTTTATTTCATGTTTATACATATATCTTGCTGCTTGTTGACAAGCTCGTCATACGGAGTAGTCGAGAGGGCAATATCTTAGTAAACATGTGGACTATCCAGAACTATCCCAATATGTCTAATCTTAACTGATAGCAGCTGCACATGACACGTACAGGGTGCCGTATTTATCTCCTAGCCGTTCACATGTCGAAAAGGATATTTCAAACCACATAGATAGTTGTCTTTTATTTGTTTTTCTTGTCTTCTTCACAACTTGTCATGTCATCAGTTACTTCCTAGTTTTTATCTCTCATATGTTATTTTCTTGTCTTGTTAATTCTATTGTGTTTTCGCATTGCCGTCGGTTTGTGTACTTGTTCCATTTCTGACTGGAAACCAATATTTTTCAGGTTAGCTGTGGCTTCACTTAGCTTTGGGAGATACGGATGTACTTGTAGGCATAAACCTAGAAATAGATAGCAGTTGTATCATTTTCATTAATTGTAAGAACTTTGTATTTTCTTTAAATATAAATGTTGTAACAAATTTAGAAATGTGAATGAGCAGCAAATGTTATATTTTGTGATTTTGAGCATCTTGGCCATAACAGCATTCTACCGCCGACTCTGCGGCATAGGCTGGCTTGGACACGTCTCGTATCCGAAAAAGCAGGTGTGGGTCGTGACAAGTTTTTGTGGTAGCCCATGCAGGTTAGTTTTCACAAAATATGCGAACTCGTAATAGTACTTAAGTTAGTCGTACTATTGTGAGCCTGCGCCTAGGAAATGCTCATTCATAATTAGGATTGAAATGATTTAGGAGAAAAACTAGGATAAGGGTCCCTCATTAATTTGACTAATTGGGTAGTTAAGATTGTCTGATAGGCCATACAAATTAGATACAGAATTGTTAAATTTAGATAGCTTACCAGGTCTCTATAGATACACTAATACTTTTTATATGATATTATGATCCAATGTGGATCCACTATTCACCTGATAAGTTAGGCTTTCCTATAATTAAGGCTTTAATCTTGATAAACTGGTCAATTTTTTTTGCTCTATTAGACATAAACCTTATATCATAGGTTAGAATTACCTATTTTAAATTCTATTTTGCTGTACGGAATTAATTTATAATTCATGATTTTGTTATTCATATACGAATCTCCAGGTAGATTGATTCAAAGTTTTCCCTCAGCCAATTGAAACACATATGAAATAAATATTAGGATGTCCTTACTTCTCTTGTCTCCAATTATTTCCTTCCCGATCAATCTTTTACTTTAAGGATTGAGACTTATAGTTAGATGTTTACGCTTTCTATCATAGTCAATTAGTTTGAATCTCTAGTAGCTCCTTGAAGTTCTTAGGAATATATTTAGAGTAAGTTTAACGACTACGATGGCTAGCCAGCAGCGCACTGGCTAAGCACGACCCATAAAATTGAAATCATTTCGAAGAATTGTAGTTTATGGAACATTGCTAAAACTATATCTTCGTTGACCTCTTTAGGCCCTTGTGTCAATATAAGGTAGAGTACCTGATAGCTTATCACATCTGAATCACGGAACCAAGGATTTACTACAACCAGAGCATACGGGCGAGGCATAATTCTCGGTGAAATTACTTCAGACGTGATTACAAGTTTATGATACTATAGAGAATATAAAGATGCCCTGTGTGTCCCACAAGATCCAAAGCCAAAACTAGTAAAAGCTCTGTAAGTTGGGTAGCATGTCTCTCAACCTAGCATTTTGTGGTCTTTGTGATCTATTAACGAGGTAATTGACTGATACTAATAGGTTTACCTAGAATATAGAATTTAGAGGCCCATAACCCATTTGTCGACCAAGGCCTTATGGAAAGAAGATAGTAGGATGACTGTATAGGCAAGAATACTAGGTAAGGTTTTGATTCTCTCAAAACTTGAACTACTTATTCCTCCTTCCAAAAATCTTGCATAGTTGTAGTTTGACTATCTTGACCAATGCTGCTATTACAGCCTAGTTTTACAAGCTCACTCTTTTATCAAACTTGGTTCGAGACATATATTTATTAGGGACGCCTACTAACGTATTGCATGTCTAATCATAATCAGTGTATTACGGTCTGATCAACCATGATGCATTTGGTTCGCCCTTCATTTAATTATCCTACGTGGATTGAGATATAGAGGTATCCAGGATGTCATCCGCGACTGTATTGACAATTCCTCTTGAATTATACATTCGCCTTTGAATCACGTAATTGTATTCAGTGACATCATTCTTGAACTCTTAATTATTTTTGTCTTTCACTGATTTGGAAAGACAAAATCTCGTAATTCGTAGATAGATACCGAGTATTCCCATGGCTATGATAGTTGTATACACAAGTGTAGCTACCATCGGCCAGCCATGTGGCTAGAACCTTGCCTTGGGTTACTCGTTCTCCTCTCGACCCTCAAACTACTATTGGGATCTTCTAGCCATCTGAACTTGAGAATGATTAAGGTTTTACCCTTAGTCAAAATGCCAACCTAGGAGACTACCTACTCTCAAGAGACCAAATGTCGTGAGCCACTAATCATTTGTTTGAAGCTTGATTTAACTAGAACCCTTGTGACAATAGTCTGGCAGGTTTGACACAAATAGAAATTCACGACCCAGTTGTTAGAAATCTCTTCATATGATGTGCCTTAGAGTTGGTTACCCCGTCGATAACTCTTGTATACTATGTATGAGTAGATCATTCTATTTTATCGACCATGTGTCATTGTACACACTCGTTTCCCGTTTATTGAGGAACGATCCTTGACTTGACTTATATATATACCGTATTCCGATACGCCGTGCCTTAACATTTATTAACAAGAGTCGAAGTACAATATCCGGACTTTGAAATCCTTCTATCCTCATTATTCCTAAAACCATATCCTAGCTTCTAAAGTGGGTAGACTGTAAGCCTTCTAAAATTTTAGGATATACGAGGATTACCGATTGATTAGAATAATTCCAGTAGGATGATTAATGGACTCCCACTTTCCATTTATATAATTTTGTGTCCCCGACCGTGTCATCAATATTCGGAGCACGAGACCAGCTGTTATCTTCCAACAAATTTCATATGCAAGATCTAGACGAGTCCACCTTCATCTAGGTATATCATGTCCCACTCAAACCCGTCCCCTTGTACTCTATTTTTACGGTACGACTTTTAGGTCAAAAAGACTAGCTATAACCCTTACCACAATACCGGTATACTTCTCGACTTCCATTAGAGCCTCAACCTCGACTCAATTCCTTCGACCCAATATCTGGTTGCGATCTACTCGAAGCCCACTACGCGCATGCCACTAGTTTGCCACCCGATTGAGGCCTCATGTGCTACTTAAACACAAAAGTCACCGAAGGCGCATTTTGGGCTTAGGGACCTAGCTAACCAACCGGACTGGCAACTAGCTCAACCACTTGGGTGGAAACCTATTCTATGATACCCTAACCTAGTGGAAATAGTTTTATCATTGGGATCATATAGATTGAAATCCTAGGTTCATCCAACCAACGAGCGATGTCCACTTAGGGAACCAATTAAGACCCAGTAAAACCCATCCATGCATACCACCATATTTGGACTATAAAACCGAACCAATTGAAATAGGTCCCTATACCTATTACGTAGATTCTACCTCTTAGAATGTGAAGTCATTCGTAACCCTTATTCCATCTACTTGGAAGTCGCGATACGATCTTGTGTTGCATTTATATTCCTTGCTCGTGTGTTTAAATAACCACGAAAAAGATCACAATCTTGATTTCTCAAATTATGTTCTATTATAGAACCTTGTTTAGAATTTCGAGGAACGGAATTTTCGTATTGTATGGATTGCAAGACCCTCTAAGAAACGAAGGGTTCTTCGGTTTAGCAAGTGACTGGGCTAGAGTAGCCCAATCTAGCAAATAAGTTAATGGTTTATAATCTCTCTTTCTATCTGTATCCTTGGAAACCCTCTACCCGCTCTGAAACTTTCTAATTGCTCTCGAATTGCTCTCGAC